>BQMI01000342.1:0-447548 GCA_026005395.1 Asobara japonica | reverse complement strand
ACAAAGTTCGGATAGAGTTGGGGGAAAGTAACCCCAAATTCCAACACTCAACTCTATCCTGGTATAAAGTTCGGATAGAGTTGGAGGAAAGTTACCCTAAAATTTAACTTTCAAGTCTATTCCGAAACAAAGTTCGGATAGAGTTGGGGCAAAGTCCAACGTTCAACTCTATCCCGGTATAAAGTTCGGATAGAGTTGGGGGAAAGTAACCCCAAATTCCAACACTCAACTCTATCCTGGTATAAAGTTCTGATAGAGTGGGGGAAACTTACCCTAAAGTTCAACTTTCAACTCTATCCTGGTATAAAGTTCGGATAGAGTTGGAGGAAAGTTACCCTAAAATTTAACTTTCAACTCTATTCCGAAACAAAGTTCGGATAGAGTTGGGGCAAAGTAACCGCAAAGTCCAACATTCAACTCTATCCCGGTCTAAAGTTCGCATAGAGTTGGGGGAAAGTAACCCCAAATTCCAACACTCAACTATGTCCCGGTATAAAGTTCTAATAGAGTTGGGGGAAAGTTACCGTACAGTTCAATTTTGAACTGTATTCCGAAACAAAGTTCGGATAGAGTTGGGGCAAAGTAACCGCAACGTCCAACATTCAACTCTATCCCGGTATAAAGTTCGGATAGAGTTGGGGGAAAGTAACCCCAATTTCCAACACTCAACTATATCCCGGTATAAAGTTCTGATAGAGTTGGGGAAAATTACCCTAAAGTTCAACTTTCAACTCTATTCCGAAACAAAGTTCGGATAGAGTTGGGGCAAAGTAACCGCAAAGTCCAACATTCAACTCTATCCCGGTATAAAGTTCGGATAGAATTGGGGGAGTGTAACCCCAAATTCCAACGCTCAACTATGTCCCGGTATAAAGTTCTGATAGAGTTGGGGGAAAGTTACCCTAAACTTCAATTTTGAACTTTATTCCGAAACAAAGTTCGGATAGAGTTGGGGCAAAGTAACCGCAAAGTCCAACATTCAACTCTATCCCGGTATAAAGTTCGGATAGAGTTGCGGGAAAGTAACCCCAAATTCCAACACTCAACTATATCCCGGTATAAAGTTCTGATAGAGTTGGGGGAAAGGTACCCTAAAGTTCAACTTTCAACTCTATTCCGAAACAAAGTTCGGATAGAGTTGGGGCAAAGTCCAACATTCAACTCTATCCCGGTATAAAGTTCGGATAGAGTTGGGGGAAAGTAACCCCAAATTCCAACACTCAACTATATCCCGGTATAAAGTTCTGATAGAGTTGGGGGAAAGTAACCCCAAATTCCAACACTCAACTCTATCCTGGTATAAACTTCTGATAGAGTGGGGGAAACTTACCCTAAAGTTCAACTTTCAACTCTATCCTGGTATAAAGTTCGGATAGAGTTGGAGGAAAGTTACCCTAAAATTTAACTTTCAACTCTATTCCGAAACAAAGTTCGGATAGAGTTGGGGCAAAGTAACCGCAAAGTCCAACATTCAACTCTATCCCGGTCTAAAGTTCGCATAGAGTTGGGGGAAAGTAACCCCAAATTCCAACACTCAACTATGTCCCGGTATAAAGTTCTAATAGAGTTGGGGGAAAGTTACCGTAAAGTTCAATTTTGAACTGTATTCCGAAACAAAGTTCGGATAGAGTTGGGGCAAAGTAACCGCAACGTCCAACATTCAACTCTATCCCGGTATAAAGTTCGGATAGAGTTGGGGGAAAGTAACCCCAATTTCCAACACTCAACTATATCCCGGTATAAAGTTCTGATAGAGTTGGGGAAAATTACCCTAAAGTTCAACTTTCAACTCTATTCCGAAACAAAGTTCGGATAGAGTTGGGGCAAAGTAACCGCAAAGTCCAACGTTCAACTCTATCCCGGTATAAAGTTCGGATAGAGTTGGGGGAAAGTAACCCCAAATTCCAACACTCAACTCTATCCTGGTATAAAGTTCGGATAGAGTTGGAGGAAAGTTACCCTAAAATTTAACTTGCAACTCTATTCCGAAACAAAGTTCGGACAGAGTTGGGGCAAAGTAACCGCAAAGTCCAACATTCAACTCTATGCCGGTATAAAGTGCGGATAGAGTTGGGGGAAAGTAACCCCAAATTCCAACACTCAACTATATCCCGGTATAAAGTTCTGATAGAGTTGGGGGAAAGTTACCCTAAAGTTCAACTTTCAACTCTATTCCGAAACAAAGTTCGGATAGAGTTGGGGCAAAGTCCAACGTTCAACTCTATCCCGGTATAAAGTTCGGATAGAGTTGGGGGAAAGTAACCCCAAATTCCAACACTCAGCTCTATCCTGGTATAAAGTTCTGATAGAGTGGGGGAAAGTTACCCTAAAGTTCAACTTTCAACTCTATTCCGAAACAAAGTTCGGATAGAGTTGGGGCAAAGTCACCGCAAAGTCCAACATTGAACTCTATCCCGGTATAAAGTTCGGATAGAGTTGGGGGAAAGTAACCCCAAATTCCAACACTCAACTATATCCCGGTATAAAGTTCTGATAGAGTTGGGGGAAAGTTACCCTAAAGTTCAACTTTCAACTCTATTCCGAAACAAAGTTCGGATAGAGTTGGGGCAAAGTCCAACGTTCAACTCTATCCCGGTATAAAGTTCGGATAGAGTTGGGGGAAAGTCACCCCAAATTCCAACACTCAACTCTATCCTCGTATAAAGTTCTGATAGAGTGGGGGAAAGTTACCCTAAAGTTCAACTTTCAACTCTATTCCGAAACAAAGTTCGGATAGAGTTGGGGCAAAGTCACCGCAAAGTCCAACATTCAACTCTATCCCGGTATAAAGTTCGGATAGATTTGGGGGAAAGTAACCCCAAATTCCAACACTCAACTATATCCCGGTATAAAGTACTGATAGAGTTGGAGGAAAGTTACCCTAAAGTTCAACTTTCAACTCTATTCCGAAACAAAGTTCGGATAGAGTTGGGGCAAAGTAACCGCAAAGTCCAACATTCAACTCTATCCCGGTATAGAGTTCGGATAGAATTGGGGGAGTGTAACCCCAAATTCCAACACTCAACTATGTCCCGGTATAAAGTTCTGATAGAGTTGGGGGAAAGTTACCCTAAACTTCAATTTTGAACTCTATTCCGAAACAAAGTTCGGATAGAGTTGGGGCAAAGTAACCGCAAAGTCCAACATTCAACTCTATCCCGGTATAAAGTTCGGATAGAGTTGCGGGAAAGTAACCCCAAATTCCAACACTCAACTATATCCCGGTATAAAGTTCTGATAGAGTTGGGGGAAAGTTACCCTAAAGTTCAACTTTCAACTCTATTCCGAAACAAAGTTCGGATAGAGTTGGGGCAAAGTCCAACATTCAACTCTATCCCGGTATAAAGTTCGGATAGAGTTGGGGGAAAGTAACCCCAAATTCCAACACTCAACTATATCCCGGTATAAAGTTCTGATAGAGTTGGGGGAAAGTAACCCCAAATTCCAACACTCAACTCTATCCTGGTATAAAGTTCGGATATAATTGGGGGAAAGTAACCCCAAATTCCAAAACTCAACTATGTCCCGGTATAAAGTTCTGCTAGAGTTGCGGGAAAGTTACCCTAAAGTTCAATTTTGAACTCTATTCCGAAACAAAGTTCGGATAGAGTTGGGGGAAAGTAACCCCAAATTCCAACACTCAACTCTATCCTGGTATAAAGTTCGGATAGAGTTGGAGGAAAGTTACCCTAAAATTTAACTTTCAACTCTATTCCGAAACAAAGTTCGGATAGAGTTGGGGCAAAGTAACCGCAAAGTACAACATTCAACTCTATCCCGGTATAAAGTTCGGATAGAGTTGGTGGAAAGTAACCACAAATTCCAACACTCAACTATATCCCGGTATAAAGTTCGGATAGAGTTGGGGCAAAGTAACCGCAAAGTCCAACATTCAACTCTATCCCGGTATAAAGTTCGGATAGAATTGGGGGAAAGTAACCCCAAATTCCAACACTCAACTATGTCCCGGTATAAAGTTCTGATAGAGTTGGGGGAAAGTTACCCTAAAGTTCAATTTTGAACTCTATTCCGAAACAAAGTTCGGATAGAGTTGGGGCAAAGTAACCGCAAAGTCCAACATTCAACTCTATCCCGGTATAAAGTTCGGATAGAGTTGGGGGAAAGTAACCCCAAATTCCAACACTCAACTATATCCCGGTATAAAGTTCTGATAGAGTTGGGGGAAAGTTACCCTAAAGTTCAACTTTCAACTCTATTCCGAAACAAAGTTCGGATAGAGTTGGGGCAAAGTAACCGCAAAGTCCAACATTCAACTCTATTCAATTCCAACACTCAACTATGTCCCGGTATAAAGTTCTGATAGAGTTGGGGGAAAGTTACCCTAAAGTTCAATTTTGAACTCTATTCCGAAACAGAGTTCGGATAGAGTTGGGGCAAAGTAACCGCAAAGTCCAACATTCAACTCTATCCCGGTATAAAGTTCGGATAGAGTTGCGGGAAAGTAACCCCAAATTCCAACACTCAACTATATCCCGGTATAAAGTTCTGATAGTGTTGGGGGAAAGTTACCCTAACGTTCAACTTTCAACTCTATTCCGAAACAAAGTTCGGATAGAGTTGGGGCAAAGTCCAACGTTCAACTCTATCCCGGTATAAAGTTCGGATAGAGTTGGGGGAAAGTAACCCCAAATTCCAACACTCAACTCTATCCTGGTATAAAGTTCTGATAGAGTGGGGGAAACTTACCCTAAAGTTCAACTTTCAACTCTATCCTGGTATAAAGTTCGGATAGAGTTGGAGGAAAGTTACCCTAAAATTTAACTTTCAACTCTATTCCGAAACAAAGTTCGGATAGAGTTGGGGCAAAGTAACCGCAAAGTCCAACATTCAACTCTATCCCGGTCTAAAGTTCGCATAGAGTTGGGGGAAAGTAACCCCAAATTCCAACACTCAACTATGTCCCGGTATAAAGTTCTAATAGAGTTGGGGGAAAGTTACCGTAAAGTTCAATTTTGAACTGTATTCCGAAACAAAGTTCGGATAGAGTTGGGGCAAAGTAACCGCAACGTCCAACATTCAACTCTATCCCGGTATAAAGTTCGGATAGAGTTGGGGGAAAGTAACCCCAATTTCCAACACTCAACTATATCCCGGTATAAAGTTCTGATAGAGTTGGGGAAAATTACCCTAAAGTTCAACTTTCAACTCTATTCCGAAACAAAGTTCGGATAGAGTTGGGGCAAAGTAACCGCAAAGTCCAACGTTCAACTCTATCCCGGTATAAAGTTCGGATAGAGTTGGGGGAAAGTAACCCCAAATTCCAACACTCAACTCTATCCTGGTATAAAGTTCGGATAGAGTTGGAGGAAAGTTACCCTAAAATTTAACTTTCAACTCTATTCCGAAACAAAGTTCGGATAGAGTTGGGGCAAAGTAACCGCAAAGTCCAACATTCAACTCTATGCCGGTATAAAGTGCGGATAGAGTTGGGGGAAAGTAACCCCAAATTCCAACACTCAACTATATCCCGGTATAAAGTTCTGATAGAGTTGGGGGAAACTTACCCTAAAGTTCAACCTTCAACTCTATTCCGAAACAAAGTTCGGATAGAGTTGGGGCAAAGTCCAACGTTCAACTCTAACCCGGTATAAAGTTCGGATAGAGTTGGGGGAAAGTAACCCCAAATTCCAACACTCAGCTCTATCCTGGTATAAAGTTCTGATAGAGTGGGGGAAAGTTACCCTAAAGTTCAACTTTCAACTCTATTCCGAAACAAAGTTCGGATAGAGTTGGGGCAAAGTCACCGCAAAGTCCAACATTCAACTCTATCCCGGTATAAAATTCGGATAGAGTTGGGGGAAAGTAACCCCAAATTCCAACACTCAACTATATCCCGGTATAAAGTTCTGATAGAGTTGGGGGAAAGTTACCCTAAAGTTCAACTTTCAACTCTATTCCGAAACGAAGTTCGGATAGAGTTGGGGCAAAGTAACCGCAAAGTCCAACATTCAACTCTATTCAATTCCAACACTCAACTATGTCCCGGTATAAAGTTCTGATAGAGTTGGGGGAAAGTTACCCTAAAGTTCAATTTTGAACTCTATTCCGAAACAAAGTTCGGATAGAGTTGGGGCAAAGTAAGCGCAAAGTCCAACATTCAACTCTATCCCGGTATAAAGTTCGGATAGAGTTGGGGGAAAGTAACCCCAAATTCCAACACTCAACTATATCCCGGTATAAAGTTCTGATAGAGTTGGGGGAAAGTAACCCCAAATTCCAACACTCAACTCTATCCTGGTATAAAGTTCGGATAGAATTGGGGGAAAGTAACCCCAAATTCCAACACTCAACTATGTCCCGGTATATAGTTCTGATAGAGTTGGGGGAAAGTTACCCTAAAGTTCAATTTTGAACTCTATTCCGAAACAAAGTTCGGATAGAGTTGGAGGAAAGTAACCCCAAATTCCAACACTCAACTCTATCCTGGTATAAAGTTCGGATAGAGTTGGAGGAAAGTTACCCTAAAATTTAACTTTCAACTCTATTCCGAAACAAAGTTCGGATAGAGTTGGGGCAAAGTCACCGCAAAGTCCAACATTCAACTCTATCCCGGTATAAAGTTCGGATGGAGTTGGGGGAAAATAACCCCAAATTCCAACACTCAACTATATCCCGGTATAAAGTTCTGATAGAGTTGGAGGAAAGTTACCCTAAAGTTCAACTTTCAACTCTATTCCGAAACAAAGTTCGGATAGAGTTGGGGCAAAGTAACCGCAAAGTCCAACATTCAACTCTATCCCGGTATAAAGTTCGGATAGAATTGGGGGAGTGTAACCCCAAATTCCAACACTCAACTATGTCCCTGTATAAAGTTCTGATAGAGTTGGGGGAAAGTTACCCTAAAATTCAATTTTGAACTCTATTCCGAAACAAAGTTCGGATAGAGTTGGGGCAAAGTAACCGCAAAGTCCAACATTCAACTCTATCCCGGTATAAAGTTCGGATAGAGTTGCGGGAAAGTAACCCCAAATTCCAACACTCAACTATATCCCGGTATAAAGTTCTGATAGAGTTGGGGGAAAGTTACCCTAAAGTTCAACTTTCAACTCTATTCCGAAACAAAGTTCGGATAGAGTTGGGGCAAAGTCCAACATTCAACTCTATCCCGGTATAAAGTTCGGATAGAGTTGGGGGAAAGTAACCCCAAATTCCAACACTCAACTATATCCCGGTATAAAGTTCTGATAGAGTTGGGGGAAAGTAACCCCAAATTCCAACACTCAACTCTATCCTGCTATAAAGTTCGGATAGAGTTGGAGGAAAGTTACCCTAAAATTTAACTTTCAACTCTATTCCGAAACAAAGTTCGGATAGAGTTGGGGCAAAGTAACCGCAAAGTCCAACATTCAACTCTATCCCGGTATAAAGTTCGGATAGAGTTGGGGGAAAGTAACCACAAATTCCAACACTCAACTATATCGCGGTATAAAGTTCGGATAGAGTTGGGGCAAAGTAACCGCAAAGTCCAACATTCAACTCTATCCCGGTATAAAGTTCGGATAGAATTGGGGGAAAGTAACCCCAAATTCCAACACTCAACTATGTCCCGGTATAAAGTTCTGATAGAGTTGGGGGAAAGTTACCCTAAAGTTCAATTTTGAACTCTATTCCGAAACAAAGTTCGGATAGAGTTGGGGCAAAGTAACCGCAAAGTCCAACATTCAACTCTATCCCGGTATAAAGTTCGGATAGAGTTGGGGGAAAGTAACCCCAAATTCCAACACTCAACTATATCCCGGTATAAAGTTCTGATAGAGTTGGGGGAAAGTTACCCTAAAGTTCAACTTTCAACTCTATTCCGAAACAAAGTTCGGATAGAGTTGGGGCAAAGTAACCGCAAAGTCCAACGTTCAACTCTATCCCGGTATAAAGTTCGGATAGAGTTGGGGGAAAGTAACCCCAAATTCCAACACTCAACTCTATCCTGGTATAAAGTTCGGATAGAGTTGGAGGAAAGTTACCCTAAAATTTAACTTTCAACTCTATTCCAAAACAAAGTTCGGATAGAGTTGGGGCAAAGTAACCGCAAAGTCCAACATTCAACTCTATGCCGGTATAAAGTGCGGATAGAGTTGGGGGAAAGTAACCCCAAATTCCAACACTCAACTATATCCCGGTATAAAGTTCTGATAGAGTTGGGGGAAACTTACCCTAAAGTTCAACTTTCAACTCTATTCCGAAACAAAGTTCGGATAGAGTTGGGGCAAAGTCCAACGTTCAACTCTAACCCGGTATAAAGTTCGGATAGAGTTGGGGGAAAGTAACCCCAAATTCCAACACTCAGCTCTATCCTGGTATAAAGTTCTGATAGAGTGGGGGAAAGTTACCCTAAAGTTCAACTTTCAACTCTATTCCGAAACAAAGTTCGGATAGAGTTGGGGCAAAGTCACCGCAAAGTCCAACATTCAACTCTATCCCGGTATAAAGTTCGGATAGAGTTGGGGGAAAGTAACCCCAAATTCCAACACTCAACTATATCCCGGTATAAAGTTCTGATAGAGTTGGGGGAAAGTTACCCTAAAGTTCAACTTTCAACTCTATTCCGAAACAAAGTTCGGATAGAGTTGGGGCAAAGTAACCGCAAAGTCCAACATTCAACTCTATTCAATTCCAACACTCAACTATGTCCCGGTATAAAGTTCTGATAGAGTGGGGGGAAAGTTACCCGAAAGTTCAATTTTGAACTCTATTCCGAAACAAAGTTCGGATAGAGTTGGGGCAAAGTAACCGCAAAGTCCAACATTCAACTCTATCCCGGTATAAAGTTCGGATAGAGTTGGGGGAAAGTAACCCCAAATTCCAACACTCAACTATATCCCGGTATAAAGTTCTGATAGAGTTGAGGGAAAGTAACCCCAAATTCCAACACTCAACTCTATCCTGGTATAAAGTTCGGATAGAATTGGGGGAAAGTAACCCCAAATTCCAACACTCAACTATGTCCCGGTATATAGTTCTGATAGAGTTGGGGGAAAGTTACCCTAAAGTTCAATTTTGAACTCTATTCCGAAACAAAGTTCGGATAGAGTTGGAGGAAAGTAACCCCAAATTCCAACACTCAACTCTATCCTGGTATAAAGTTCGGATAGAGTTGGAGGAAAGTTACCCTAAAATTTAACTTCCAACTCTATTCCGAAACAAAGTTCGGATAGAGTTGGGGCAAAGTCACCGCAAAGTCCAACATTCAACTCTATCCCGGTATAAAGTTCGGATGGAGTTGGGGGAAAGTAACCCCAAATTCCAACACTCAACTATATCCCGGTATAAAGTTCTGATAGAGTTGGAGGAAAGTTACCCTAAAGTTCAACTTTCAACTCTATTCCGAAACAAAGTTCGGATAGAGTTGGGGCAAAGTAACCGCAAAGTCCAACATTCAACTCTATCCCGGTATAAAGTTCGGATAGAGTTGGGGGAAAGTAACCCCAAATTCCAACACTCAACTATATCCCGGTATAAAGTTCTGATAGAGTTGGGGGAAAGTAACCCCAAATTCCAACACTCAACTCTATCCTGGTATAAAGTTCGGATAGAATTGGGGGAAAGTAACCCCAAATTCCAACACTCAACTATGTCCCGGTATAAAGTTCTGCTAGAGTTGGGGGAAAGTTACCCTAAAGTTCAATTTTGAACTCTATTCCGAAACAAAGTTCGGATAGAGTTGGGGGAAAGTAACCCCAAATTCCAACACTCAACTCTATCCTGGTATAAAGTTCGGATAGAGTTGGAGGAAAGTTACCCTAAAATTTAACTTTCAACTCTATTCCGAAACAAAGTTCGGATAGAGTTGGGGCAAAGTAACCGCAAAGTCCAACATTCAACTCTATCCCGGTATAAAGTTCGGATAGAGTTGGGGGAAAGTAACCACAAATTCCAACACTCAACTATATCCCGGTATAAAGTTCGGATAGAGTTGGGGCAAAGTAACCGCAAAGTCCAACATTCAACTCTATCCCGGTATAAAGTTCGGATAGAATTGGGGGAAAGTAACCCCAAATTCCAACACTCAACTATGTCCCGGTATAAAGTTCTGATAGAGTTGGGGGAAAGTTACCCTAAAGTTCAATTTTGAACTCTATTCCGAAACAAAGTTCGGATAGAGTTGGGGCAAAGTAACCGCAAAGTCCAACATTCAACTCTATCCCGGTATAAAGTTCGGATAGAGTTGGGGGAAAGTAACCCCAAATTCCAACACTCAACTATATCCCGGTATAAAGTTCTGATAGAGTTGGGGGAAAGTTACCCTAAAGTTCAACTTTCAACTCTATTCCGAACCAAAGTTCGGATAGAGTTGGGGCAAAGTCCAACGTCCAACTCTATCCCGGTATAAAGTTGGGATAGAGTTGGGGGAAAGTCACCCCAAATTCCAACACTCAACTCTATCCTGGTATAAAGTTCTGATAGAGTGGGGGAAAGTTACCCTAAAGTTCAACTTTCAACTCTATTCCGAAACAAAGTTCGGATAGAGTTGGGGCAAAGTTACCGCAAAGTCCAACATTCAACTCTATCCCGGTATAAAGTTCGGATAGAGTTGGGGGAAAGTAACCCCAAATTCCAACACTCAACTATATCCCGGTATAAAGTTCTGATAGAGTTGGGGGAAAGTTACCCTAAAGTTCAACTTTCAACTCTATTCCGAAACAAAGTTCGGATAGAGTTGGGGCAAAGTCCAACGTTTAACTCTATCCCGGTATAAAGTTCGGATAGAGTTGGGGGAAAGTAACCCCAAATTCCAACACTCAGCTCTATCCTGGTATAAAGTTCTGATAGAGTGGGGGAAAGTTACCCTAAAGTTCAACTTTCAACTCTATTCCGAAACAAAGTTCGGATAGAGTTGGGGGAAAGTTACCCTAAAGTTCAACTTTCAACTCTACTCCGAAACAAAGTTCGGATAGAGTTGCGGCAAAGTCACCGCAAAGTCCAACATTCAACTCTATCCCGGTATAAAGTTCGGATAGAGTTGGGGGAAAGTAACCCCAAATTCCAACACTCAACTATATCCCGCTATGAAGTTCTGATAGAGTTGGGGGAAAGTTACCCTAAAGTTCAAGTTTGAACTCTATTCCGAAACAAAGTTCGGATAGAGTTGGGGCAAAGTCACCGCAAAGTCCAACATTCAACTCTATCCCGGTATAAAGTTCGGATAGAGTTGGGGGAAAGTAACCCCAAATTCCAACACTCAACTATATCCCGGTATAAAGTTCTGATAGAGTTGGAGGAAAGTTACCCTAAAGTTCAACTTTCAACTCTATTCCGAAACAAAGTTCGGATAGAGTTGGGGCAAAGTAACCGCAAAGTCCAACATTCAACTCTATCCCGGTATAAAGTTCGGATAGAGTTGGGGGAAAGGAACCCCAAATTCCAACACTCAACTATGTCCCGGTATAAAGTTCTGATAGAGTTGGGGGAAAGTTACCCTAAAGTTCAATTTTGAACTCTATTCCGAAACAAAGTTCGGATAGAGTTGGGGCAAAGTAACCGCAAAGTCCAACATTCAACTCTATCCCGGTATAAAGTTCGGATAGAATTGGGGGAAAGTAACCCCAAATTCCAACACTCAACTATATCGCGGTATAAAGTTCTGATAGAGTTGGGGGAAAGTTATCCTAAAGTTCAACTTTCAACTCTATTCCGAAACAAAGTTCGGATAGAGTCACCGCAAAGTCCAACATTCAACTCTATCCCGGTATAAAGTTCGGATAGAGTTGGGGGAAAGTAACCCCAAATTCCAACACTCAACTATATCCCGGTATAAAGTTCTGATAGAGTTGGAGGAAAGTTACCCTAAAGTTCAACTTTCAACTCTATTCCGAAACAACGTTCGGATAGAGTTGGGGCAATGTAACCGCAAAGTCCAACATTCAACTCTATCCCGGTATAAAGTTCGGATAGAGTTGGGGGAAAGTAACCCCAAATTCCAACACTCAACTATATCCCGGTATAAAGTTCTGATAGGGTTGGGGGAAAGTAACCCCAAATTCCAACACTCAACTCTATCCTGGTATAAAGTTCGGATAGAATTGGGGGAAAGTAACCCCAAATTCCAACACTCAACTATGTCCCGGTATAAAGTTCTGCTAGAGTTGGGGGAAAGTTACCCTAAAGTTCAATTTTGAACTCTATTCCGAAACAAAGTTCGGATAGAGTTGGGGGAAAGTAACCACAAATTCCAACACTCAACTATATCCCGGTATAAAGTTCGGATAGAGTTGGGGCAAAGTAACCGCAAAGTCCAACATTCAACTCTATCCCGGTATAAAGTTCGGATAGAGTTGGGGGAAAGTAACCCCAAATTCCAACACTCAACTATATCCCGGTATAAAGTTCTGATAGAGTTGGGGGAAAGTTACCCTAAAGTTCAACTTTCAACTCTATCCCGAAACAAAGTTCGGATAGAGTTGGGGCAAAGTCCAACGTTCAACTCTATCCCGGTATAAAGTTCGGATAGAGTTGGGGGAAAGTCACCCCAAATTCCAACACTCAACTCTATCCTGGTATAAAGTTCTGATAGAGTGGGGGAAAGTTACCCTAAAGTTCAACTTTCAACTCTATTCCGAAACAAAGTTCGGATAGAGTTGGGGCAAAGTCACCGCAAAGTCCAACATTCAACTCTATCCCGGTATAAAGTTCGGATAGAGTTGGGGGAAAGTAACCCCAAATTCCAACACTCAACTATATCCCGGTATAAAGTTCTGATAGAGTTGGGGGAAAGTTACCCTAAAGTTCAACTTTCAACTCTATTCCGAAACAACGTTCGGATAGAGTTGGGGCAAAGTCCAACGTTTAACTCTATCCCGGTATAAAGTTCGGATAGAGTTGGGGGAAAGTAACCCCAAATTCCAACACTCAGCTCTATCCTGGTATAAAGTTCTGATAGAGTGGGGGAAAGTTACCCTAAAGTTCAACTTTCAACTCTATTCCGAAACAAAGTTCGGATAGAGTTGGGGCAAAGTCACCGCAAAGTCCAACATTCAACTCTATCCCGGTATAAAGTTCGGATAGAGTTGGGGGAAAGTAACCCCAAATTCCAACACTCAACTATATCCCGGTATAAAGTTCTGATAGAGTTGGGGGAAAGTAACCCCAAATTCCAACACTCAACTCTATCCTGGTATAAAGTTCGGATAGAATTGGGGGAAAGTAACCCCAAATTCCAACACTCAACTCTATCCTGGTATAAAGTTCGGATAGAGTTGGAGGAAAGTTACCCTAAAATTTAACTTTCAACTCTATTCCGAAACAAAGTTCGGATAGAGTTGGGGCAAAGTAACCGCAAAGTCCAACATTCAACTCTATGCCGGTATAAAGTGCGGATAGAGTTGGGGGAAAGTAACCCCAAATTCCAACACTCAACTATATCCCGGTATAAAGTTCTGATAGAGTTGGGGGAAAGTTACCCTAAAGTTCAACTTTCAACTCTATTCCGAAACAAAGTTCGGATAGAGTTGGCGCAAAGTCCAACGTTCAACTCTATCCCGGTATAAAGTTTGGATAGAGTTGGGGGAAAGTAACCCCAAATTCCAACACTCAACTCTATCCTGGTATAAAGTTCGGATAGAGTTGGAGGAAAGTTACCCTAAAATTTAACTTTCAACTCTATTCCGAAACAAAGTTCGGATAGAGTTGGGGCAAAGTAACCGCAAAGTCCAACATTCAACTCTATGCCGGTATAAAGTGCGGATAGAGTTGGGGGAAAGTAACCCCAAATTCCAACACTCAACTATATCCCGGTATAAAGTTCTGATAGAGTTGGGGGAAAGTTACCCTAAAGTTCAACTTTCAACTCTATTCCGAAACAAAGTTCGGATAGAGTTGGGGCAAAGTCCAACGTTTAACTCTATCCCGGTATAAAGTTCGGATAGAGTTTGGGGAAAGTAACCCCAAATTCCAACACTCAGCTCTATCCTGGTATAAAGTTCTGATAGAGTGGGGAAAAGTTACCCTAAAGTTCAACTTTCAACTCTATTCCGAAACACAGTTCGGATAGAGTTGGGGCAAAGTCACCGCAAAGTCCAACATTCAACTCTATCCCGGTATAAAGTTCGGATAGAGTTGGGGGAAAGTAACCCCAAATTCCAACACTCAACTATATCCCGGTATCAAGTTCTGATAGAGTTGGGGGAAAGTTACCCTAAAGTTCAACTTTCAACTCTATTCCGAAACAAAGTTCTGATAGAGTTGGGGCAAAGTAACCGCAAAGTCCAACATTCAACTCTATTCAATTCCAACACTCAACTATGTCCCGGTATAAAGTTCTGATAGAGTGGGGGGAAAGTTACCCGAAAGTTCAATTTTGAACTCTATTCCGAAACAAAGTTCGGATAGAGTTGGGGCAAAGTAACCGCAAAGTCCAACATTCAACTCTATCCCGGTATAAAGTTCGGATAGAGTTGGGGGAAAGTAACCCCAAATTCCAACACTCAACTATATCCCGGTATAAAGTTCTGATAGAGTTGAGGGAAAGTAACCCCAAATTCCAACACTCAACTCTATCCTGGTATAAAGTTCGGATAGAATTGGGGGAAAGTAACCCCAAATTCCAACACTCAACTATGTCCCGGTATATAGTTCTGATAGAGTTGGGGGAAAGTTACCCTAAAGTTCAATTTTGAACTCTATTCCGAAACAAAGTTCGGATAGAGTTGGAGGAAAGTAACCCCAAATTCCAACACTCAACTCTATCCTGGTATAAAGTTCGGATAGAGTTGGAGGAAAGTTACCCTAAAATTTAACTTCCAACTCTATTCCGAAACAAAGTTCGGATAGAGTTGGGGCAAAGTCACCGCAAAGTCCAACATTCAACTCTATCCCGGTATAAAGTTCGGATGGAGTTGGGGGAAAGTAACCCCAAATTCCAACACTCAACTATATCCCGGTATAAAGTTCTGATAGAGTTGGAGGAAAGTTACCCTAAAGTTCAACTTTCAACTCTATTCCGAAACAAAGTTCGGATAGAGTTGGGGCAAAGTAACCGCAAAGTCCAACATTCAACTCTATCCCGGTATAAAGTTCGGATAGAATTGGGGGAGTGTAACCCCAAATTCCAACACTCAACTATGTCCCGGTATAAAGTTCTGATAGAGTTGGGGGAAAGTTACCCTAAAATTCAATTTTGAACTCTATTCCGAAACAAAGTTCGGATAGAGTTGGGGCAAAGTAACCGCAAAGTCCAACATTCAACTCTATCCCGGTATAAAGTTCGGATAGAGTTGCGGGAAAGTAACCCCAAATTCCAACACTCAACTATATCCCGGTATAAAGTTCTGATAGAGTTGGGGGAAAGTTACCCTAAAGTTCAACTTTCAACTCTATTCCGAAACAAAGTTCGGATAGAGTTGGGGCAAAGTCCAACATTCAACTCTATCCCGGTATAAAGTTCGGATAGAGTTGGGGGAAAGTAACCCCAAATTCCAACACTCAACTATATCCCGGTATAAAGTTCTGATAGAGTTGGGGGAAAGTAACCCCAAATTCCAACACTCAACTCTATCCTGGTATAAAGTTCGGATAGAATTGGGGGAAAGTAACCCCAAATTCCAACACTCAACTATGTCCCGGTATAAAGTTCTGCTAGAGTTGGGGGAAAGTTACCCTAAAGTTCAATTTTGAACTCTATTCCGAAACAAAGTTCGGATAGAGTTGGGGGAAAGTAACCCCAAATTCCAACACTCAACTCTATCCTGGTATAAAGTTCGGATAGAGTTGGAGGAAAGTTACCCTAAAATTTAACTTTCAACTCTATTCCGAAACAAAGTTCGGATAGAGTTGGGGCAAAGTAACCGCAAAGTCCAACATTCAACTCTATCCCGGTATAAAGTTCGGATAGAGTTGGGGGAAAGTAACCACAAATTCCAACACTCAACTATATCGCGGTATAAAGTTCGGATAGCGTTGGGGCAAAGTAACCGCAAAGTCCAACATTCAACTCTATCCCGGTATAAAGTTCGGATAGAATTGGGGGAAAGTAACCCCAAATTCCAACACTCAACTATGTCCCGGTATAAAGTTCTGATAGAGTTGGGGGAAAGTTACCCTAAAGTTCAATTTTGAACTCTATTCCGAAACAAAGTTCGGATAGAGTTGGGGCAAAGTAACCGCAAAGTCCAACATTCAACTCTATCCCGGTATAAAGTTCGGATAGAGTTGGGGGAAAGTAACCCCAAATTCCAACACTCAACTATATCCCGGTATAAAGTTCTGATAGAGTTGGGGGAAAGTTACCCTAAAGTTCAACTTTCAACTCTATTCCGAACCAAAGTTCGGATAGAGTTGGGGCAAAGTCCAACGTCCAACTCTATCCCGGTATAAAGTTGGGATAGAGTTGGGGGAAAGTCACCCCAAATTCCAACACTCAACTCTATCCTGGTATAAAGTTCTGATAGAGTGGGGGAAAGTTACCCTAAAGTTCAACTTTCAACTCTATTCCGAAACAAAGTTCGGATAGAGTTGGGGCAAAGTTACCGCAAAGTCCAACATTCAACTCTATCCCGGTATAAAGTTCGGATAGAGTTGGGGGAAAGTAACCCCAAATTCCAACACTCAACTATATCCCGGTATAAAGTTCTGATAGAGTTGGGGGAAAGTTACCCTAAAGTTCAACTTTCAACTCTATTCCGAAACAAAGTTCGGATAGAGTTGGGGCAAAGTCCAACGTTTAACTCTATCCCGGTATAAAGTTCGGATAGAGTTGGGGGAAAGTAACCCCAAATTCCAACACTCAGCTCTATCCTGGTATAAAGTTCTGATAGAGTGGGGGAAAGTTACCCTAAAGTTCAACTTTCAACTCTATTCCGAAACAAAGTTCGGATAGAGTTGGGGGAAAGTTACCCTAAAGTTCAACTTTCAACTCTACTCCGAAACAAAGTTCGGATAGAGTTGCGGCAAAGTCACCGCAAAGTCCAACATTCAACTCTATCCCGGTATAAAGTTCGGATAGAGTTGGGGGAAAGTAACCCCAAATTCCAACACTCAACTATATCCCGCTATGAAGTTCTGATAGAGTTGGGGGAAAGTTACCCTAAAGTTCAAGTTTGAACTCTATTCCGAAACAAAGTTCGGATAGAGTTGGGGCAAAGTCACCGCAAAGTCCAACATTCAACTCTATCCCGGTATAAAGTTCGGATAGAGTTGGGGGAAAGTAACCCCAAATTCCAACACTCAACTATATCCCGGTATAAAGTTCTGATAGAGTTGGAGGAAAGTTACCCTAAAGTTCAACTTTCAACTCTATTCCGAAACAAAGTTCGGATAGAGTTGGGGCAAAGTAACCGCAAAGTCCAACATTCAACTCTATCCCGGTATAAAGTTCGGATAGAGTTGGGGGAAAGGAACCCCAAATTCCAACACTCAACTATGTCCCGGTATAAAGTTCTGATAGAGTTGGGGGAAAGTTACCCTAAAGTTCAATTTTGAACTCTATTCCGAAACAAAGTTCGGATAGAGTTGGGGCAAAGTAACCGCAAAGTCCAACATTCAACTCTATCCCGGTATAAAGTTCGGATAGAATTGGGGGAAAGTAACCCCAAATTCCAACACTCAACTATATCGCGGTATAAAGTTCTGATAGAGTTGGGGGAAAGTTATCCTAAAGTTCAACTTTCAACTCTATTCCGAAACAAAGTTCGGATAGAGTCACCGCAAAGTCCAACATTCAACTCTATCCCGGTATAAAGTTCGGATAGAGTTGGGGGAAAGTAACCCCAAATTCCAACACTCAACTATATCCCGGTATAAAGTTCTGATAGAGTTGGAGGAAAGTTACCCTAAAGTTCAACTTTCAACTCTATTCCGAAACAACGTTCGGATAGAGTTGGGGCAATGTAACCGCAAAGTCCAACATTCAACTCTATCCCGGTATAAAGTTCGGATAGAGTTGGGGGGAAGTAACCCCAAATTCCAACACTCAACTATATCCCGGTATAAAGTTCTGATAGGGTTGGGGGAAAGTAACCCCAAATTCCAACACTCAACTCTATCCTGGTATAAAGTTCGGATAGAATTGGGGGAAAGTAACCCCAAATTCCAACACTCAACTATGTCCCGGTATAAAGTTCTGCTAGAGTTGGGGGAAAGTTACCCTAAAGTTCAATTTTGAACTCTATTCCGAAACAAAGTTCGGATAGAGTTGGGGGAAAGTAACCACAAATTCCAACACTCAACTATATCCCGGTATAAAGTTCGGATAGAGTTGGGGCAAAGTAACCGCAAAGTCCAACATTCAACTCTATCCCGGTATAAAGTTCGGATAGAGTTGGGGGAAAGTAACCCCAAATTCCAACACTCAACTATATCCCGGTATAAAGTTCTGATAGAGTTGGGGGAAAGTTACCCTAAAGTTCAACTTTCAACTCTATCCCGAAACAAAGTTCGGATAGAGTTGGGGCAAAGTCCAACGTTCAACTCTATCCCGGTATAAAGTTCGGATAGAGTTGGGGGAAAGTCACCCCAAATTCCAACACTCAACTCTATCCTGGTATAAAGTTCTGATAGAGTGGGGGAAAGTTAACCTAAAGTTCAACTTTCAACTCTATTCCGAAACAAAGTTCGGATAGAGTTGGGGCAAAGTCACCGCAAAGTCCAACATTCAACTCTATCCCGGTATAAAGTTCGGATAGAGTTGGGGGAAAGTAACCCCAAATTCCAACACTCAACTATATCCCGGTATAAAGTTCTGATAGAGTTGGGGGAAAGTTACCCTAAAGTTCAACTTTCAACTCTATTCCGAAACAACGTTCGGATAGAGTTGGGGCAAAGTCCAACGTTTAACTCTATCCCGGTATAAAGTTCGGATAGAGTTGGGGGAAAGTAACCCCAAATTCCAACACTCAGCTCTATCCTGGTATAAAGTTCTGATAGAGTGGGGGAAAGTTACCCTAAAGTTCAACTTTCAACTCTATTCCGAAACAAAGTTCGGATAGAGTTGGGGCAAAGTCACCGCAAAGTCCAACATTCAACTCTATCCCGGTATAAAGTTCGGATAGAGTTGGGGGAAAGTAACCCCAAATTCCAACACTCAACTATATCCCGGTATAAAGGTCTGATAGAGTTGGGGGAAAGTAACCCCATATTCCAACACTCAACTCTATCCTGGTATAAACGTCGGATAGAATTGGGGGAAAGTAACCCCAAATTCCAACACTCAACTCTATCCTGGTATAAAGTTCGGATAGAGTTGGAGGAAAGTTACCCTAAAATTTAACTTTCAACTCTATTCCGAAACAAAGTTCGGATAGAGTTGGGGCAAAGTAACCGCAAAGTCCAACATTCAACTCTATGCCGGTATAAAGTGCGGATAGAGTTGGGGGAAAGTAACCCCAAATTCCAACACTCAACTATATCCCGGTATAAAGTTCTGATAGAGTTGGGGGAAAGTTACCCTAAAGTTCAACTTTCAACTCTATTCCGAAACAAAGTTCGGATAGAGTTGGCGCAAAGTCCAACGTTCAACTCTATCCCGGTATAAAGTTTGGATAGAGTTGGGGGAAAGTAACCCCAAATTCCAACACTCAACTCTATCCTGGTATAAAGTTCGGATAGAGTTGGAGGAAAGTTACCCTAAAATTTAACTTTCAACTCTATTCCGAAACAAAGTTCGGATAGAGTTGGGGCAAAGTAACCGCAAAGTCCAACATTCAACTCTATGCCGGTATAAAGTGCGGATAGAGTTGGGGGAAAGTAACCCCAAATTCCAACACTCAACTATATCCCGGTATAAAGTTCTGATAGAGTTGGGGGAAAGTTACCCTAAAGTTCAACTTTCAACTCTATTCCGAAACAAAGTTCGGATAGAGTTGGGGCAAAGTCCAACGTTTAACTCTATCCCGGTATAAAGTTCGGATAGAGTTTGGGGAAAGTAACCCCAAATTCCAACACTCAGCTCTATCCTGGTATAAAGTTCTGATAGAGTGGGGAAAAGTTACCCTAAAGTTCAACTTTCAACTCTATTCCGAAACACAGTTCGGATAGAGTTGGGGCAAAGTCACCGCAAAGTCCAACATTCAACTCTATCCCGGTATAAAGTTCGGATAGAGTTGGGGGAAAGTAACCCCAAATTCCAACACTCAACTATATCCCGGTATCAAGTTCTGATAGAGTTGGGGGAAAGTTACCCTAAAGTTCAACTTTCAACTCTATTCCGAAACAAAGTTCTGATAGAGTTGGGGCAAAGTAACCGCAAAGTCCAACATTCAACTCTATCCCGGTATAAAGTTCGGATAGAATTGGGGGAGTGTAACCCCAAATTCCAACACTCAACTATGTCCCGGTATGAAGTTCTGATAGAGTTGGGGGAAAGTTACCCTAAAGTTCAATTTTGAACTCTATTCCGAAACAAAGTTCGGATAGAGTTGGGGCAAAGTAACCGCAAAGTCCAACATTCAACTCTATCCCGGTATAAAGTTCGGATAGAGTTGCGGGAAAGTAACCCCAAATTCCAACACTCAACTATATCCCGGTATAAAGTTCGGATAGAGTTGGGGGAAAGTAACCCCAAATTCCAACACTCAACTATATCCCGGTATAAAGTTCTGATAGAGTTGGAGGAAAGTTACCCTAAAGTTCAACTTTCAACTCTATTCCGAAACAAAGTTCGGATAGAGTTGGGGCAAAGTAACCGCAAAGTCCAACATTCAACTCTATCCCGGTATAAAGTTCGGATAGAATTGGGGGAGTGTAACCCCAAATTCCAACACTCAACTATGTCCCGGTATAAAGTTCTGATAGAGTTGGGGGAAAGTTACCCTAAAGTTCGATTTTGAACTCTATTCCGAAACAAAGTTCGGATAGAGTTGGGGCAAAGTAACCGCAAAGTCCAACATTCAACTCTATCCGGGTATAAAGTTCGGATAGAGTTGGGGGAAAGTAACCCCAAATTCCAACACTCAACTATATCCCGGTATAAAGTTCTGATAGAGTTGGGGGAAAGTTACCCTAAAGTTCAACTTTCAACTCTATTCCGAAACAAAGTTCGGATAGAGTTGGGGCAAAGTCCAACGTTCAACTCTATCCCGGTATAAAGTTCGGATAGAGTTGGCGGAAAGTAACCCCAAATTCCAACACTCAACTCTATCCTGGTATAAAGTTCTGATAGAGTGGGGGAAAGTTACCCTAAAGTTCAACTTTCAACTCCATTCCGAAACAAAGTTCGGATAGAGTTGGGGCAAAGTCATCGCAAAGTCCAACATTCAACTCTATCCCGGTATAAAGTTCGGATAGAGTTGAGGGAAAGGAACCCCAAATTCCAACACTCAACTATGTCCCGGTATAAAGTTCTGATAGAGTTGGGGGAAAGTTACCCTAAAGTTCAATTTTGAACTCTATTCCGAAACAAAGTTCGGATAGAGTTGGGGCAAAGTAACCGCAAAGTCCAACATTCAACTCTATCCGGGTATAAAGTTCGGATAAAGTTGGGGGAAAGTAACCCCAAATTCCAACACTCAACTATATCCCGGTATAAAGTTCTGATAGAGTTGGGGGAAAGTTACCCTAAAGTTCAACTTTCAACTCTATTCCGAAACAAAGTTCGGATAGAGTTGGGGCAAAGTCCAACGTTCCACTGTATCCCGGTATAAAGTTCGGATAGAGTTGGGGGAAAGTAACACCAAATTCCAACACTCAACTCTATCCTGGTATAAAGTTCTGATAGAGTGGGGGAAAGTTACCCTAAAGTTCAACTTTCAACTCTATTCCGAAACAAAGTTCGGATAGAGTTGGGGCAAAGTCCAACGTTTAACTCTATCCCGGTATAAAGTTCGGATAGAGTTGGGGCAAAGTAACCGCAAAGTCCAACCTTCAACTCTATGCCGGTATAAAGTGCGGATAGAGTTGGGGGAAAGTAACCCGAAATTCCAACACTCAACTATATCCTGGTATAGAGTTCTGAAAGAGTGGGGGAAAGTTACCCTAAAGTTCAACTTTCAACTCTATTCCGAAACAAAGTTCGGATAGAGTTGGGGCAAAGTAACCGCAAAGTCCAACATTCAACTCTACCACGGTATAAAGTTCGGATAGAGTTGGGGGAAAGTAACCCCAAATTCCAACACTCAACTATATCCCGGCATAAAGTTCTGATAGAGTTGGGGGAAAGTTACCCTAAAGTTCAACTTTCAACTCTATTCCGAAACAAAGTTCGGATAGAGTTGGGGCAAAGTCCAACATTCAACTCTATCCCGGTATAAAGTTCGGATAGAGTTGGGGGAAAGTAACCCCAAATTCCAACACTCAACTATATCCCGGTATAAAGTTCTGATAGAGTTGGGGGAAAGTTACCCTAAAGTTCAACTTTCAACTCTATTCCGAAACAAAGTTCGGATAGAGTTGGGGCAAAGTCCAACGTTTAACTCTATCCCGGTATAAAGTTCGGATAGAGGTGGGGGAAAGTAACCCCAAATTCCAACACTCAGCTCTATCCTGGTATAAAGTTCTGATAGAGTGGGGGAAAGTTACCCTAAAGTTCAACTTTCAACTCTATTCCGAAACAAAGTTCGGATAGAGTTGGGGCAAAGTCACCGCAAAGTCCAACATTCAACTCTATCCCGGTATAAAGTTCGCAGAGAGTTGGGAGAAAGTTACCCTAAAGTTCAACTTTCAACTCTATTCCGAAACAAAGTTCGGATAGAGTTGGGGCAAAGTCCAACGTTCAACTCTATCCCGGTATAAAGTTTGGATAGAGTTGGGGGAAAGTAACCCCAAATTCCAACACTCAACTCTATCCTGGTATAAAGTTCGGATAGAGTTGGAGGAAAGTTACCCTAAAATTTAACTTTCAACTCTATTCCGAAACAAAGTTCGGATAGAGTTGGGGCAAAGTAACCGCAAAGTCCAACATTCAACTCTATGCCGGTATAAAGTGCGGATAGAGTTGGGGGAAAGTAACCCCAAATTCCAACACTCAACTATATCCCGGTATAAAGTTCTGATAGAGTTGGGGGAAAGTTACCCTAAAGTTCAACTTTCAACTCTATTCCGAAACAAAGTTCGGATAGAGTTGGGGCAAAGTCCAACGTTTAACTCTATCCCGGTATAAAGTTCGGATAGAGTTGGGGGAAAGTAACCCCAAATTCCAACACTCAGCTCTATCCTGGTATAAAGTTCTGATAGAGTGGGGGAAAGTTACCCTAAAGTTCAACTTTCAACTCTATTCCGAAACAAAGTTCGGATGGAGTTGGGGCAAAGTAACCGCAAAGTCCAACATTCAACTCTATCCCGGTATAAAGTTCGGATAGAGTTGGGGGAAAGTAACCCCAAATTCCAACACTCAACTATATCCCGGTATAAAGGTCTGATAGAGTTGGGGGAAAGTAACCCCAAATTCCAACACTCAACTCTATCCTGGTATAAACGTCGGATAGAATTGGGGGAAAGTAACCCCAAATTCCAACACTCAACTATGTCCCGGTATAAAGTTCTGATAGAGTTGGGGGAAAGTCACCCCAAATTCCAACACTCAACTCTATCCTGGCATAAAGTTCTGATAGAGTGGGGGAAAGTTACCCTAAAGTTCAACTTTCAACTCTATTCCGAAACAAAGTTCGGATAGAGTTGGGGCAAAGTAACCGCAAAGTCCAACATTCAACTCTATCCCGGTATAAAGTTCGGATAGAGTTGGGGGAAAGGAACCCCAAATTCCAACACTCAACTATGTCCCGGTATAAAGTTCTGATAGAGTTGGGGGAAAGTTACCCTAAAGTTCAATTTTGAACTCTATTCCGAAACAAAGTGCGGATAGAGTTGGGGCAAAGTAACCGCAAAGTCCAACATTCAACTCTATCCCGGTATAAAGTTCGGATAGAGTTGGGGGAAAGTAACCCCAAATTCCAACACTCAACTATATCGCGGTATAAAGTTCTGATAGAGTTGGGGGAAAGTTACCCTAAAGTTCAACTTTCAAATCTATTCCGAAACAAAGTTCGGATAGAGTTGGGGCAAAGTCCAACGTTCAACTCTATCCCTGTATAAAGTTCGGATAGAGTTGGGGGGAAGTAACCCCAAATTCCAACACTCAACTATATCGCGGTATAAAGTTCTGATAGAGTTGGGGGAAAGTAACCCCAAATTCCAACACTCAACTCTATCCTGGTATAAAGTTCGGATAGAATTGGGGGAAAGTAACCCCAAATTCCAACACTCAACTATGTCCCGGTATAAAGTTCTGCTAGAGTTGGGGGAAAGTTACCCTAAAGTTCAATTTTGAACTCTATTCCGAAACAAAGTTCGGATAGATTTGGGGGAAAGTAACCCCAAATTCCAACACTCAACTCTATCCTGGTATAAAGTTCGGATAGAGTTGGAGGAAAGTTACCCTAAAGTTCAATTTTGAACTCTATTCCGAAACAAAGTTCGGATAGAGTTGGGGCAAAGTAACCCCAAATTCCAACACTCAACTATATCCCGGTATAAAGTTCTGATAGAGTTGGGGGAAAGTTACCCTAAAGTTCAACTTTCAACTCTATTCCGAAACAAAGTTCGGATAGAGTTGGGGCAACGTCCAACGTTCAACTCTATCCCGGTATAAAGTTCGGATAGAGTTGGCGGAAAGTAACCCCAAATTCCAACACTCAACTCTATCCTGGTATAAAGTTCTGATAGAGTGGGGGAAAGTTACCCTAAAGTTCAACTTTCAACTCCATTCCGAAACAAAGTTCGGATAGAGTTGGGGCAAAGTCATCGCAAAGTCCAACATTCAACTCTATCCCGGTATAAAGTTCGGATAGAGTTGGGGGAAAGGAACCCCAAATTCCAACACTCAACTATGTCCCGGTATAAAGTTCTGATGGAGTTGGGGGAAAGTTACCCTAAAGTTCAATTTTGAACTCTATTCCGAAACAAAGTTCGGATAGAGTTGGGGCAAAGTAACCGCAAAGTCCAACATTCAACTCTATCCGGGTATAAAGTTCGGATAGAGTTGGGGGAAAGTAACCCCAAATTCCAACACTCAACTATATCCCGGTATAAAGTTCTGATAGAGTTGGGGGAAAGTTACCCTAAAGTTCAACTTTCAACTCTATTCCGAAACAAAGTTCGGATAGAGTTGGCGCAAAGTCCAACGTTCAACTGTATCCCGGTATAAAGTTCGAATAGAGTTGGGGGAAAGTAACACCAAATTCCAACACTCAACTCTATCCTGGTATAAAGTTCTGATAGAGTGGGGGAAAGTTACCCTAAAGTTCAACTTTCAACTCTATTCCGAAACAAAGTTCGGATAGAGTTGGGGCAAAGTCACCGCAAAGTCCAACATTCAACTCTATCCCGGTATAAAGTTCGAATAGAGTTGGGGGAAAGTAACCTCAAATTCCAACACTCAACTATATCCCGGTATAAAGTTCTGATAGAGTTGGAGGAAAGTTACCCTAAAGTTCAACTTTCAACTCTATTCCGAAACAAAGTTCGGATAGAGTTGGGGCAAAGTAACCGCAAAGTCCAACATTCAACTCTATTCAATTCCAACACTCAACTATGTCCCGGTATAAAGTCCTGATAGAGTTGGGGGAAAGTTACCCTAAAGTTCAATTTTGAACTCTATTCCGAAACAAAGTTCGGATAGAGTTGGGGCAAAGTAACCGCAAAGTCCAACATTCAACTCTATCCCGGTATAAAGTTCGGATAGAGTTGGGGCAAAGTAACCGCAAAGTCCAACATTCAACTCTATGCCGGTATAAAGTGCGGATAGAGTTGGGGGAAAGTAACCCCAAATTCCAACACTCAACTATATCCCGGTATAAAGTTCTGATAGAGTTGGGGGAAAGTTACCCTAAAGTTCAACTTTCAACTCTATTCCGAAACAAAGTTCGGATAGAGTTGGGGCAAAGTCCAACGTTTAACTCTATCCCGGTATAAAGTTCGGATAGAGTTTGGGGAAAGTAACCCCAAATTCCAACACTCAGCTCTATCCTGGTATAAAGTTCTGATAGAGTGGGGAAAAGTTACCCTAAAGTTCAACTTTCAACTCTATTCCGAAACACAGTTCGGATAGAGTTGGGGCAAAGTCACCGCAAAGTCCAACATTCAACTCTATGCCGGTATAAAGTGCGGATAGAGTTGGGGGAAAGTAACCCCAAATTCCAACACTCAACTATATCCCGGTATAAAGTTCTGATAGAGTTGGGGGAAAGTTACCCTAAAGTTCAACTTTCAACTCTATTCCGAAACAAAGTTCGGATAGAGTTGGGGCAAAGTCCAACGTTTAACTCTATCCCGGTATAAAGTTCGGATAGAGTTTGGGGAAAGTAACCCCAAATTCCAACACTCAGCTCTATCCTGGTATAAAGTTCTGATAGAGTGGGGAAAAGTTACCCTAAAGTTCAACTTTCAACTCTATTCCGAAACACAGTTCGGATAGAGTTGGGGCAAAGTCACCGCAAAGTCCAACATTCAACTCTATCCCGGTATAAAGTTCGGATAGAGTTGGGGGAAAGTAACCCCAAATTCCAACACTCAACTATATCCCGGTATCAAGTTCTGATAGAGTTGGGGGAAAGTTACCCTAAAGTTCAACTTTCAACTCTATTCCGAAACAAAGTTCTGATAGAGTTGGGGCAAAGTAACCGCAAAGTCCAACATTCAACTCTATCCCGGTATAAAGTTCGGATAGAATTGGGGGAGTGTAACCCCAAATTCCAACACTCAACTATGTCCCGGTATGAAGTTCTGATAGAGTTGGGGGAAAGTTACCCTAAAGTTCAATTTTGAACTCTATTCCGAAACAAAGTTCGGATAGAGTTGGGGCAAAGTAACCGCAAAGTCCAACATTCAACTCTATCCCGGTATAAAGTTCGGATAGAGTTGCGGGAAAGTAACCCCAAATTCCAACACTCAACTATATCCCGGTATAAAGTTCGGATAGAGTTGGGGGAAAGTAACCCCAAATTCCAACACTCAACTATATCCCGGTATAAAGTTCTGATAGAGTTGGAGGAAAGTTACCCTAAAGTTCAACTTTCAACTCTATTCCGAAACAAAGTTCGGATAGAGTTGGGGCAAAGTAACCGCAAAGTCCAACATTCAACTCTATCCCGGTATAAAGTTCGGATAGAATTGGGGGAGTGTAACCCCAAATTCCAACACTCAACTATGTCCCGGTATGAAGTTCTGATAGAGTTGGGGGAAAGTTACCCTAAAGTTCAATTTTGAACTCTATTCCGAAACACAGTTCGGATAGAGTTGGGGGAAAGTAACCGCAAAGTCCAACATTCAACTCTATCCCGGTATAAAGTTCGGATAGAGTTGCGGGAAAGTAACCCCAAATTCCAACACTCAACTATATCCCGGTATAAAGTTCTGATAGAGTTGGGGGAAAGTTACCCTAAAGTTCAACTTTCAACTCTATTCCGAAACAAAGTTCGGATAGAGTTGGGGCAAAGTCCAACGTTCAACTCTATCCCGGTATAAAGTTCGGATAGAGTTGGCGGAAAGTAACCCCAAATTCCAACACTCAACTCTATCCTGGTATAAAGTTCTGATAGAGTGGGGGAAAGTTACCCTAAAGTTCAACTTTCAACTCCATTCCGAAACAAAGTTCGGATAGAGTTGGGGCAAAGTCATCGCAAAGTCCAACATTCAACTCTATCCCGGTATAAAGTTCGGATAGAGTTGAGGGAAAGGAACCCCAAATTCCAACACTCAACTATGTCCCGGTATAAAGTTCTGATAGAGTTGGGGGAAAGTTACCCTAAAGTTCGATTTTGAACTCTATTCCGAAACAAAGTTCGGATAGAGTTGGGGCAAAGTAACCGCAAAGTCCAACATTCAACTCTATCCGGGTATAAAGTTCGGATAGAGTTGGGGGAAAGTAACCCCAAATTCCAACACTCAACTATATCCCGGTATAAAGTTCTGATAGAGTTGGGGGAAAGTTACCCTAAAGTTCAACTTTCAACTCTATTCCGAAACAAAGTTCGGATAGAGTTGGGGCAAAGTCCAACGTTCCACTGTATCCCGGTATAAAGTTCGGATAGAGTTGGGGGAAAGTAACACCAAATTCCAACACTCAACTCTATCCTGGTATAAAGTTCTGATAGAGTGGGGGAAAGTTACCCTAAAGTTCAACTTTCAACTCTATTCCGAAACAAAGTTCGGATAGAGTTGGGGCAAAGTCCAACGTTTAACTCTATCCCGGTATAAAGTTCGGATAGAGTTGGGGCAAAGTAACCGCAAAGTCCAACCTTCAACTCTATGCCGGTATAAAGTGCGGATAGAGTTGGGGGAAAGTAACCCGAAATTCCAACACTCAACTATATCCTGGTATAGAGTTCTGAAAGAGTGGGGGAAAGTTACCCTAAAGTTCAACTTTCAACTCTATTCCGAAACAAAGTTCGGATAGAGTTGGGGCAAAGTAACCGCAAAGTCCAACATTCAACTCTACCACGGTATAAAGTTCGGATAGAGTTGGGGGAAAGTAACCCCAAATTCCAACACTCAACTATATCCCGGTATAAAGTTCTGATAGAGTTGGGGGAAAGTTACCCTAAAGTTCAATTTTGAACTCTATTCCGAAACAAAGTTCGGATAGAGTTGGGGCAAAGTAACCGCAAAGTCCAACATTCAACTCTATCCGGGTATAAAGTTCGGATAGAGTTGGGGGAAAGTAACCCCAAATTCCAACACTCAACTATATCCCGGTATAAAGTTCTGATAGAGTTGGGGGAAAGTTACCCTAAAGTTCAACTTTCAACTCTATTCCGAAACAAAGTTCGGATAGAGTTGGGGCAAAGTCCAACGTTCAACTCTATCCCGGTATAAAGTTCGGATAGAGTTGGCGGAAAGTAACCCCAAATTCCAACACTCAACTCTATCCTGGTATAAAGTTCTGATAGAGTGGGGGAAAGTTACCCTAAAGTTCAACTTTCAACTCCATTCCGAAACAAAGTTCGGATAGAGTTGGGGCAAAGTCATCGCAAAGTCCAACATTCAACTCTATCCCGGTATAAAGTTCGGATAGAGTTGAGGGAAAGGAACCCCAAATTCCAACACTCAACTATGTCCCGGTATAAAGTTCTGATAGAGTTGGGGGAAAGTTACCCTAAAGTTCAATTTTGAACTCTATTCCGAAACAAAGTTCGGATAGAGTTGGGGCAAAGTAACCGCAAAGTCCAACATTCAACTCTATCCGGGTATAAAGTTCGGATAAAGTTGGGGGAAAGTAACCCCAAATTCCAACACTCAACTATATCCCGGTATAAAGTTCTGATAGAGTTGGGGGAAAGTTACCCTAAAGTTCAACTTTCAACTCTATTCCGAAACAAAGTTCGGATAGAGTTGGGGCAAAGTCCAACGTTCCACTGTATCCCGGTATAAAGTTCGGATAGAGTTGGGGGAAAGTAACACCAAATTCCAACACTCAACTCTATCCTGGTATAAAGTTCTGATAGAGTGGGGGAAAGTTACCCTAAAGTTCAACTTTCAACTCTATTCCGAAACAAAGTTCGGATAGAGTTGGGGCAAAGTCCAACGTTTAACTCTATCCCGGTATAAAGTTCGGATAGAGTTGGGGCAAAGTAACCGCAAAGTCCAACCTTCAACTCTATGCCGGTATAAAGTGCGGATAGAGTTGGGGGAAAGTAACCCGAAATTCCAACACTCAACTATATCCTGGTATAGAGTTCTGAAAGAGTGGGGGAAAGTTACCCTAAAGTTCAACTTTCAACTCTATTCCGAAACAAAGTTCGGATAGAGTTGGGGCAAAGTAACCGCAAAGTCCAACATTCAACTCTACCACGGTATAAAGTTCGGATAGAGTTGGGGGAAAGTAACCCCAAATTCCAACACTCAACTATATCCCGGCATAAAGTTCTGATAGAGTTGGGGGAAAGTTACCCTAAAGTTCAACTTTCAACTCTATTCCGAAACAAAGTTCGGATAGAGTTGGGGCAAAGTCCAACATTCAACTCTATCCCGGTATAAAGTTCGGATAGAGTTGGGGGAAAGTAACCCCAAATTCCAACACTCAACTATATCCCGGTATAAAGTTCTGATAGAGTTGGGGGAAAGTTACCCTAAAGTTCAACTTTCAACTCTATTCCGAAACAAAGTTCGGATAGAGTTGGGGCAAAGTCCAACGTTTAACTCTATCCCGGTATAAAGTTCGGATAGAGTTGGGGGAAAGTAACCCCAAATTCCAACACTCAGCTCTATCCTGGTATAAAGTTCTGATAGAGTGGGGGAAAGTTACCCTAAAGTTCAACTTTCAACTCTATTCCGAAACAAAGTTCGGATAGAGTTGGGGCAAAGTCACCGCAAAGTCCAACATTCAACTCTATCCCGGTATAAAGTTCGCAGAGAGTTGGGAGAAAGTTACCCTAAAGTTCAACTTTCAACTCTATTCCGAAACAAAGTTCGGATAGAGTTGGGGCAAAGTCCAACGTTCAACTCTATCCCGGTATAAAGTTTGGATAGAGTTGGGGGAAAGTAACCCCAAATTCCAACACTCAACTCTATCCTGGTATAAAGTTCGGATAGAGTTGGAGGAAAGTTACCCTAAAATTTAACTTTCAACTCTATTCCGAAACAAAGTTCGGATAGAGTTGGGGCAAAGTAACCGCAAAGTCCAACATTCAACTCTATGCCGGTATAAAGTGCGGATAGAGTTGGGGGAAAGTAACCCCAAATTCCAACACTCAACTATATCCCGGTATAAAGTTCTGATAGAGTTGGGGGAAAGTTACCCTAAAGTTCAACTTTCAACTCTATTCCGAAACAAAGTTCGGATAGAGTTGGGGCAAAGTCCAACGTTTAACTCTATCCCGGTATAAAGTTCGGATAGAGTTGGGGGAAAGTAACCCCAAATTCCAACACTCAGCTCTATCCTGGTATAAAGTTCTGATAGAGTGGGGGAAAGTTACCCTAAAGTTCAACTTTCAACTCTATTCCGAAACAAAGTTCGGATGGAGTTGGGGCAAAGTAACCGCAAAGTCCAACATTCAACTCTATCCCGGTATAAAGTTCGGATAGAGTTGGGGGAAAGTAACCCCAAATTCCAACACTCAACTATATCCCGGTATAAAGGTCTGATAGAGTTGGGGGAAAGTAACCCCAAATTCCAACACTCAACTCTATCCTGGTATAAACGTCGGATAGAATTGGGGGAAAGTAACCCCAAATTCCAACACTCAACTATGTCCCGGTATAAAGTTCTGATAGAGTTGGGGGAAAGTCACCCCAAATTCCAACACTCAACTCTATCCTGGCATAAAGTTCTGATAGAGTGGGGGAAAGTTACCCTAAAGTTCAACTTTCAACTCTATTCCGAAACAAAGTTCGGATAGAGTTGGGGCAAAGTAACCGCAAAGTCCAACATTCAACTCTATCCCGGTATAAAGTTCGGATAGAGTTGGGGGAAAGGAACCCCAAATTCCAACACTCAACTATGTCCCGGTATAAAGTTCTGATAGAGTTGGGGGAAAGTTACCCTAAAGTTCAATTTTGAACTCTATTCCGAAACAAAGTGCGGATAGAGTTGGGGCAAAGTAACCGCAAAGTCCAACATTCAACTCTATCCCGGTATAAAGTTCGGATAGAGTTGGGGGAAAGTAACCCCAAATTCCAACACTCAACTATATCGCGGTATAAAGTTCTGATAGAGTTGGGGGAAAGTTACCCTAAAGTTCAACTTTCAAATCTATTCCGAAACAAAGTTCGGATAGAGTTGGGGCAAAGTCCAACGTTCAACTCTATCCCTGTATAAAGTTCGGATAGAGTTGGGGGGAAGTAACCCCAAATTCCAACACTCAACTATATCGCGGTATAAAGTTCTGATAGAGTTGGGGGAAAGTAACCCCAAATTCCAACACTCAACTCTATCCTGGTATAAAGTTCGGATAGAATTGGGGGAAAGTAACCCCAAATTCCAACACTCAACTATGTCCCGGTATAAAGTTCTGCTAGAGTTGGGGGAAAGTTACCCTAAAGTTCAATTTTGAACTCTATTCCGAAACAAAGTTCGGATAGATTTGGGGGAAAGTAACCCCAAATTCCAACACTCAACTCTATCCTGGTATAAAGTTCGGATAGAGTTGGAGGAAAGTTACCCTAAAGTTCAATTTTGAACTCTATTCCGAAACAAAGTTCGGATAGAGTTGGGGCAAAGTAACCGCAAAGTCCAACATTCAACTCTATCCCGGTATAAAGTTCGGATAGAGTTGGGGGAAAGTAACCCCAAATTCCAACACTCAACTATATCCCGGTATAAAGTTCTGATAGAGTTGGGGGAAAGTTACCCTAAAGTTCAACTTTCAACTCTATTCCGAAACAAAGTTCGGATAGAGTTGGGGCAAAGTCCAACGTTCAACTCTATCCCGGTATAAAGTTCGGATAGAGTTGGGGGAAAGTCACCCCAAATTCCAACACTCAACTCTATCCTGGTATAAAGTTCTGATAGAGTGGGGGAAAGTTACCCTAAAGTTCAACTTTCAACTCTATTCCGAAACAAAGTTCGGATAGAGTTGGGGCAAAGTCACCGCAAAGTCCAACATTCAACTCTATCCCGATATAAAGTTCGGATAGAGTTGGGGGAAAGTAACCCCAAATTCCAACACTCAACTATATCCCGGTATAAAGTTCTGATAGAGTTGGAGGAAAGTTACCCTAAAGTTCACCTTTCAACTCTATTCCGAAACAAAGTTCGGATATAGTTGGGGCAAAGTAACCGCAAAGTCCAACATTCAACTCTATCCCGGTATAAAGTTCGGATAGAGTTGCGGGAAAGTAACCCCAAATTCCAACACTCAACTATATCCCGGTATAAAGTTCTGATAGAGTTGGGGGAAAGTTACCCTAAAGTTCAACTTTCAACTCTATTCCGAAACAAAGTTCGGATAGAGTTGGGGCAAAGTCCAACGTTCAACTCTATCCCGGTATAAAGTTCGGATAAAGTTGGGGGAAAGTAACCCCAAATTCCAACACTCAGCTCTATCCTGGTATAAAGTTCTGATAGAGTTGGGGGAAAGTTACCCTAAAGTTCGATTTTGAACTCTATTCCGAAACAAAGTTCGGATAGAGTTGGGGCAAAGTAACCGCAAAGTCCAACATTCAACTCTATCCGGGTATAAAGTTCGGATAGAGTTGGGGGAAAGTAACCCCAAATTCCAACACTCAACTATATCCCGGTATAAAGTTCTGATAGAGTTGGGGGAAAGTTACCCTAAAGTTCAACTTTCAACTCTATTCCGAAACAAAGTTCGGATAGAGTTGGGGCAAAGTCCAACGTTCCACTGTATCCCGGTATAAAGTTCGGATAGAGTTGGGGGAAAGTAACACCAAATTCCAACACTCAACTCTATCCTGGTATAAAGTTCTGATAGAGTGGGGGAAAGTTACCCTAAAGTTCAACTTTCAACTCTATTCCGAAACAAAGTTCGGATAGAGTTGGGGCAAAGTCCAACGTTTAACTCTATCCCGGTATAAAGTTCGGATAGAGTTGGGGCAAAGTAACCGCAAAGTCCAACCTTCAACTCTATGCCGGTATAAAGTGCGGATAGAGTTGGGGGAAAGTAACCCGAAATTCCAACACTCAACTATATCCTGGTATAGAGTTCTGAAAGAGTGGGGGAAAGTTACCCTAAAGTTCAACTTTCAACTCTATTCCGAAACAAAGTTCGGATAGAGTTGGGGCAAAGTAACCGCAAAGTCCAACATTCAACTCTACCACGGTATGAAGTTCGGATAGAGTTGGGGGAAAGTAACCCCAAATTCCAACACTCAACTATATCCCGGTATAAAGTTCTGATAGAGTTGGGGGAAAGTTACCCTAAAGTTCAATTTTGAACTCTATTCCGAAACAAAGTTCGGATAGAGTTGGGGCAAAGTAACCGCAAAGTCCAACATTCAACTCTATCCGGGTATAAAGTTCGGATAGAGTTGGGGGAAAGTAACCCCAAATTCCAACACTCAACTATATCCCGGTATAAAGTTCTGATAGAGTTGGGGGAAAGTTACCCTAAAGTTCAACTTTCAACTCTATTCCGAAACAAAGTTCGGATAGAGTTGGGGCAAAGTCCAACGTTCAACTCTATCCCGGTATAAAGTTCGGATAGAGTTGGCGGAAAGTAACCCCAAATTCCAACACTCAACTCTATCCTGGTATAAAGTTCTGATAGAGTGGGGGAAAGTTACCCTAAAGTTCAACTTTCAACTCCATTCCGAAACAAAGTTCGGATAGAGTTGGGGCAAAGTCATCGCAAAGTCCAACATTCAACTCTATCCCGGTATAAAGTTCGGATAGAGTTGAGGGAAAGGAACCCCAAATTCCAACACTCAACTATGTCCCGGTATAAAGTTCTGATAGAGTTGGGGGAAAGTTACCCTAAAGTTCAATTTTGAACTCTATTCCGAAACAAAGTTCGGATAGAGTTGGGGCAAAGTAACCGCAAAGTCCAACATTCAACTCTATCCGGGTATAAAGTTCGGATAAAGTTGGGGGAAAGTAACCCCAAATTCCAACACTCAACTATATCCCGGTATAAAGTTCTGATAGAGTTGGGGGAAAGTTACCCTAAAGTTCAACTTTCAACTCTATTCCGAAACAAAGTTCGGATAGAGTTGGGGCAAAGCCCAACGTTCCACTGTATCCCGGTATAAAGTTCGGATAGAGTTGGGGGAAAGTAACACCAAATTCCAACACTCAACTCTATCCTGGTATAAAGTTCTGATAGAGTGGGGGAAAGTTACCCTAAAGTTCAACTTTCAACTCTATTCCGAAACAAAGTTCGGATAGAGTTGGGGCAAAGTCCAACGTTTAACTCTATCCCGGTATAAAGTTCGGATAGAGTTGGGGCAAAGTAACCGCAAAGTCCAACCTTCAACTCTATGCCGGTATAAAGTGCGGATAGAGTTGGGGGAAAGTAACCCGAAATTCCAACACTCAACTATATCCTGGTATAGAGTTCTGAAAGAGTGGGGGAAAGTTACCCTAAAGTTCAACTTTCAACTCTATTCCGAAACAAAGTTCGGATAGAGTTGGGGCAAAGTAACCGCAAAGTCCAACATTCAACTCTACCACGGTATAAAGTTCGGATAGAGTTGGGGGAAAGTAACCCCAAATTCCAACACTCAACTATATCCCGGCATAAAGTTCTGATAGAGTTGGGGGAAAGTTACCCTAAAGTTCAACTTTCAACTCTATTCCGAAACAAAGTTCGGATAGAGTTGGGGCAAAGTCCAACATTCAACTCTATCCCGGTATAAAGTTCGGATAGAGTTGGGGGAAAGTAACCCCAAATTCCAACACTCAACTATATCCCGGTATAAAGTTCTGATAGAGTTGGGGGAAAGTTACCCTAAAGTTCAACTTTCAACTCTATTCCGAAACAAAGTTCGGATAGAGTTGGGGCAAAGTCCAACGTTTAACTCTATCCCGGTATAAAGTTCGGATAGAGTTGGGGGAAAGTAACCCCAAATTCCAACACTCAGCTCTATCCTGGTATAAAGTTCTGATAGAGTGGGGGAAAGTTACCCTAAAGTTCAACTTTCAACTCTATTCCGAAACAAAGTTCGGATAGAGTTGGGGCAAAGTCACCGCAAAGTCCAACATTCAACTCTATCCCGGTATAAAGTTCGCAGAGAGTTGGGAGAAAGTTACCCTAAAGTTCAACTTTCAACTCTATTCCGAAACAAAGTTCGGATAGAGTTGGGGCAAAGTCCAACGTTCAACTCTATCCCGGTATAAAGTTTGGATAGAGTTGGGGGAAAGTAACCCCAAATTCCGACACTCAACTATATCCCGGTATAAAGTTCTGATAGAGTTGGGGGAAAGTTACCCTAAAGTTCAACTTTCAACTCTATTCCGAAACAAAGTTCGGATAGAGTTGGGGCAAAGTCCAACGTTTAACTCTATCCCGGTATAAAGTTCGGATAGAGTTGGGGGAAAGTAACCCCAAATTCCAACACTCAGCTCTATCCTGGTATAAAGTTCTGATAGAGTGGGGGAAAGTTACCCTAAAGTTCAACTTTCAACTCTATTCCGAAACAAAGTTCGGATAGAGTTGGGGCAAAGTCACCGCAAAGTCCAACATTCAACTCTATCCCGGTATAAAGTTCGCAGAGAGTTGGGAGAAAGTTACCCTAAAGTTCAACTTTCAACTCTATTCCGAAACAAAGTTCGGATAGAGTTGGGGCAAAGTCCAACGTTCAACTCTATCCCGGTATAAAGTTTGGATAGAGTTGGGGGAAAGTAACCCCAAATTCCAACACTCAACTCTATCCTGGTATAAAGTTCGGATAGAGTTGGAGGAAAGTTACCCTAAAATTTAACTTTCAACTCTATTCCGAAACAAAGTTCGGATAGAGTTGGGGCAAAGTAACCGCAAAGTCCAACATTCAACTCTATGCCGGTATAAAGTGCGGATAGAGTTGGGGGAAAGTAACCCCAAATTCCAACACTCAACTATATCCCGGTATAAAGTTCTGATAGAGTTGGGGGAAAGTTACCCTAAAGTTCAACTTTCAACTCTATTCCGAAACAAAGTTCGGATAGAGTTGGGGCAAAGTCCAACGTTTAACTCTATCCCGGTATAAAGTTCGGATAGAGTTGGGGGAAAGTAACCCCAAATTCCAACACTCAGCTCTATCCTGGTATAAAGTTCTGATAGAGTGGGGGAAAGTTACCCTAAAGTTCAACTTTCAACTCTATTCCGAAACAAAGTTCGGATGGAGTTGGGGCAAAGTAACCGCAAAGTCCAACATTCAACTCTATCCCGGTATAAAGTTCGGATAGAGTTGGGGGAAAGTAACCCCAAATTCCAACACTCAACTATATCCCGGTATAAAGGTCTGATAGAGTTGGGGGAAAGTAACCCCAAATTCCAACACTCAACTCTATCCTGGTATAAACGTCGGATAGAATTGGGGGAAAGTAACCCCAAATTCCAACACTCAACTATGTCCCGGTATAAAGTTCTGATAGAGTTGGGGGAAAGTCACCCCAAATTCCAACACTCAACTCTATCCTGGCATAAAGTTCTGATAGAGTGGGGGAAAGTTACCCTAAAGTTCAACTTTCAACTCTATTCCGAAACAAAGTTCGGATAGAGTTGGGGCAAAGTAACCGCAAAGTCCAACATTCAACTCTATCCCGGTATAAAGTTCGGATAGAGTTGGGGGAAAGGAACCCCAAATTCCAACACTCAACTATGTCCCGGTATAAAGTTCTGATAGAGTTGGGGGAAAGTTACCCTAAAGTTCAATTTTGAACTCTATTCCGAAACAAAGTGCGGATAGAGTTGGGGCAAAGTAACCGCAAAGTCCAACATTCAACTCTATCCCGGTATAAAGTTCGGATAGAGTTGGGGGAAAGTAACCCCAAATTCCAACACTCAACTATATCGCGGTATAAAGTTCTGATAGAGTTGGGGGAAAGTTACCCTAAAGTTCAACTTTCAAATCTATTCCGAAACAAAGTTCGGATAGAGTTGGGGCAAAGTCCAACGTTCAACTCTATCCCTGTATAAAGTTCGGATAGAGTTGGGGGGAAGTAACCCCAAATTCCAACACTCAACTATATCGCGGTATAAAGTTCTGATAGAGTTGGGGGAAAGTAACCCCAAATTCCAACACTCAACTCTATCCTGGTATAAAGTTCGGATAGAATTGGGGGAAAGTAACCCCAAATTCCAACACTCAACTATGTCCCGGTATAAAGTTCTGCTAGAGTTGGGGGAAAGTTACCCTAAAGTTCAATTTTGAACTCTATTCCGAAACAAAGTTCGGATAGATTTGGGGGAAAGTAACCCCAAATTCCAACACTCAACTCTATCCTGGTATAAAGTTCGGATAGAGTTGGAGGAAAGTTACCCTAAAGTTCAATTTTGAACTCTATTCCGAAACAAAGTTCGGATAGAGTTGGGGCAAAGTAACCGCAAAGTCCAACATTCAACTCTATCCCGGTATAAAGTTCGGATAGAGTTGGGGGAAAGTAACCCCAAATTCCAACACTCAACTATATCCCGGTATAAAGTTCTGATAGAGTTGGGGGAAAGTTACCCTAAAGTTCAACTTTCAACTCTATTCCGAAACAAAGTTCGGATAGAGTTGGGGCAAAGTCCAACGTTCAACTCTATCCCGGTATAAAGTTCGGATAGAGTTGGGGGAAAGTCACCCCAAATTCCAACACTCAACTCTATCCTGGTATAAAGTTCTGATAGAGTGGGGGAAAGTTACCCTAAAGTTCAACTTTCAACTCTATTCCGAAACAAAGTTCGGATAGAGTTGGGGCAAAGTCACCGCAAAGTCCAACATTCAACTCTATCCCGATATAAAGTTCGGATAGAGTTGGGGGAAAGTAACCCCAAATTCCAACACTCAACTATATCCCGGTATAAAGTTCTGATAGAGTTGGAGGAAAGTTACCCTAAAGTTCACCTTTCAACTCTATTCCGAAACAAAGTTCGGATATAGTTGGGGCAAAGTAACCGCAAAGTCCAACATTCAACTCTATCCCGGTATAAAGTTCGGATAGAGTTGCGGGAAAGTAACCCCAAATTCCAACACTCAACTATATCCCGGTATAAAGTTCTGATAGAGTTGGGGGAAAGTTACCCTAAAGTTCAACTTTCAACTCTATTCCGAAACAAAGTTCGGATAGAGTTGGGGCAAAGTCCAACGTTCAACTCTATCCCGGTATAAAGTTCGGATAGAGTTGGGGGAAAGTAACCCCAAATTCCAACACTCAGCTCTATCCTGGTATAAAGTTCTGATAGAGTGGGGGAAAGTTACCCTAAAGTTCAACTTTCAACTCTATTCCGAAACAAAGTTCGGATAGAGTTGGGGCAAAGTAACCGCAAAGTCCAACATTCAACTCTATGCCGGTATAAAGTGCGGATAGAGTTGGGGGAAAGTAACCCCAAATTCCAACACTCAACTATATCCCGGTATAAAGTTCTGATAGAGTTGGGGGAAAGTTACCCTCAAGTTCAACTTTCAACTCTATTCCGAAACAAAGTTCGGATAGAGTTGGGGCAAAGTCCAACGTTTAACTCTATCCCGGTATAAAGTTCGGATAGAGTTGGGGGAAAGTAACCCCAAATTCCAACACTCAGCTCTATCCTGGTATAAAGTTCTGATAGAGTGGGGGAAAGTTACCCTAAAGTTCAACTTTCAACTCTATTCCGAAACAAAGTTCGGATGGAGTTGGGGCAAAGTAACCGCAAAGTCCAACATTCAACTCTATCCCGGTATAAAGTTCGGATAGAGTTGGGGGAAAGTAACCCCAAATTCCAACACTCAACTATATCCCGGTATAAAGGTCTGATAGAGTTGGGGGAAAGTAACCCCAAATTCCAACACTCAACTCTATCCTGGTATAAACGTCGGATAGAATTGGGGGAAAGTAACCCCAAATTCCAACACTCAACTATGTCCCGGTATAAAGTTCTGATAGAGTTGGGGGAAAGTCACCTCAAATTCCAACACTCAACTCTATCCTGGCATAAAGTTCTGATAGAGTGGGGGAAAGTTACCCTAAAGTTCAACTTTCAACTCTACTCCGAAACAAAGTTCGGATAGAGTTGGGGCAAAGTCACCGCAAAGTCCAACATTCAACTCTATGCCGGTATAAAGTTCGGATAGAGTTGGGGGAAAGTAACCCCAAATTCCAACACTCAACTATATCCCGCTATAAAGTTCGGATAGAGTTGGGGCAAAGTCACCGCAAAGTCCAACATTCAACTCTATCCCGGTATAAAGTTCGGATAGAGTTGGGGGAAAGTAACCCCAAATTCCAACACTCAACTATATCCCGGTATAAAGTTCTGATAGAGTTGGAGGAAAGTTACCCTAAAGTTCAACTTTCAACTCTATTCCGAAACAAAGTTCGGATAGAGTTGGGGCAAAGTAACCGCAAAGTCCAACATTCAACTCTATCCCGCTATAAAGTTCGGATAGAGTTGGGGGAAAGGAACCCCAAATTCCAACACTCAACTATGTCCCGGTATAAAGTTCTGATAGAGTTGGGGGAAAGTTACCCTAAAGTTCAATTTTGAACTCTATTCCGAAACAAAGTGCGGATAGAGTTGGGGCAAAGTAACCGCAAAGTCCAACATTCAACTCTATCCCGGTATAAAGTTCGGATAGAGTTGGGGGAAAGTAACCCCAAATTCCAACACTCAACTATATCGCGGTATAAAGTTCTGATAGAGTTGGGGGAAAGTTACCCTAAAGTTCAACTTTCAAATCTATTCCGAAACAAAGTTCGGATAGAGTTGGGGCAAAGTCCAACGTTCAACTCTATCCCTGTATAAAGTTCGGATAGAGTTGGGGGAAAGTAACCCCAAATTCCAACACTCAACTATATCGCGGTATAAAGTTCTGATAGAGTTGGGGGAAAGTAACCCCAAATTCCAACACTCAACTCTATCCTGGTATAAAGTTCGGATAGAATTGGGGGAAAGTAACCCCAAATTCCAACACTCAACTATGTCCCGGTATAAAGTTCTGCTAGAGTTGGGGGAAAGTTACCCTAAAGTTCAATTTTGAACTCTATTCCGAAACAAAGTTCGGATAGAGTTGGGGGAAAGTAACCCCAAATTCCAACACTCAACTCTATCCTGGTATAAAGTTCGGATAGAGTTTGAGGAAAGTTACCCTCAAGTTCAATTTTGAACTCTATTCCGAAACAAAGTTCGGATAGAGTTGGGGCAAAGTAACCGCAAAGTCCGACATTCAACTCTATCCCGGTATAAAGTTCGGATAGAGTTGGGGGAAAGTAACCCCAAATTCCAACACTCAACTATATCCCGGTATAAAGTTCTGATAGAGTTGGGGGAAAGTTACCCTAAAGTTCAACTTTCAACTCTATTCCGAAACAAAGTTGGGATAGAGTTGGGGCAAAGTCCAACGTTCAACTCTATCCCGGTATAAAGTTCGGATAGAGTTGGGGGAAAGTCACCCCAAATTCCAACACTCAACTCTATCCTGGTATAAAGTTCTGATAGAGTGGGGGAAAGTTACCCTAAAGTTCAACTTTCAACTCTATTCCGAAACAAAGTTCGGATAGAGTTGGGGCAAAGTCACCGCAAAGTCCAACATTCAACTCTATCCCTGTATAAAGTTCGGATAGAGTTGGGGGAAAGTAACCCCAAATTCCAACACTCAACTATATCCCGGTATAAAGTTCTGATAGAGTTGGAGGAAAGTTACCCTAAAGTTCAACTTTCAACTCTATTCCGAAACAAAGTTCGGATAGAGTTGGGGCAAAGTAACCGCAAAGTCCAACATTCAACTCTATCCCGGTATAAAGTTCGGATAGAGTTGCGGGAAAGTAACCCCAAATTCCAACACTCAACTATATCCCGGTATAAAGTTCTGATAGAGTTGGGGGAAAGTTACCCTAAAGTTCAACTTTCAACTCTATTCCGAAACAAAGTTCGGATAGAGTTGGGGCAAAGTCCAACGTTCAACTCTATCCCGGTATAAAGTTCGGATAGAGTTGGGGGAAAGTAACCCCAAATTCCAACACTCAGCTCTATCCTGGTATAAAGTTCTGATAGAGTGGGGGAAAGTTACCCTAAAGTTCAACTTTCAACTCTATTCCGAAACAAAGTTCGGATAGAGTTGGGGCAAAGTAACCGCAAAGTCCAACATTCAACTCTATGCCGGTATAAAGTGCGGATAGAGTTGGGGGAAAGTAACCCCAAATTCCAACACTCAACTATATCCCGGTATAAAGTTCTGATAGAGTTGGGGGAAAGTTACCCTAAAGTTCAACTTTCAACTCTATTCCGAAACAAAGTTCGGATAGAGTTGGGGCAAAGTCCAACATTTAACTCTATCCCGGTATAAACTTCGGATAGATTTGGGGGAAAGTAACCCCAAATTCCAACACTCAGCTCTATCCTGGTATAAAGTTCTGATAGAGTGGGGGAAAGTTACCCTAAAGTTCAACTTTCAACTCTATTCCGAAACAAAGTTCGGATGGAGTTGGGGCAAAGTAACCGCAAAGTCCAACATTCAACTCTATCCCGGTATAAAGTTCGGATAGAGTTGGGGGAAAGTAACCCCAAATTCCAACACTCAACTATATCCCGGTATAAAGGTCTGATAGAGTTGGGGGAAAGTAACCCCAAATTCCAACACTCAACTCTATCCTGGTATAAACGTCGGATAGAATTGGGGGAAAGTAACCCCAAATTCCAACACTCAACTATGTCCCGGTATAAAGTTCTGATAGAGTTGGGGGAAAGTCACCCCAAATTCCAACACTCAACTCTATCCTGGCATAAAGTTCTGATAGAGTGGGGGAAAGTTACCCTAAAGTTCAACTTTCAACTCTACTCCGAAACAAAGTTCGGATAGAGTTGGGGCAAAGTCACCGCAAAGTCCAACATTCAACTCTATGCCGGTATAAAGTTCGGATAGAGTTGGGGGAAAGTAACCCCAAATTCCAACACTCAACTATATCCCGCTATAAAGTTCGGATAGAGTTGGGGCAAAGTCACTGCAAAGTCCAACATTCAACTCTATCCCGGTATAAAGTTCGGATAGAGTTGGGGGAAAGTAACCCCAAATTCCAACACTCAACTATATCCCGGTATAAAGTTCTGATAGAGTTGGAGGAAAGTTACCCTAAAGTTCAACTTTCAACTCTATTCCGAAACAAAGTTCGGATAGAGTTGGGGCAAAGTAACCGCAAAGTCCAACATTCAACTCTATCCCGGTATAAAGTTCGGATAGAGTTGGGGGAAAGGAACCCCAAATTCCAACACTCAACTATGTCCCGGTATAAAGTTCTGATAGAGTTGGGGGAAAGTTACCCTAAAGTTCAATTTTGAACTCTATTCCGAAACAAAGTGCGGATAGAGTTGGGGCAAAGTAACCGCAAAGTCCAACATTCAACTCTATCCCGGTATAAAGTTCGGATAGAGTTGGGGGAAAGTAACCCCAAATTCCAACACTCAACTATATCGCGGTATAAAGTTCTGATAGAGTTGGGGGAAAGTTACCCTAAAGTTCAACTTTCAAATCTATTCCGAAACAAAGTTCGGATAGAGTTGGGGCAAAGTCCAACGTTCAACTCTATCCCTGTATAAAGTTCGGATAGAGTTGGGGGAAAGTAACCCCAAATTCCAACACTCAACTATATCGCGGTATAAAGTTCTGATAGAGTTGGGGGAAAGTAACCCCAAATTCCAACACTCAACTCTATCCTGGTATAAAGTTCGGATAGAATTGGGGGAAAGTAACCCCAAATTCCAACACTGGACTATGTCCCGGTATAAAGTTCTGCTAGAGTTGGGGGAAAGTTACCCTAAAGTTCAATTTTGAACTCTATTCCGAAACAAAGTTCGGATAGAGTTGGGGGAAAGTAACCCCAAATTCCAACACTCAACTCTATCCTGGTATAAAGTTCGGATAGAGTTGGAGGAAAGTTACCCTAAAGTTCAATTTTGAACTCTATTCCGAAACAAAGTTCGGATAGAGTTGGGGCAAAGTAACCGCAAAGTCCAACATTCAACTCTATCCCGGTATAAAGTTCGGATAGAGTTGGGGGAAAGTAACCCCAAATTCCAACACTCAACTATATCCCGGTATAAAGTTCTGATAGAGTTGGGGGAAAGTTACCCTAAAGTTCAATTTTGAACTCTATTCCGAAACAAAGTTCGGATAGAGTTGGGGCAAAGTAACCGCAAAGTCCAACATTCAACTCTATCCGGGTATAAAGTTCGGATAGAGTTGGGGGAAAGTAACCCCAAATTCCAACACTCAGCTCTATCCTGGTATAAAGTTCTGATAGAGTGGGGGAAAGTTACCCTAAAGTTCAACTTTCAACTCTATTCCGAAACAAAGTTCGGATGGAGTTGGGGCAAAGTAACCGCAAAGTCCAACATTCAACTCTATCCCGGTATAAAGTTCGGATAGAGTTGGGGGAAAGTAACCCCAAATTCCAACACTCAACTATGTCCCGGTATAAAGTTCTGATAGAGTTGGGGGAAAGTCACCCCAAATTCCAACACTCAACTCTATCCTGGCATAAAGTTCTGATAGAGTGGGGGAAAGTTACCCTAAAGTTCAACTTTCAACTCTACTCCGAAACAAAGTTCGGATAGAGTTGGGGCAAAGTCACCGCAAAGTCCAACATTCAACTCTATGCCGGTATAAAGTTCGGATAGAGTTGGGGGAAAGTAACCCCAAATTCCAACACTCAACTCTATCCTGGTATAAAGTTCGGATAGAATTGGGGGAAAGTAACCCCAAATTCCAACACTCAACTATGTCCCGGTATAAAGTTCTGCTAGAGTTGGGGGAAAGTTACCCTAAAGTTCAATTTTGAACTCTATTCCGAAACAAAGTTCGGATAGAGTTGGGGGAAAGTAACCCCAAATTCCAACACTCAACTCTATCCTGGTATAAAGTTCGGATAGAGTTGGAGGAAAGTTACCCTAAAGTTCAATTTTGAACTCTAGTCCGAAACAAAGTTCAGATAGAGTTGGGGCAAAGTAACCGCAAAGTCCAACATTCAACTCTATCCGGGTATAAAGTTCGGATAGAGTTGGGGGAAAGTAACCCCAAATTCCAACACTCAACTATATCCCGGTATAAAGTTCTGATAGAGTTGGGGGAAAGTTACCCTAAAGTTCAACTTTCAACTCTATTCCGAAACAAAGTTCGGATAGAGTTGGGGCAAAGTCCAACGTTCCACTGTATCCCGGTATAAAGTTCGGATAGAGTTGGGGGAAAGTAACACCAAATTCCAACACTCAACTCTATCCTGGTATAAAGTTCTGATAGAGTGGGGGAAAGTTACCCTAAAGTTCAACTTTCAACTCTATTCCGAAACAAAGTTCGGATAGAGTTGGGGCAAAGTCCAACGTTTAACTCTATCCCGGTATAAAGTTCGGATAGAGTTGGGGCAAAGTAACCGCAAAGTCCAACCTTCAACTCTATGCCGGTATAAAGTGCGGATAGAGTTGGGGGAAAGTAACCCGAAATTCCAACACTCAACTATATCCTGGTATAGAGTTCTGAAAGAGTGGGGGAAAGTTACCCTAAAGTTCAACTTTCAACTCTATTCCGAAACAAAGTTCGGATAGAGTTGGGGCAAAGTAACCGCAAAGTCCAACATTCAACTCTACCACGGTATAAAGTTCGGATAGAGTTGGGGGAAAGTAACCCCAAATTCCAACACTCAACTATATCCCCGTATAAAGTTCTGATAGAGTTGGGGGAAAGTTACCCTAAAGTTCAACTTTCAACTCTATTCCGAAACAAAGTTCGGATAGAGTTGGGGCAAAGTCCAACGTTCCACTGTATCCCGGTATAAAGTTCGGATAGAGTTGGGGGAAAGTAACACCAAATTCCAACACTCAACTCTATCCTGGTATAAAGTTCTGATAGAGTGGGGGAAAGTTACCCTAAAGTTCAACTTTCAACTCTATTCCGAAACAAAGTTCGGATAGAGTTGGGGCAAAGTCCAACGTTTAACTCTATCCCGGTATAAAGTTCGGATAGAGTTGGGGCAAAGTAACCGCAAAGTCCAACCTTCAACTCTATGCCGGTATAAAGTGCGGATAGAGTTGGGGGAAAGTAACCCGAAATTCCAACACTCAACTATATCCTGGTATAGAGTTCTGAAAGAGTGGGGGAAAGTTACCCTAAAGTTCAACTTTCAACTCTATTCCGAAACAAAGTTCGGATAGAGTTGGGGCAAAGTAACCGCAAAGTCCAACATTCAACTCTACCACGGTATAAAGTTCGGATAGAGTTGGGGGAAAGTAACCCCAAATTCCAACACTCAACTATATCCCCGTATAAAGTTCTGATAGAGTTGGGGGAAAGTTACCCTAAAGTTCAACTTTCAACTCTATTCCGAAACAAAGTTCGGATAGAGTTGGGGCAAAGTCCAACATTCAACTCTATCCCGGTATAAAGTTCGGATAGAGTTGGGGGAAAGTAACCCCAAATTCCAACACTCAACTATATCCCGGTATAAAGTTCTGATAGAGTTGAGGGAAAGTTACCCTAAAGTTCAACTTTCAACTCTATTCCGAAACAAAGTTCGGATAGAGTTGGGGCAAAGTCCAACGTTTAACTCTATCCCGGTATAAAGTTCGGATAGAGTTGGGGGAAAGTAACCCCAAATTCCAACACTCAGCTCTATCCTGGTATAAAGTTCTGATAGAGTGGGGGAAAGTTACCCTAAAGTTCAACTTTCAACTCTATTCCGAAACAAAGTTCGGATAGAGTTGGGGCAAAGTCCAACGTTCAACTCTATCCCGGTATAAAGTTTGGATAGAGTTGGGGCAAAGTAACCCCAAATTCCAACACTCAACTCTATCCTGGTATAAAGTTCGGATAGAGTTGGAGGAAAGTTACCCTAAAATTTAACTTTCAACTCTATTCCGAAACAAAGTTCGGATAGAGTTGGGGCAAAGTAACCGCAAAGTCCAACATTCAACTCTATGCCGGTATAAAGTGCGGATAGAGTTGGGGGAAAGTAACCCCAAATTCCAACACTCAACTATATCCCGGTATAAAGTTCTGATAGAGTTGGGGGAAAGTTACCCTAAAGTTCAACTTTCAACTCTATTCCGAAACAAAGTTCGGATAGAGTTGGGGCAAAGTCCAACGTTTAACTCTATCCCGGTATAAAGTTCGGATAGAGTTGGGGGAAAGTAACCCCAAATTCCAAAACTCAGCTCTATCCTGGTATAAAGTTCTGATAGAGTGGGGGAAAGTTACCCTAAAGTTCAACTTTCAACTCTATTCCGAAACAAAGTTCGGATGGAGTTGGGGCAAAGTAACCGCAAAGTCCAACATTCAACTCTATCCCGGTATAAAGTTCGGATAGAGTTGGGGGAAAGTAACCCCAAATTCCAACACTCAACTATATCGCGGTATAAAGTTCTGATAGAGTTGGGGGAAAGTAACCCCAAAGTCCAACACTCAACTATGTCCCGGTATAAAGTTCTGATAGAGTTGGGGGAAAGTCACCCCAAATTCCAACACTCAACTCTATCCTGGCATAAAGTTCTGATAGAGTGGGGGAAAGTTACCCTAAAGTTCAACTTTCAACTCTATTCCGAAACAAAGTTCGGATAGAGTTGGGGCAAAGTCCAACGTTCAACTCTATCCCTGTATAAAGTTCGGATAGAGTTGGGGGAAAGTAACCCCAAATTCCAACACTCAACTATATCGCGGTATAAAGTTCTGATAGAGTTGGGGGAAAGTAACCCCAAAGTCCAACATTCAACTCTATCCCGGTATAAAGTTCGGATAGAGTTGGGGGAAAGTAACCCCAAATTCCAACACTCAACTATATCCCGGTATAAAGGTCTGATAGAGTTGGGGGAAAGTTACCCTAAAGTTCAACTTTCAACTCTATTCCGAAACAAAGTTCGGATAGAGTTGGGGCAAAGTCCAACGTTTAACTCTATCCCGGTATAAAGTTCGGATAGAGTTTGGGGAAAGTAACCCCAAATTCCAACACTCAGCTCTATCCTGGTATAAAGTTCTGATAGAGTGGGGAAAAGTTACCCTAAAGTTCAACTTTCAACTCTATTCCGAAACACAGTTCGGATAGAGTTGGGGCAAAGTCACCGCAAAGTCCAACATTCAACTCTATCCCGGTATAAAGTTCGGATAGAGTTGGGGGAAAGTAACCCCAAATTCCAACACTCAACTATATCCCGGTATCAAGTTCTGATAGAGTTGGGGGAAAGTTACCCTAAAGTTCAACTTTCAACTCTATTCCGAAACAAAGTTCTGATAGAGTTGGGGCAAAGTAACCGCAAAGTCCAACATTCAACTCTATCCCGGTATAAAGTTCGGATAGAATTGGGGGAGTGTAACCCCAAATTCCAACACTCAACTATATCCCGGTATAAAGTTCGGATAGAGTTGGGGGAAAGTAACCCCAAATTCCAACACTCAACTATATCCCGGTATAAAGTTCTGATAGAGTTGGAGGAAAGGTACCCTAAAGTTCAACTTTCAACTCTATTCCGAAACAAAGTTCGGATAGAGTTGGGGCAAAGTAACCGCAAAGTCCAACATTCAACTCTATCCCGGTATAAAGTTCGGATAGAATTGGGGGAGTGTAACCCCAAATTCCAACACTCAACTATGTCCCGGTATGAAGTTCTGATAGAGTTGGGGGAAAGTTACCCTAAAGTTCAATTTTGAACTCTATTCCGAAACACAGTTCGGATAGAGTTGGGGCAAAGTAACCGCAAAGTCCAACATTCAACTCTATCCCGGTATAAAGTTCGGATAGAGTTGCGGGAAAGTAACCCAAATTCCAACACTCAACTATATCCCGGTATAAAGTTCTGATAGAGTTGGGGGAAAGTTACCCTAAAGTTCAACTTTCAACTCTATTCCGAAACAAAGTTCGGATAGAGTTGGGGCAAAGTCCAACGTTCAACTCTATCCCGGTATAAAGTTCGGATAGAGTTGGCGGAAAGTAACCCCAAATTCCAACACTCAACTCTATCCTGGTATAAAGTTCTGATAGAGTGGGGGAAAGTTACCCTAAAGTTCAACTTTCAACTCCATTCCGAAACAAAGTTCGGATAGAGTTGGGGCAAAGTCATCGCAAAGTCCAACATTCAACTCTATCCCGGTATAAAGTTCGGATAGAGTTGAGGGAAAGGAACCCCAAATTCCAACACTCAACTATGTCCCGGTATAAAGTTCTGATAGAGTTGGGGGAAAGTTACCCTAAAGTTCAATTTTGAACTCTATTCCGAAACAAAGTTCGGATAGAGTTGGGGCAAAGTAACCGCAAAGTCCAACATTCAACTCTATCCGGGTATAAAGTTCGGATAGAGTTGGGGGAAAGTAACCCCAAATTCCAACACTCAACTATATCCCGGTATAAAGTTCTGATAGAGTTAGGGGAAAGTTACCCTAAAGTTCAACTTTCAACTCTATTCCGAAACAAAGTTCGGATAGAGTTGGGGCAAAGTCCAACGTTCCACTGTATCCCGGTATAAAGTTCGGATAGAGTTGGGGGAAAGTAACACCAAATTCCAACACTCAACTCTATCCTGGTATAAAGTTCTGATAGAGTGGGGGAAAGTTACCCTAAAGTTCAACTTTCAACTCTATTCCGAAACAAAGTTCGGATAGAGTTGGGGCAAAGTCCAACGTTTAACTCTACCCCGGTATAAAGTTCGGATAGAGTTGGGGCAAAGTAACCGCAAAGTCCAACATTCAACTCTATCCCGGTATAAAGTTCGGATAGAGTTGGGGGAAAGTAACCCCAAATTCCAACACTCAACTATATCCCGGTATAAAGGTCTGATAGAGTTGGGGGAAAGTAACCCCAAATTCCAACACTCAACTCTATCCTGGTATAAACGTCGGATAGAGTTGGGGGAAAGGAACCCCAAATTCCAACACTCAACTATGTCCCGGTATAAAGTTCTGATAGAGTTGGGGGAAAGTTACCCTAAAGTTCAATTTTGAACTCTATTCCGAAACAAAGGGCGGATAGAGTTGGGGCAAAGTAACCGCAAAGTCCAACATTCAACTCTATCCCGGTATAAAGTTCGGATAGAGTTGGGGGAAAGTAACCCCAAATTCCAACACTCAACTATATCGCGGTATAAAGTTCTGATAGAGTTGGGGGAAAGTTACCCTAAAGTTCAACTTTCAAATCTATTCCGAAACAAAGTTCGGATAGAGTTGGGGCAAAGTCCAACGTTCAACTCTATCCCTGTATAAAGTTCGGATAGAGTTGGGGGAAAGTAACCCCAAATTCCAACACTCAACTATATCGCGGTATAAAGTTCTGATAGAGTTGGGGGAAAGTAACCCCAAATTCCAACACTCAACTCAATCCTGGTATAAAGTTCGGATAGAATTGGGGGAAAGTAACCCCAAATTCCAACACTCAACTATTTCCCGGTATAAAGTTCTGCTAGAGTTGGGGGAAAGTTACCCTAAAGTTCAATTTTGAACTCTATTCCGAAACAAAGTTCGGATAGAGTTGGGGGAAAGTAACCCCAAATTCCAACACTCAACTCTATCCTGGTATAAAGTTCGGATAGAGTTGGAGGAAAGTTACCCTAAAGTTCAATTTTGAACTCTATTCCGAAACAAAGTTCGGATAGAGTTGGGGCAAAGTAACCGCAAAGTCCAACATTCAACTCTATCCCGGTATAAAGTTCGGATAGAGTTGGGGGAAAGTAACCCCAAATTCCAACACTCAACTATATCCCGGTATAAAGTTCTGATAGAGTTGGGGGAAAGTTACCCTAAAGTTCAACTTTCAACTCTATTCCGAAACAAAGTTCGGATAGAGTTGGGGCGAAGTCCAACGTTCAACTCTATCCCGGTATAAACGTCGGATAGAATTGGGGGAAAGTAACCCCAAATTCCAACACTCAACTATGTCCCGGTATAAAGTTCTGATAGAGTTGGGGGAAAGTCACCCCAAATTCCAACACTCAACTCTATCCTGGCATAAAGTTCTGATAGAGTGGGGGAAAGTTACCCTAAAGTTCAACTTTCAACTCTACTCCGAAACAAAGTTCGGATAGAGTTGGGGCAAAGTCACCGCAAAGTCCAACATTCAACTCTATGCCGGTATAAAGTTCGGATAGAGTTGGGGGAAAGTAACCCCAAATTGCAACACTCAACTATATCCCGCTATAAAGTTCGGATAGAGTTGGGGCAAAGTCACCGCAAAGTCCAACATTCAACTCTATCCCGGTATAAAGTTCGGATAGAGTTGGGGGAAAGTAACCCCAAATTCCAACACTCAACTATATCCCGGTATAAAGTTCTGATGCAGTTGGAGGAAAGTTACCCTAAAGTTCAACTTTCAACTCTATTCCGAAACAAAGTTCGGATAGAGTTGGGGCAAAGTAACCGCAAAGTCCAACATTCAACTCTATCCCGGTATAAAGTTCGGATAGAGTTGGGGGAAGGTAACCCCAAATTCCAACACTCAACTATATCCCGGTATAAAGGTCTGATAGAGTTGGGGGAAAGTAACCCCAAATTCCAACACTCAACTCTATCCTGGTATAAACGTCGGATAGAATTGGGGGAAAGTAACCCCAAATTCCAACACTCAACTATGTCCCGGTATAAAGTTCTGATAGAGTTGGGGGAAAGTCACTCCAAATTCCAACACTCAACTCTATCCTGGCATAAAGTTCTGATAGAGTGGGGGAAAGTTACCCTAAAGTTCAACTTTCAACTCTACTCCGAAACAAAGTTCGGATAGAGTTGGGGCAAAGTCACCGCAAAGTCCAACATTCAACTCTATGCCGGTATAAAGTTCGGATAGAGTTGGGGGAAAGTAACCCCAAATTCCAACACTTAACTATATCCCGCTATAAAGTTCGGATAGAGTTGGGGCAAAGTCACCGCAAAGTCCAACATTCAACTCTATCCCGGTATAAAGTTCGGATAGAGTTGGGGGAAAGTAACCCCAAATTCCAACACTCAACTATATCCCGGTATAAAGTTCTGATAGAGTTGGAGGAAAGTTACCCTAAAGTTCAACTTTCAACTCTATTCCGAAACAAACTTCGGATAGAGTTGGGGCAAAGTAACCGCAAAGTCCAACATTCAACTCTATCCCGGTATAAAGTTCGGATAGAGTTGGGGGAAAGGAACCCCAAATTCCAACACTCAACTATGTCCCGGTATAAAGTTCTGATAGAGTTGGGGGAAAGTTACCCTAAAGTTCAATTTTGAACTCTATTCCGAAACAAAGGGCGGATAGAGTTGGGGCAAAGTAACCGCAAAGTCCAACATTCAACTCTATCCCGGTATAAAGTTCGGATAGAGTTGGGGGAAAGTAACCCCAAATTCCAACGCTCAACTATATCGCGGTATAAAGTTCTGATAGAGTTGGGGGAAAGTTACCCTAAAGTTCAACTTTCAAATCTATTCCGAAACAAAGTTCGGATAGAGTTGCGGCAAAGTCCAACGTTCAACTCTATCCCTGTATAAAGTTCGGATAGAGTTGGGGGAAAGTAACCCCAAATTCCAACACTCAACTATATCGCGGTATAAAGTTCTGATAGAGTTGGGGGAAAGTAACCCCAAATTCCAACACTCAACTCTATCCTGGTATAAAGTTCGGATAGAATTGGGGGAAAGTAACCCCAAATTCCAACACTCAACTATGTCCCGGTATAAAGTTCTGCTAGAGTTGGGGGAAAGTTACCCTAAAGTTCAATTTTGAACTCTATTCCGAAACAAAGTTCGGATAGAGTTGGGGGAAAGTAACCCCAAATTCCAACATTCAACTCTATCCCGGTATAAAGTTCGGATAGAGTTGGGGGAAAGTAACCCCAAATTCCAACACTCAACTATATCCCGGTATAAAGTTCTGATAGAGTTGGGGGAAAGTTACCCTAAAGTTCAACTTTCAACTCTATTCCGAAACAAAGTTCGGATAGAGTTGGGGCAAAGTCCAACGTTCAACTCTATCCCGGTATAAAGTTCGGATAGAGTTGGGGGAAAGTCACCCCAAATTCCAACACTCAACTCTATCCTGGTATAAAGTTCTGATAGAGTGGGGGAAAGTTACCCTAAAGTTCAACTTTCAACTCTATTCCGAAACAAAGTTCGGATAGAGTTGGGTCAAAGTCACCGCAAAGTCCAACATTCAACTCTATCCCGGTATAAAGTTCGGATAGAGTTGGGGGAAAGTAACCCCAAATTCCAACACTCAACTATATCCCGGTATAAAGGTCTGATAGAGTTGGGGGAAAGTAACCCCAAATTCCAACACTCAACTCTATCCTGGTATAAATGTCGGATAGAATTGGGGGAAAGTAACCCCAAATTCCAACACTCAACTATGTCCCGGTATAAAGTTCTGATAGAGTTGGGGGAAAGTCACCCCAAATTCCAACACTCAACTCTATCCTGGCATAAAGTTCTGATAGAGTGGGGGAAAGTTACCCTAAAGTTCAACTTTCAACTCTACTCCGAAACAAAGTTCGGATAGAGTTGGGGCAAAGTCACCGCAAAGTCCAACATTCAACTCTATGCCGGTATAAAGTTCGGATAGAGTTGGGGGAAAGTAACCCCAAATTCCAACACTCAACTATATCCCGCTATAAAGTTCGGATAGAGTTGGGGCAAAGTCACCGCAAAGTCCAACATTCAACTCTATCCCGGTATAAAGTTCGGATAGAGTTGGGGGAAAGTAACCCCAAATTCCAACACTCAACTATATCCCGGTATAAAGTTCTGATAGAGTTGGAGGAAAGTTACCCTAAAGTTCAACTTTCAACTCTATTCCGAAACAAAGTTCGGATAGAGTTGGGGCAAAGTAACCGCAAAGTCCAACATTCAACTCTATCCCGGTATAAAGTTCGGATAGAGTTGGGGGAAAGGAACCCCAAATTCCAACACTCAACTATGTCCCGGTATAAAGTTCTGATAGAGTTGGGGGAAAGTTACCCTAAAGTTCAATTTTGAACTCTATTCCGAAACAAAGTGCGGATAGAGTTGGGGCAAAGTAACCGCAAAGTCCAACATTCAACTCTATCCCGGTATAAAGTTCGGATAGAGTTGGGGGAAAGTAACCCCAAATTCCAACACTCAACTATATCGCGGTATAAAGTTCTGATAGAGTTGGGGGAAAGTTACCCTAAAGTTCAACTTTCAAATCTATTCCGAAACAAAGTTCGGATAGAGTTGGGGCAAAGTCCAACGTTCAACTCTATCCCTGTATAAAGTTCGGATAGAGTTGGGGGAAAGTAACCCCAAATTCCAACACTCAACTATATCGCGGTATAAAGTTCTGATAGAGTTGGGGGAAAGTAACCCCAAATTCCAACACTCAACTCTATCCTGGTATAAAGTTCGGATAGAATTGGGGGAAAGTAACCCCAAATTCCAACACTCAACTATGTCCCGGTATAAAGTTCTGCTAGAGTTGGGGGAAAGTTACCCTAAAGTTCAATTTTGAACTCTATTCCGAAACAAAGTTCGGATAGAGTTGGGGGAAAGTAACCCCAAATTCCAACACTCAACTCTATCCTGGTATAAAGTTCGGATAGAGTTGGGGGAAAGTAACCCCAAATTCCAACACTCAACTATATCCCGGTATAAAGTTCTGATAGAGTTGGGGGAAAGTTACCCTAAAGTTCAACTTTCAACTCTATTCCGAAACAAAGTTCGGATAGAGTTGGGGCGAAGTCCAACGTTCAACTCTATCCCGGTATAAACGTCGGATAGAATTGGGGGAAAGTAACCCCAAATTCCAACACTCAACTATGTCCCGGTATAAAGTTCTGATAGAGTTGGGGGAAAGTCACCCCAAATTCCAACACTCAACTCTATCCTGGCATAAAGTTCTGATAGAGTGGGGGAAAGTTACCCTAAAGTTCAACTTTCAACTCTACTCCGAAACAAAGTTCGGATAGAGTTGGGGCAAAGTCACCGCAAAGTCCAACATTCAACTCTATGCCGGTATAAAGTTCGGATAGAGTTGGGGGAAAGTAACCCCAAATTGCAACACTCAACTATATCCCGCTATAAAGTTCGGATAGAGTTGGGGCAAAGTCACCGCAAAGTCCAACATTCAACTCTATCCCGGTATAAAGTTCGGATAGAGTTGGGGGAAAGTAACCCCAAATTCCAACACTCAACTATATCCCGGTATAAAGTTCTGATGCAGTTGGAGGAAAGTTACCCTAAAGTTCAACTTTCAACTCTATTCCGAAACAAAGTTCGGATAGAGTTGGGGCAAAGTAACCGCAAAGTCCAACATTCAACTCTATCCCGGTATAAAGTTCGGATAGAGTTGGGGGAAGGTAACCCCAAATTCCAACACTCAACTATATCCCGGTATAAAGGTCTGATAGAGTTGGGGGAAAGTAACCCCAAATTCCAACACTCAACTCTATCCTGGTATAAACGTCGGATAGAATTGGGGGAAAGTAACCCCAAATTCCAACACTCAACTATGTCCCGGTATAAAGTTCTGATAGAGTTGGGGGAAAGTCACTCCAAATTCCAACACTCAACTCTATCCTGGCATAAAGTTCTGATAGAGTGGGGGAAAGTTACCCTAAAGTTCAACTTTCAACTCTACTCCGAAACAAAGTTCGGATAGAGTTGGGGCAAAGTCACCGCAAAGTCCAACATTCAACTCTATGCCGGTATAAAGTTCGGATAGAGTTGGGGGAAAGTAACCCCAAATTCCAACACTTAACTATATCCCGCTATAAAGTTCGGATAGAGTTGGGGCAAAGTCACCGCAAAGTCCAACATTCAACTCTATCCCGGTATAAAGTTCGGATAGAGTTGGGGGAAAGTAACCCCAAATTCCAACACTCAACTATATCCCGGTATAAAGTTCTGATAGAGTTGGAGGAAAGTTACCCTAAAGTTCAACTTTCAACTCTATTCCGAAACAAACTTCGGATAGAGTTGGGGCAAAGTAACCGCAAAGTCCAACATTCAACTCTATCCCGGTATAAAGTTCGGATAGAGTTGGGGGAAAGGAACCCCAAATTCCAACACTCAACTATGTCCCGGTATAAAGTTCTGATAGAGTTGGGGGAAAGTTACCCTAAAGTTCAATTTTGAACTCTATTCCGAAACAAAGGGCGGATAGAGTTGGGGCAAAGTAACCGCAAAGTCCAACATTCAACTCTATCCCGGTATAAAGTTCGGATAGAGTTGGGGGAAAGTAACCCCAAATTCCAACGCTCAACTATATCGCGGTATAAAGTTCTGATAGAGTTGGGGGAAAGTTACCCTAAAGTTCAACTTTCAAATCTATTCCGAAACAAAGTTCGGATAGAGTTGCGGCAAAGTCCAACGTTCAACTCTATCCCTGTATAAAGTTCGGATAGAGTTGGGGGAAAGTAACCCCAAATTCCAACACTCAACTATATCGCGGTATAAAGTTCTGATAGAGTTGGGGGAAAGTAACCCCAAATTCCAACACTCAACTCTATCCTGGTATAAAGTTCGGATAGAATTGGGGGAAAGTAACCCCAAATTCCAACACTCAACTATGTCCCGGTATAAAGTTCTGCTAGAGTTGGGGGAAAGTTACCCTAAAGTTCAATTTTGAACTCTATTCCGAAACAAAGTTCGGATAGAGTTGGGGGAAAGTAACCCCAAATTCCAACATTCAACTCTATCCCGGTATAAAGTTCGGATAGAGTTGGGGGAAAGTAACCCCAAATTCCAACACTCAACTATATCCCGGTATAAAGTTCTGATAGAGTTGGGGGAAAGTTACCCTAAAGTTCAACTTTCAACTCTATTCCGAAACAAAGTTCGGATAGAGTTGGGGCAAAGTCCAACGTTCAACTCTATCCCGGTATAAAGTTCGGATAGAGTTGGGGGAAAGTCACCCCAAATTCCAACACTCAACTCTATCCTGGTATAAAGTTCTGATAGAGTGGGGGAAAGTTACCCTAAAGTTCAACTTTCAACTCTATTCCGAAACAAAGTTCGGATAGAGTTGGGTCAAAGTCACCGCAAAGTCCAACATTCAACTCTATCCCGGTATAAAGTTCGGATAGAGTTGGGGGAAAGTAACCCCAAATTCCAACACTCAACTATATCCCGGTATAAAGGTCTGATAGAGTTGGGGGAAAGTAACCCCAAATTCCAACACTCAACTCTATCCTGGTATAAATGTCGGATAGAATTGGGGGAAAGTAACCCCAAATTCCAACACTCAACTATGTCCCGGTATAAAGTTCTGATAGAGTTGGGGGAAAGTCACCCCAAATTCCAACACTCAACTCTATCCTGGCATAAAGTTCTGATAGAGTGGGGGAAAGTTACCCTAAAGTTCAACTTTCAACTCTACTCCGAAACAAAGTTCGGATAGAGTTGGGGCAAAGTCACCGCAAAGTCCAACATTCAACTCTATGCCGGTATAAAGTTCGGATAGAGTTGGGGGAAAGTAACCCCAAATTCCAACACTCAACTATATCCCGCTATAAAGTTCGGATAGAGTTGGGGCAAAGTCACCGCAAAGTCCAACATTCAACTCTATCCCGGTATAAAGTTCGGATAGAGTTGGGGGAAAGTAACCCCAAATTCCAACACTCAACTATATCCCGGTATAAAGTTCTGATAGAGTTGGAGGAAAGTTACCCTAAAGTTCAACTTTCAACTCTATTCCGAAACAAAGTTCGGATAGAGTTGGGGCAAAGTAACCGCAAAGTCCAACATTCAACTCTATCCCGGTATAAAGTTCGGATAGAGTTGGGGGAAAGGAACCCCAAATTCCAACACTCAACTATGTCCCGGTATAAAGTTCTGATAGAGTTGGGGGAAAGTTACCCTAAAGTTCAATTTTGAACTCTATTCCGAAACAAAGTGCGGATAGAGTTGGGGCAAAGTAACCGCAAAGTCCAACATTCAACTCTATCCCGGTATAAAGTTCGGATAGAGTTGGGGGAAAGTAACCCCAAATTCCAACACTCAACTATATCGCGGTATAAAGTTCTGATAGAGTTGGGGGAAAGTTACCCTAAAGTTCAACTTTCAAATCTATTCCGAAACAAAGTTCGGATAGAGTTGGGGCAAAGTCCAACGTTCAACTCTATCCCTGTATAAAGTTCGGATAGAGTTGGGGGAAAGTAACCCCAAATTCCAACACTCAACTATATCGCGGTATAAAGTTCTGATAGAGTTGGGGGAAAGTAACCCCAAATTCCAACACTCAACTCTATCCTGGTATAAAGTTCGGATAGAATTGGGGGAAAGTAACCCCAAATTCCAACACTCAACTATGTCCCGGTATAAAGTTCTGCTAGAGTTGGGGGAAAGTTACCCTAAAGTTCAATTTTGAACTCTATTCCGAAACAAAGTTCGGATAGAGTTGGGGGAAAGTAACCCCAAATTCCAACACTCAACTCTATCCTGGTATAAAGTTGGGATAGAGTTGGAGGAAAGTTACCCTAAAGTTCAATTTTGAACTCTATTCCGAAACAAAGTTCGGATAGGGTTGGGGCAAAGTAACCGCAAAGTCCAACAGTCAACTGTATCCCGGTATAAAGTTCGGATAGAGTTGGGGGAAAGTAACCCCAAATTCCAACACTCAACTATATCCCGGTATAAAGTTCTGATAGAGTTGGGGGAAAGTTACCCTAAAGTTCAATTTTGAACTCTATTCCGAAACAAAGTTCGGATAGAGTTGGGGCAAAGTAACCGCAAAGTCCAACATTCAACTCTATCCGGGTATAAAGTTCGGATAGAGTTGGGGGAAAGTAACCCCAAATTCCAACACTCAGCTCTATCCTGGTATAAAGTTCTGATAGAGTGGGGGAAAGTTACCCTAAAGTTCAACTTTCAACTCTATTCCGAAACAAAGTTCGGATGGAGTTGGGGCAAAGTAACCGCAAAGTCCAACATTCAACTCTATCCCGGTATAAAGTTCGGATAGAGTTGGGGGAAAGTAACCCCAAATTCCAACATTCAACTACATCCCGGTATAAAGGTCTGATAGAATTGGGGGAAAGTAACCCCAAATTCCAACACTCAACTATGTCCCGGTATAAAGTTCTGATAGAGTTGGGGGAAAGTCACCCCAAATTCCAACACTCAACTCTATCCTGTCATAAAGTTCTGATAGAGTGGGGGAAAGTTACCCTAAAGTTCAACTTTCAACTCTACTCCGAAACAAAGTTCGGATAGAGTTGGGGCAAAGTCACCGCAAAGTCCATCATTCAACTCTATGCCGGTATAAAGTTCGGATAGAGTTGGGGGAAAGTAACCCCAAATTCCAACACTCAACTATATCCCGCTATAAAGTTCGGATAGAGTTGGGGCAAAGTCACCGCAAAGTCCAACATTCAACTCTATCCCGGTATAAAGTTCGGATAGAGTTGGGGGAAAGTAACCCCAAATTCCAACACTCAACTATATCCCGGTATAAAGTTCTGATAGAGTTGGAGGAAAGTTACCCTAAAGTTCAACTTTCAACTCTATTCCGAAACAAAGTTCGGATAGAGTTGGGGCAAAGTAACCGCAAAGTCCAACATTCAACTCTATCCCGGTATAAAGTTCGGATAGAGTTGGGGGAAAGGAACCCCAAATTCCAACACTCAACTATGTCCCGGTATAAAGTTCTGATAGAGTTGGGGGAAAGTTACCCTAAAGTTCAATTTTGAACTCTATTCCGAAACAAAGTGCGGATAGAGTTGGGGCAAAGTAACCGCAAAGTCCAACATTCAACTCTATCCCGGTATAAAGTTCGGATAGAGTTGGGGGAAAGTAACCCCAAATTCCAACACTCAACTATATCGCGGTATAAAGTTCTGATAGAGTTGGGGGAAAGTTACCCTAAAGTTCAACTTTCAAATCTATTCCGAAACAAAGTTCGGATAGAGTTGGGGCAAAGTCCAACGTTCAACTCTATCCCTGTATAAAGTTCGGATAGAGTTGGGGGAAAGTAACCCCAAATTCCAACACTCAACTATATCGCGGTATAAAGTTCTGATAGAGTTGGGGGAAAGTAACCCCAAATTCCAACACTCAACTCTATCCTGGTATAAAGTTCGGATAGAATTGGGGGAAAGTAACCCCAAATTCCAACACTCAACTATGTCCCGGTATAAAGTTCTGCTAGAGTTGGGGGAAAGTTACCCTAAAGTTCAATTTTGAACTCTATTCCGAAACAAAGTTCGGATAGAGTTGGGGGAAAGTAACCCCAAATTCCAACACTCAACTCTATCCTGGTATAAAGTTCGGATAGAGTTGGAGGAAAGTTACCCTAAAGTTCAATTTTGAACTCTATTCCGAAACAAAGTTCGGATAGAGTTGGGGCAAAGTAACCGCAAAGTCCAACATTCAACTCTATCCCGGTATAAAGTTCGGATAGAGTTGGGGGAAAGTAACCCCAAATTCCAACACTCAACTATATCCCGGTACAAAGTTCTGATAGAGTTGGGGGAAAGTTACCCTAAAGTTCAACTTTCAACTCTATTCCGAAACAAAGTTCGGATAGAGTTGGGGCAAAGTCCAACGTTCAACTCTATCCCGGTATAAAGTTCGGATAGAGTTGGGGGAAAGTCACCCCAAATTCCAACACTCAACTCTATCCTGGTATAAAGTTCTGATAGAGTGGGGGAAAGTTACCCTAAAGTTCAACTTTCAACTCTATTCCGAAACAAAGTTCGGATAGAGTTGGGGCAAAGTCACCGCAAAGTCCAACATTCAACTCTATCCCGGTATAAAGTTCGGATAGAGTTGGGGGAAAGTAACCCCAAATTCCAGCACTCAACTATATCCCGGTATAAAGTTCTGATAGAGTTGGAGGAAAGTTACCCTAAAGTTCAACTTTCAACTCTATTCCGAAACAAAGTTCGGATAGAGTTGGGGCAAAGTCCAACGTTCAACTCTATCCCGGTATAAAGTTCGGATAGAGTTGGGGGAAAGTAACCCCAAATTCCAACACTCAGCTCTATCCTGGTATAAAGTTCTGATAGAGTGGGGGAAAGTTACCCTAAAGTTCAACTTTCAACTCTATTCCGAAACAAAGTTCGGATAGAGTTGGGGCAAAGTAACCGCAAAGTCCAACATTCAACTCTATGCCGGTATAAAGTGCGGATAGAGTTGGGGGAAAGTAACCCCAAATTCCAACACTCAACTATATCCCGGTATAAAGTTCTGATAGAGTTGGGGGAAAGTTACCCTAAAGTTCAACTTTCAACTCTATTCCGAAACAAAGTTCGGATAGAGTTGGGGCAAAGTCCAACGTTTAACTCTATCCCGGTATAAAGTTCGGATAGAGTTGGGGGAAAGTAACCCCAAATTCCAACACTCAGCTCTATCCTGGTATAAAGTTCTGATAGAGTGGGGGAAAGTTACCCTAAAGTTCAACTTTCAACTCTATTCCGAAACAAAGTTCGGATGGAGTTGGGGCAAAGTAACCGCAAAGTCCAACATTCAACTCTATCCCGGTATAAAGTTCGGATAGAGTTGGGGGAAAGTAACCCCAAATTCCAACACTCAACTATATCCCGGTATAAAGGTCTGATAGAGTTGGGGGAAAGTAACCCCAAATTCCAACACTCAACTCTATCCTGGTATAAACGTCGGATAGAATTGGGGGAAAGTAACCCCAAATTCCAACACTCAACTATGTCCCGGTATAAAGTTCTGATAGAGTTGGGGGAAAGTCACCCCAAATTCCAACACTCAACTCTATCCTGGCATAAAGTTCTGATAGAGTGGGGGAAAGTTACCCTAAAGTTCAACTTTCAACTGTACTCCGAAACAAAGTTCGGATAGAGTTGGGGCAAAGTCACCGCAAAGTCCAACATTCAACTCTATGCCGGTATAAAGTTCGGATAGAGTTGGGGGAAAGTAACCCCAAATTCCAACACTCAACTATATCCCGCTATAAAGTTCGGATAGAGTTGGGGCAAAGTAACCACAAAGTTTGACTTTCAACTCTATCCCGGTATAAAGTTCGAACAGGGTTGGGGTAAAGTAACCCCAAAGTTCAACTCTCCACTATATCCCGGTATAAAGTGCGGATAGAATTGGGGCAAAGTAACCCCAAAGTTTAACTTCTCAACTCTAACCCGGTATAAAGTTCGGATAGAGTTGGGGGAAAGGAACCCCAAATTCCAACACTCAACTATGTCCCGGTATAAAGTTCTGATAGAGTTGGCGGAAAGTTACCCTAAAGTTCAACTTTCAACTCTATTCCGAAACAAAGTTCGGATAGAGTTGGGGCAAAGTCACCGCAAATTCCAACACTCAACTATGTCCCGGTATGAAGTTCTGATAGAGTTGGGGGAAAGTAACCCCAAATTCCAACACTCAACTATATCCCGGTATAAAGTTCTGATAGAGCTGGAGGAAAGTTACCCTAAAGTTCAACTTTCAACTCTATTCCGAAACAAAGTTCGGATAGAGTTGGGGCAAAGTAACCGCAAAGTCCAACATTCAACTCTATTCAATTCCAACACTCAACTATGTCCCGGTATAAAGTTCTGATAGAGTTGGGGGAAAGTTACCCTAAAGTTCAATTTTGAACTCTATTCCGAAACAAAGTTCGGATAGAGTTGGGGCAAAGTAACCGCAAAGTCCAACATTCAACTCTATCCCGGTATAAAGTTCGGATAGAGTTGGGGCAAAGTAACCGCAAAGTCCAACATTCAACTCTATGCCGGTATAAAGTGCGGATAGAGTTGGGGGAAAGTAACCCCAAATTCCAACACTCAACTATATCCCGGTATAAAGTTCTGATAGAGTTGGGGGAAAGTTACCCTAAAGTTCAACTTTCAACTCTATTCCGAAACAAAGTTCGGATAGAGTTGGGGCAAAGTCCAACGTTTAACTCTATCCCGGTATAAAGTTCGGATAGAGTTGGGGGAAAGTAACCCCAAATTCCAACACTCAGCTCTATCCTGGTATAAAGTTCTGATAGAGTGGGGGAAAGTTACCCTAAAGTTCAACTTTCAACTCTATTCCGAAACAAAGTTCGGATAGAGTTGGGGCAAAGTCACCGCAAAGTCCAACATTCAACTCTATCCCGGTATAAAGTTCGGATAGAGTTGGGGGAAAGTAACCCCAAATTCCAACACTCAACTATATCCCGGTATAAAGTTCTGATAGAGTTGGGGGAAAGTTACCCTAAAGTTCAACTTTCAACTCTATTCCGAAACAAAGTTCGGATAGAGTTGGGGCAAAGTCCAACGTTCAACTCTATCCCGGTATAAAGTTCGGATAGAGTTGGGGGAAAGTCACCCCAAATTCCAACACTCAACTCTATCCTGGTATAAAGTTCTGATAGAGTGGGGGAAAGTTACCCTAAAGTTCAACTTTCAACTCTATTCCGAAACAAAGTTCGGATAGAGTTGGGGCAAAGTCACCGCAAAGTCCAACATTCAACTCTATCCCGGTATAAAGTTCGGATAGAGTTGGGGGAAAGTAACCCCAAATTCCAACACTCAACTATATCCCGGTATAAAGTTCTGATAGAGTTGGAGGAAAGTTACCCTAAAGTTCAACTTTCAACTCTATTCCGAAACAAAGTTCGGATAGAGTTGGGGCAAAGTAACCGCAAAGTCCAACATTCAACTCTATCCCGGTATAAAGTTCGGATAGAATTGGGGGAAGTGTAACCCCAAATTCCAACACTCAACTATGTCCCGGTATGAAGTTCTGATAGAGTTGGGGGAAAGTTACCCTAAAGTTCAATTTTGAACTCTATTCCGAAACAAAGTTCGGATAGAGTTGGGGCAAAGTAACCGCAAAGTCCAACATTCAACTCTATCCCGGTATAAAGTTCGGATAGAGTTGCGGGAAAGTAACCCCAAATTCCAACACTCAACTATATCCCGGTATAAAGTTCGGATAGAGTTGGGGGAAAGTAACCCCAAATTCCAACACTCAACTATATCCCGGTATAATGTTCTGATAGAGTTGGAGGAAAGTTACCCTAAAGTTCAACTTTCAACTCTATTCCGAAACAAAGTTCGGATAGAGTTGGGGCAAAGTAACCGCAAAGTCCAACATTCAACTCTATCCCGGTATAAAGTTCGGATAGAATTGGGGGAGTGTAACCCCAAATTCCAACACTCAACTATGTCCCGGTATGAAGTTCTGACAGAGTTGGGGGAAAGTTACCCTAAAGTTCAATTTTGAACTCTATTCCGAAACACAGTTCGGATAGAGTTGGGGCAAAGTAACCGCACAGTCCAACATTCAACTCTATCCCGGTATAAAGTTCGGATAGAGTTGCGGGAAAGTAACCCCAAATTCCAACACTCAACTATATCCCGGTATAAAGTTCTGATAGAGTTGGGGGAAAGTTACCCTAAAGTTCAACTTTCAACTCTATTCCGAAACAAAGTTCGGATAGAGTTGGGGCAAAGTCCAACGTTCAACTCTATCCCGGTATAAAGTTCGGATAGAGTTGGCGGAAAGTAACCCCAAATTCCAACACTCAACTCTATCCTGGTATAAAGTTCTGATAGAGTGGGGGAAAGTTACCCTAAAGTTCAACTTTCAACTCCATTCCGAAACAAAGTTCGGATAGAGTTGGGGCAAAGTCATCGCAAAGTCCAACATTCAACTCTATCCCGGTATAAAGTTCGGATAGAGTTGAGGGAAAGGAACCCCAAATTCCAACACTCAACTATGTCCCGGTATAAAGTTCTGATAGAGTTGGGGGAAAGTTACCCTAAAGTTCAATTTTGAACTCTATTCCGAAACAAAGTTCGGATAGAGTTGGGGCAAAGTAACCGCAAAGTCCAACATTCAACTCTATCCGGTATAAAGTTCGGATAGAGTTGGGGGAAAGTAACCCCAAATTCCAACACTCAACTATATCCCGCTATAAAGTTCTGATAGAGTTGGGGGAAAGTTACCCTAAAGTTCAACTTTCAACTCTATTCCGAAACAAAGTTCGGATAGAGTTGGGGCAAAGTCCAACGTTCCACTGTATCCCGGTATAAAGTTCGGATAGAGTTGGGGGAAAGTAACACCAAATTCCAACACTCAACTCTATCCTGGTATAAAGTTCTGATAGAGTGGGGGAAAGTTACCCTAAAGTTCAACTTTCAACTCTATTCCGAAACAAAGTTCGGATAGAGTTGGGGCGAAGTCCAACGTTTAACTCTATCCCGGTATAAAGTTCGGATAGAGTTGGGGCAAAGTAACCGCAAAGTCCAACATTCAACTCTATGCCGGTATAAAGTGCGGATAGAGTTGGGGGAAAGTAACCCGAAATTCCAACACTCAACTATATCCTGGTATAGAGTTCTGAAAGAGTGGGGGAAAGTTACCCTAAAGTTCAACTTTCAACTCTATTCCGAAACAAAGTTCGGATAGAGTTGGGGCAAAGTAACCGCAAAGTCCAACATTCAACTCTACCCCGGTATAAAGTTCGGATAGAGTTGGGGGAAAGTAACCCCAAATTCCAACACTCAACTATATCCCGGTATAAAGTTCTGATAGAGTTGGGGGAAAGTAACCCCAAATTCCAACACTCAACTCTATCCTGGTATAAAGTTCGGATAGAATTGGGGGAAAGTAACCCCAAATTCCAACACTCAACTATGTCCCGGTATAAAGTTCTGATAGAGTTGGGGGAAAGTCACCCCAAATTCCAACACTCAACTCTATCCTGGTATAAAGTTCTGATAGAGTGGGGGAAAGTTACCCTAAAGTTCAACTTTCAACTCTACTCCGAAACAAAGTTCGGATAGAGTTGGGGCAAAGTCACCGCAAAGTCCAACATTCAACTCTATCCCGGTATAAAGTTCGGATAGAGTTGGGGGAAAGTAACCCCAAATTCCAACACTCAACTATATCCCGCTATAAAGTTCTGATAGAGTTGGGGGAAAGTTACCCTAAAGTTCAATTTTGAACTCTATTCCGAAACAAAGTTCGGATAGAGTTGGGGCAAAGTCACCGCAAAGTCCAACATTCAACTCTATCCCGGTATAAAGTTCGGATAGAGTTGGGGCAAAGTAACCGCAAAGTCCAACATTCAACTCTATCCCGGTATAAAGTGCGGATAGAGTTGGGGGAAAAAAACCCCAAATTCCAACACTCAACTATATCCCGGTATAAAGTTCTGATAGAGTTGGGGGAAAGTTACCCTAAAGTTCAACTTTCAACTCCATTCCGAAACAAAGTTCGGATAGAGTTGGGGCAAAGTCATCGCAAAGTCCAACATTCAACTCTATCCCGGTATAAAGTTCGTATAGAGTTGAGGGAAAGGAACCCCAAATTCCAACACTCAACTCTATCCTGGTATAAAGTTCTGATAGAGTGGGGGAAAGTTCCCCTAAAGTTCAACTTTCAACTCTATTCCGAAACAAAGTTCGGATAGAGTTGGGGCAAAGTAACCGCTAAGTCCAACATTCAACTCTATCCCGGTATAAAGTTCGGATAGAGTTGGGGGAAAGTAACCCCAAATTCCAACACTCAACTATATCCCGGTATAAAGTTCTGATAGAGTTGGAGGAAAGTTACCCTAAAGTTCAACTTTCAACTCTATTCCGAAACAAAGTTCGGATAGAGTTGGGGCAAAGTAACCGCAAAGTGCAACAGTCAACTCTATCCCGGTATAAAGTTCGGATAGAATTGGGGGAAAGTAACCCCAAATTCCAACACTCAACTATGTCCCGGTATAAAGTTCTGATAGAGATGGGGGAAAGTTACCCTAAAGTTCAATTTTCAACTCTATTCCGAAACAAAGTTCGGATAGAGTTGGGGCAAAGTAACCGCAAAGTCCAACATTCAACTCTATCCCGGTATAAAGTTCGGATAGAGTTGCGGGAAAGTAACCCCAAATTCCAACACTCAACTATATCCCGGTATAAAGTTCTGATAGAGTTGGGGGAAAGTTACCCTAAAGTTCAACTTTCAACTCTATTCCGAAACAAAGTTCGGATAGAGTTGGGGCAAAGTAACCGCAAAGTCCAACATTCAACTCTATCCCGGTATAAAGTTCGGATAGAGTTGGGGGAAAGTAACCCCAAATTCCAACACTCAACTATATCCCGGTATAAAGTTCTGATAGAGTTGGGGGAAAGTTACCCTAAAGTTCAACTTTCAACTCTATTCCGAAACAAAGTTCGGATAGAGTTGGGGCAAAGTAACCGCAAAGTCCAACATTCAACTCTATCCCGGTATAAAGTTCGGATAGAGTTGGGGGAAAGTAACCCCAAATTCCAACACTCAACTATATCCCGGTATAAAGTTCTGATAGAGTTGGGGGAAAGTTACCCTAAAGTTCAACTTTCAACTCTATTCCGAAACAAAGTTCGGATAGAGTTGGGGCAAAGTCCAACGTTCAACTCTATCCCGGTATAAAGTTCGGATAGAGTTGGGGGAAAGTAACCCCAAATTCCAACACTCAACTCTATCCTGGTATAAAGTTCTGATAGAGTGGGGGAAAGTTACCCTAAAGTTCAACTTTCAACTCTATTCCGAAACAAAGTTCGGATAGAGTTGGGGCAAAGTAACCGCAAAGTCCAACATTCAACTCTATGCCGGTATAAAGTGCGGATAGAGTTGGGGGAAAGTAACCCCAAATTCCAACACTCAACTATATCCCGGTATAAAGTTCTGATAGAGTTGGGGGAAAGTTACCCTAAAGTTCAACTTTCAACTCTATTCCGAAACAAAGTTCGGATAGAGTTGGGGCAAAGTCCAACGTTTAACTCTATCCCGGTATAAAGTTCGGATAGAGTTGGGGGAAAGTAACCCCAAATTCCAACACTCAGCTCTATCCTGGTATAAAGTTCTGATAGAGTGGGGGAAAGTTACCCTAAAGTTCAACTTTCAACTCTATTCCGAAACAAAGTTCGGATAGAGTTGGGGCAAAGTAACCGCAAAGTCCAACATTCAACTCTATCCCGGTATAAAGTTCGGATAGAGTTGGGGGAAAGTAACCCCAAATTCCAACACTCAACTATATCCCGGTATAAAGGTCTGATAGAGTTGGGGGAAAGTAACCCCAAATTCCAACACTCAACTCTATCCTGGTATAAACGTCGGATAGAATTGGGGGAAAGTAACCCCAAATTCCAACACTCAACTATGTCCCGGTATAAAGTTCTGATAGAGTTGGGGGAAAGTCACCCCAAATTCCAACACTCAACTCTATCCTGGCATAAAGTTCTGATAGAGCTGGAGGAAAGTTACCCTAAAGTTCAACTTTCAACTGTACTCCGAAACAAAGTTCGGATAGAGTTGGGGCAAAGTCACCGCAAAGTCCAACATTCAACTCTATGCCGGTATAAAGTTCGGATAGAGTTGGGGGAAAGTAACCCCAAATTCCAACACTCAACTATATCCCGGTATAAAGTTCTGATAGAGCTGGAGGAAAGTTACCCTAAAGTTCAACTTTCAACTCTATTCCGAAACAAAGTTCGGATAGAGTTGGGGCAAAGTAACCGCAAAGTCCAACATTCAACTCTATTCAATTCCAACACTCAACTATGTCCCGGTATAAAGTTCTGATAGAGTTGGGGGAAAGTTACCCTAAAGTTCAATTTTGAACTCTATTCCGAAACAAAGTGCGGATAGAGTTGGGGCAAAGTAACCGCAAAGTCCAACATTCAACTCTATCCCGGTATAAAGTTCGGATAGAGTTGGGGCAAAGTAACCACAAAGTTTGACTTTCAACTCTATCCCGGTATAAAGTTCGAACAGGGTTGGGGTAAAGTAACCCCAAAGTTCAACTCTCCACTATATCCCGGTATAAAGTGCGGATAGAATTGGGGCAAAGTAACCCCAAAGTTTAACTTCTCAACTCTAACCCGGTATAAAGTTCGGATAGAGTTGGGGGAAAGGAACCCCAAATTCCAACACTCAACTATGTCCCGGTATAAAGTTCTGATAGAGTTGGCGGAAAGTTACCCTAAAGTTCAACTTTCAACTCTATTCCGAAACAAAGTTCGGATAGAGTTGGGGCAAAGTCACCGCAAATTCCAACACTCAACTATGTCCCGGTATGAAGTTCTGATAGAGTTGGGGGAAAGTAACCCCAAATTCCAACACTCAACTATATCCCGGTATAAAGTTCTGATAGAGCTGGAGGAAAGTTACCCTAAAGTTCAACTTTCAACTCTATTCCGAAACAAAGTTCGGATAGAGTTGGGGCAAAGTAACCGCAAAGTCCAACATTCAACTCTATCCCGGTATAAAGTTCGGATAGAGTTGGGGGAAAGGAACCCCAAATTCCAACACTCAACTATGTCCCGGTATAAAGTTCTGATAGAGTTGGCGGAAAGTTACCCTAAAGTTCAACTTTCAACTCTATTCCGAAACAAAGTTCGGATAGAGTTGGGGCAAAGTCACCGCAAATTCCAACACTCAACTATGTCCCGGTATGAAGTTCTGATAGAGTTGGGGGAAAGTAACCCCAAATTCCAACACTCAACTATATCCCGGTATAAAGTTCTGATAGAGTTGGGGGAAAGTTCAATTTTGAACTCTATTCCGAAACAAAGTTCGGATAGAGTTGGGGCAAAGTAACCGCAAAGTCCAACATTCAACTCTATCCCGGTATAAAGTTCGGATAGAGTTGGGGCAAAGTAACCGCAAAGTCCAACATTCAACTCTATGCCGGTATAAAGTGCGGATAGAGTTGGGGGAAAGTAACCCCAAATTCCAACACTCAACTATATCCCGGTATAAAGTTCTGATAGAGTTGGGGGAAAGTTACCCTAAAGTTCAACTTTCAACTCTATTCCGAAACAAAGTTCGGATAGAGTTGGGGCAAAGTCCAACGTTTAACTCTATCCCGGTATAAAGTTCGGATAGAGTTGGGGGAAAGTAACCCCAAATTCCAACACTCAGCTCTATCCTGGTATAAAGTTCTGATAGAGTGGGGAAAAGTTACCCTAAAGTTCAACTTTCAACTCTATTCCGAAACACAGTTCGGATAGAGTTGGGGCAAAGTCACCGCAAAGTCCAACATTCAACTCTATCCCGGTATAAAGTTCGGATAGAGTTGGGGGAAAGTAACCCCAAATTCCAACACTCAACTATATCCCGGTATCAAGTTCTGATAGAGTTGGGGGAAAGTTACCCTAAAGTTCAACTTTCAACTCTATTCCGAAACAAAGTTCGGATAGAGTTGGGGCAAAGTCCAACGTTCAACTCTATCCCGGTATAAAGTTCGGATAGAGTTGGGGGAAAGTCACCCCAAATTCCAACACTCAACTCTATCCTGGTATAAAGTTCTGATAGAGTGGGGCAAAGTTACCCTAAAGTTCAACTTTCAACTCTATTCCGAAACAAAGTTCGGATAGAGTTGGGGCAAAGTCACCGCAAAGTCCAACATTCAACTCTATCCCGGTATAAAGTTCGGATAGAGTTGGGGGAAAGTAACCCCAAATTCCAACACTCAATTATATCCCGGTATAAAGTTCTGATAGAGTTGGAGGAAAGTTACCCTAAAGTTCAACTTTCAACTCTATTCCGAAACAAAGTTCGGATAGAGTTGGGGCAAAGTAACCGCAAAGTCCAACATTCAACTCTATCCCGGTATAAAGTTCGGATAGAGTTGGGGCAAAGTAACCACAAAGTTTGACTTTCAACTCTATCCCGGTATAAAGTTCGAACAGGGTTGGGGTAAAGTAACCCCAAAGTTCAACTCTCCACTATATCCCGGTATAAAGTGCGGATAGAATTGGGGCAAAGTAACCCCAAAGTTTAACTTCTCAACTCTAACCCGGTATAAAGTTCGGATAGAGTTGGGGGAAAGGAACCCCAAATTCCAACACTCAACTATGTCCCGGTATAAAGTTCTGATAGAGTTGGCGGAAAGTTACCCTAAAGTTCAACTTTCAACTCTATTCCGAAACAAAGTTCGGATAGAGTTGGGGCAAAGTCACCGCAAATTCCAACACTCAACTATGTCCCGGTATGAAGTTCTGATAGAGTTGGGGGAAAGTAACCCCAAATTCCAACACTCAACTATATCCCGGTATAAAGTTCTGATAGAGCTGGAGGAAAGTTACCCTAAAGTTCAACTTTCAACTCTATTCCGAAACAAAGTTCGGATAGAGTTGGGGCAAAGTAACCGCAAAGTCCAACATTCAACTCTATCCCGGTATAAAGTTCGGATAGAGTTGGGGGAAAGGAACCCCAAATTCCAACACTCAACTATGTCCCGGTATAAAGTTCTGATAGAGTTGGCGGAAAGTTACCCTAAAGTTCAACTTTCAACTCTATTCCGAAACAAAGTTCGGATAGAGTTGGGGCAAAGTCACCGCAAATTCCAACACTCAACTATGTCCCGGTATGAAGTTCTGATAGAGTTGGGGGAAAGTAACCCCAAATTCCAACACTCAACTATATCCCGGTATAAAGTTCTGATAGAGTTGGGGGAAAGTTACCCTAAAGTTCAATTTGAACTCTATTCCGAAACAAAGTTCGGATAGAGTTGGGGCAAAGTAACCGCAAAGTCCAACATTCAACTCTATCCCGGTATAAAGTTCGGATAGAGTTGGGGCAAAGTAACCGCAAAGTCCAACATTCAACTCTATGCCGGTATAAAGTGCGGATAGAGTTGGGGGAAAGTAACCCCAAATTCCAACACTCAACTATATCCCGGTATAAAGTTCTGATAGAGTTGGGGGAAAGTTACCCTAAAGTTCAACTTTCAACTCTATTCCGAAACAAAGTTCGGATAGAGTTGGGGCAAAGTCCAACGTTTAACTCTATCCCGGTATAAAGTTCGGATAGAGTTGGGGGAAAGTAACCCCAAATTCCAACACTCAGCTCTATCCTGGTATAAAGTTCTGATAGAGTGGGGAAAAGTTACCCTAAAGTTCAACTTTCAACTCTATTCCGAAACACAGTTCGGATAGAGTTGGGGCAAAGTCACCGCAAAGTCCAACATTCAACTCTATCCCGGTATAAAGTTCGGATAGAGTTGGGGGAAAGTAACCCCAAATTCCAACACTCAACTATATCCCGGTATCAAGTTCTGATAGAGTTGGGGGAAAGTTACCCTAAAGTTCAACTTTCAACTCTATTCCGAAACAAAGTTCGGATAGAGTTGGGGCAAAGTCCAACGTTCAACTCTATCCCGGTATAAAGTTCGGATAGAGTTGGGGGAAAGTCACCCCAAATTCCAACACTCAACTCTATCCTGGTATAAAGTTCTGATAGAGTGGGGCAAAGTTACCCTAAAGTTCAACTTTCAACTCTATTCCGAAACAAAGTTCGGATAGAGTTGGGGCAAAGTCACCGCAAAGTCCAACATTCAACTCTATCCCGGTATAAAGTTCGGATAGAGTTGGGGGAAAGTAACCCCAAATTCCAACACTCAACTATATCCCGGTATAAAGTTCTGATAGAGTTGGAGGAAAGTTACCCTAAAGTTCAACTTTCAACTCTATTCCGAAACAAAGTTCGGATAGAGTTGGGGCAAAGTAACCGCAAAGTCCAACATTCAACTCTATCCCGGTATAAAGTTCGGATAGAATTGGGGGAGTGTAACCCCAAATTCCAACACTCAACTATGTCCCGGTATGAAGTTCTGATAGAGTTGGGGGAAAGTTACCCTAAAGTTCAATTTTGAACTCTATTCCGAAACAAAGTTCGGATAGAGTTGGGGCAAAGTAACCGCAAAGTCCAACATTCAACTCTATCCCGGTATAAAGTTCGGATAGAGTTGCGGGAAAGTAACCCCAAATTCCAACACTCAACTATATCCCGGTATAAAGTTCGGATAGAGTTGGGGGAAAGTAACCCCAAATTCCAACACTCAACTATATCCCGGTATAATGTTCTGATAGAGTTGGAGGAAAGTTACCCTAAAGTTCAACTTTCAACTCTATTCCGAAACAAAGTTCGGATAGAGTTGGGGCAAAGTAACCGCAAAGTCCAACATTCAACTCTATCCCGGTATAAAGTTCGGATAGAATTGGGGGAGTGTAACCCCAAATTCCAACACTCAACTATGTCCCGGTATGAAGTTCTGACAGAGTTGGGGGAAAGTTACCCTAAAGTTCAATTTTGAACTCTATTCCGAAACACAGTTCGGATAGAGTTGGGGCAAAGTAACCGCAAAGTCCAACATTCAACTCTATCCCGGTATAAAGTTCGGATAGAGTTGCGGGAAAGTAACCCCAAATTCCAACACTCAACTATATCCCGGTATAAAGTTCTGATAGAGTTGGGGGAAAGTTACCCTAAAGTTCAACTTTCAACTCTATTCCGAAACAAAGTTCGGATAGAGTTGGGGCAAAGTCCAACGTTCAACTCTATCCCGGTATAAAGTTCGGATAGAGTTGGCGGAAAGTAACCCCAAATTCCAACACTCAACTCTATCCTGGTATAAAGTTCTGATAGAGTGGGGGAAAGTTACCCTAAAGTTCAACTTTCAACTCCTATTCCGAAACAAAGTTCGGATAGAGTTGGGGCAAAGTCATCGCAAAGTCCAACATTCAACTCTATCCCGGTATAAAGTTCGGATAGAGTTGAGGGAAAGTAACCCCAAATTCCAACACTCAACTATGTCCCGGTATAAAGTTCTGATAGAGTTGGGGGAAAGTTACCCTAAAGTTCAATTTTGAACTCTATTCCGAAACAAAGTTCGGATAGAGTTGGGGCAAAGTAACCGCAAAGTCCAACATTCAACTCTATCCGGGTATAAAGTTCGGATAGAGTTGGGGGAAAGTAACCCCAAATTCCAACACTCAACTATATCCCGGTATAAAGTTCTGATAGAGTTGGGGGAAAGTTACCCTAAAGTTCAACTTTCAACTCTATTCCGAAACAAAGTTCGGATAGAGTTGGGGCAAAGTCCAACGTTCCACTGTATCCCGGTATAAAGTTCGGATAGAGTTGGGGGAAAGTAACACCAAATTCCAACACTCAACTCTATCCTGGTATAAAGTTCTGATAGAGTGGGGGAAAGTTACCCTAAAGTTCAACTTTCAACTCTATTCCGAAACAAAGTTCGGATAGAGTTGGGGCAAAGTCCAACGTTTAACTCTATCCCGGTATAAAGTTCGGATAGAGTTGGGGCAAAGTAACCGCAAAGTCCAACATTCAACTCTATGCCGGTATAAAGTGCGGATAGAGTTGGGGGAAAGTAACCCGAAATTCCAACACTCAACTATATCCTGGTATAGAGTTCTGAAAGAGTGGGGGAAAGTTACCCTAAAGTTCAACTTTCAACTCTATTCCGAAACAAAGTTCGGATAGAGTTGGGGCAAAGTAACCGCAAAGTCCAACATTCAACTCTACCCCGGTATAAAGTTCGGATAGAGTTGGGGGAAAGTAACCACAAATTCCAACACTCAACTATATCCCGGTATAAAGTTCTGATAGAGTTGGGGGAAAGTAACCCCAAATTCCAACACTCAACTCTATCCTGGTATAAAGTTCGGATAGAATTGGGGGAAAGTAACCCCAAATTCCAACACTCAACTATGTCCCGGTATAAAGTTCTGATAGAGTTGGGGGAAAGTCACCCCAAATTCCAACACTCAACTCTATCCTGGTATAAAGTTCTGATAGAGTGGGGGAAAGTTACCCTAAAGTTCAACTTTCAACTCTACTCCGAAACAAAGTTCGGATAGAGTTGGGGCAAAGTCACCGCAAAGTCCAACATTCAACTCTATCCCGGTATAAAGTTCGGATAGAGTTGGGGGAAAGTAACCCCAAATTCCAACACTCAACTATATCCCGCTATAAAGTTCTGATAGAGTTGGGGGAAAGTTACCCTAAAGTTCAATTTTGAACTCTATTCCGAAACAAAGTTCGGATAGAGTTGGGGCAAAGTCACCGCAAAGTCCAACATTCAACTCTATCCCGGTATAAAGTTCGGATAGAGTTGGGGCAAAGTAACCGCAAAGTCCAACATTCAACTCTATCCCGGTATAAAGTGCGGATAGAGTTGGGGGAAAGTAACCCCAAATTCCAACACTCAACTATATCCCGGTATAAAGTTCTGATAGAGTTGGGGGAAAGTTACCCTAAAGTTCAACTTTCAACTCCTATTCCGAAACAAAGTTCGGATAGAGTTGGGGCAAAGTAACCGCAAAGTCCAACATTCAACTCTATCCCGGTATAAAGTTCGGATAGAGTTGCGGGAAAGTAACCCCAAATTCCAACACTCAACTATATCCCGGCTATAAAGTTCTGATAGAGTGGGGGAAAGTTACCCTAAAGTTCAACTTTCAACTCTATTCCGAAACAAAGTTCGGATAGAGTTGGGGCAAAGTAACCGCAAAGTCCAACATTCAACTCTATCCCGGTATAAAGTTCGGATAGAGTTGGGGGAAAGTAACCCCAAATTCCAACACTCAACTATATCCCGGTATAAAGTTCTGATAGAGGTGGAGGAATGTTACCCTAAAGTTCAACTTTCAACTCTATTCCGAAACAAAGTTCGGATAGAGTTGGGGCAAAGTAACCGCAAAGTGCAACAGTCAACTCTATCCCGGTATAAAGTTCGGATAGAGTTGGGGGAAAGTAACCCCAAATTCCAACACTCAACTATGTCCCGGTATAAAGTTCTGATAGAGATGGGGGAAAGTTACCCTAAAGTTCAATTTTCAACTCTATTCCGAAACAAAGTTCGGATAGAGTTGGGGCAAAGTAACCGCAAAGTCCAACATTCAACTCTATCCCGGTATAAAGTTCGGATAGAGTTGCGGGAAAGTAACCCCAAATTCCAACACTCAACTATATCCCGGTATAAAGTTCTGATAGAGTTGGGGGAAAGTTACCCTAAAGTTCAACTTTCAACTCTATTCCGAAACAAAGTTCGGATAGAGTTGGGGCAAAGTCCAACGTTCAACTCTATCCCGGTATAAAGTTCGGATAGAGTTGGGGGAAAGTAACCCCAAATTCCAACACTCAACTCTATCCTGGTATAAAGTTCTGATAGAGTGGGGGAAAGTTACCATAAAGTTCAACTTTCAACTCTATTCCAAAACAAAGTTCGGATAGACTTGGGGCAAAGTCAGCGCAAAGTCCAACATTCAACTCTATCCCGGTATAAAGTTCGGATAGAGTTGGGGGAAAGTAACCCCAAATTCCAACACTCAACTATATCCCGGTATAAAGTTCTGATAGAGTTGGGGGAAAGTTACCCTAAAGTTCAACTTCCAACTCTATTCCGAAACAAAGTTCGGATAGAGTTGGGGCAAAGTAACCGCAAAGTCCAACATTCAACTCTATCCCGGTATAAAGTTCGGATAGAGTTGGGGGAAAGTAACCCCAAATTCCAACACTCAACTATATCCCGGTATAAAGTTCTGATAGAGTTGGGGGAAAGTTACCCTAAAGTTCAATTTCCAACTCTAGTCCGAAACAAAGTTCGGATAGAGTTGGGGCAAAGTAACCGCAAAGTCCAACATTCAACTCTATCCCGGTATAAAGTTCGGATAGAGTTGGGGGAAAGTAACCCCAAATTCCAACACTCAACTATATCCCGGTATAAAGTTCTGATAGAGTTGGGGGAAAGTTACCCTAAAGTTCAACTTTCAACTCTATTCCGAAACAAAGTTCGGATAGAGTTGGGGCAAAGTCCAACGTTCAACTCTATCCCGGTATAAAGTTCGGATAGAGTTGGGGGAAAGTAACCCCAAATTCCAACACTCAACTCTATCCTGGTATAAAGTTTTGATAGAGTGGGGGAAAGTTACCCTAAAGTTCAACTTTCAACTCTATTCCGAAACAAAGTTCGGATAGAGTTGGGGCAAAGTCACCGCAAAGTCCAACATTCAACTCTATCCCGGTATAAAGTTCGGATAGAGTTGGGGGAAAGTAACCCCAAATTCCAACACTCAACTATATCCCGGTATGAAGTTCTGATAGAGTTGGGGGAAAGTTACCCCAAAGTTCAACTTTCAACTCTATTCCGAAACAAAGTTCGGATAGAGTTGGGGCAAAGTCCAACGTTCAACTCTATCCCGGTATAAAGTTCGGATAGAGTTGGGGGAAAGTAACCCCAAATTCCAACACTCAACTCTATCCTGGTATAAAGTTCTGATAGAGTGGGGCAAAGTTACCCTAAAGTTCAACTTTCAACTCTATTCCGAAACAAAGTTCGGATAGAGTTGGGGCAAAGTCACCGCAAAGTCCAACATTCAACTCTATCCCGGTATAAAGTTCGGATAGAGTTGGGGGAAAGTAACCCCAAATTCCAACACTCAATTATATCCCGGTATAAAGTTCTGATAGAGTTGGAGGAAAGTTACCCTAAAGTTCAACTTTCAACTCTATTCCGAAACAAAGTTCGGATAGAGTTGGGGCAAAGTAACCGCAAAGTCCAACATTCAACTCTATCCCGGTATAAAGTTCGGATAGAATTGGGGGAGTGTAACCCCAAATTCCAACACTCAACTATGTCCCGGTATGAAGTTCTGATAGAGTTGGGGGAAAGTTACCCTAAAGTTCAATTTTGAACTCTATTCCGAAACAAAGTTCGGATAGAGTTGGGGCAAAGTAACCGCAAAGTCCAACATTCAACTCTATCCCGGTATAAAGTTCGGATAGAGTTGCGGGAAAGTAACCCCAAATTCCAACGCTCAACTATATCCCGGTATAAAGTTCGGATAGAGTTGGGGGAAAGTAACCCCAAATTCCAACACTCAACTATATCCCGGTATAATGTTCTGATAGAGTTGGAGGAAAGTTACCCTAAAGTTCAACTTTCAACTCTATTCCGAAACAAAGTTCGGATAGAGTTGGGGCAAAGTAACCGCAAAGTCCAACATTCAACTCTATCCCGGTATAAAGTTCGGATAGAATTGGGGGAAGTGTAACCCCAAATTCCAACACTCAACTATGTCCCGGTATAAGTTCTGATAGAGTTGGGGGAAAGTTACCCTAAAGTTCAATTTTGAACTCTATTCCGAAACACAGTTCGGATAGAGTTGGGGCAAAGTAACCGCAAAGTCCAACATTCAACTCTATCCCGGTATAAAGTTCGGATAGAGTTGCGGGAAAGTAACCCCAAATTCCAACACTCAACTATATCCCGGTATAAAGTTCTGATAGAGTTGGGGGAAAGTTACCCTAAAGTTCAACTTTCAACTCTATTCCGAAACAAAGTTCGGATAGAGTTGGGGCAAAGTCCAACGTTCAACTCTATCCCGGTATAAAGTTCGGATAGAGTTGGCGGAAAGTAACCCCAAATTCCAACACTCAACTCTATCCTGGTATAAAGTTCTGATAGAGTGGGGGAAAGTTACCCTAAAGTTCAACTTTCAACTCCATTCCGAAACAAAGTTCGGATAGAGTTGGGGCAAAGTCATCGCAAAGTCCAACATTCAACTCTATCCCGGTATAAAGTTCGGATAGAGTTGAGGGAAAGGAACCCCAAATTCCAACACTCAACTATATCCCGGTATAAAGTTCTGATAGAGTTGGGGGAAAGTTACCCTAAAGTTCAATTTTGAACTCTATTCCGAAACAAAGTTCGGATAGAGTTGGGGCAAAGTAACCGCAAAGTCCAACATTCAACTCTATCCGGGTATAAAGTTCGGATAGAGTTGGGGGAAAGTAACCCCAAATTCCAACACTCAACTATATCCCGGTATAAAGTTCTGATAGAGTTGGGGGAAAGTTACCCTAAAGTTCAACTTTCAACTCTATTCCGAAACAAAGTTCGGATAGAGTTGGGGCAAAGTAACCGCAAAGTCCAACATTCAACTCTACCCCGGTATAAAGTTCGGATAGAGTTGGGGGAAAGTAACCACAAATTCCAACACTCAACTATATCCCGGTATAAAGTTCTGATAGAGTTGGGGGAAAGTAACCCCAAATTCCAACACTCAACTCTATCCTGGTATAAAGTTCGGATAGAATTGGGGGAAAGTAACCCCAAATTCCAACACTCAACTATGTCCCGGTATAAAGTTCTGATAGAGTTGGGGGAAAGTCACCCCAAATTCCAACACTCAACTCTATCCTGGTATAAAGTTCTGATAGAGTGGGGGAAAGTTACCCTAAAGTTCAACTTTCAACTCTACTCCGAAACAAAGTTCGGATAGAGTTGGGGCAAAGTCACCGCAAAGTCCAACATTCAACTCTATCCCGGTATAAAGTTCGGATAGAGTTGGGGCAAAGTAACCGCAAAGTCCAACATTCAACTCTATCCCGGTATAAAGTGCGGATAGAGTTGGGGGAAAGTAACCCCAAATTCCAACACTCAACTATATCCCGGTATAAAGTTCTGATAGAGTTGGGGGAAAGTTACCCTAAAGTTCAACTTTCAACTCCATTCCGAAACAAAGTTCGGATAGAGTTGGGGCAAAGTAACCGCAAAGTCCAACATTCAACTCTATCCCGGTATAAAGTTCGGATAGAGTTGCGGGAAAGTAACCCCAAATTCCAACACTCAACTATATCCCGCTATAAAGTTCTGATAGAGTGGGGGAAAGTTCCCCTAAAGTTCAACTTTCAACTCTATTCCGAAACAAAGTTCGGATAGAGTTGGGGCAAAGTAACCGCAAAGTCCAACATTCAACTCTATCCCGGTATAAAGTTCGGATAGAGTTGGGGGAAAGTAACCCCAAATTCCAACACTCAACTATATCCCGGTATAAAGTTCTGATAGAGTTGGAGGAAAGTTACCCTAAAGTTCAACTTTCAACTCTATTCCGAAACAAAGTTCGGATAGAGTTGGGGCAAAGTAACCGCAAAGTGCAACAGTCAACTCTATCCCGGTATAAAGTTCGGATAGAGTTGGGGGAAAGTAACCCCAAATTCCAACACTCAACTATATCCCGGTATAAAGTTCTGATAGAGATGGGGGAAAGTTACCCTAAAGTTCAATTTTCAACTCTATTCCGAAACAAAGTTCGGATAGAGTTGGGGCAAAGTAACCGCAAAGTCCAACATTCAACTCTATCCCGGTATAAAGTTCGGATAGAGTTGGGGGAAAGTAACCCCAAATTCCAACACTCAACTATATCCCGGTATAAAGTTCTGATAGAGTTGGGGGAAAGTTACCCTAACGTTCAACTTTCAACTCTATTCCGAAACAAAGTTCGGATAGAGTTGGGGCAAAGTCCAACGTTCAACTCTATCCCGGTATAAAGTTCGGATAGAGTTGGGGGAAACTAACCCCAAATTCCAACACTCAAATCTATCCTGGTATAAAGTTCTGATAGAGTGGGGGAAAGTTACCCTAAAGTTCAACTTTCAACTCCATTCCGAAACAAAGTTCGGATAGAGTTGGGGCAAAGTCATCGCAAAGTCCAACATTCAACTCTATCCCGGTATAAAGTTCGGATAGAGTTGAGGGAAAGGAACCCCAAATTCCAACACTCAACTATGTCCCGGTATGAAGTTCTGATAGAGTTGGGGGAAAGTTACCGTAAAGTTCAATTTTGAACTGTATTCCTAAACAAAGTTCGGATAGAGTTGGGGCAAAGTAACCGCAACGTGCAACATTCAACTCTATCCCGGTATAAAGTTCGGATAGAGTTGGGGGAAAGTAACCCCAATTTCCAACACTCAACTATATCCCGGTATAAAGTTCTGATAGAGTTGGGGGAAAGTTACCCTAAAGTTCAATTTTGAACTCTATTCCGAAACAAAGTTCGGATAGAGTTGGGGGAAAGGAACCCCAAATTCCAACACTCAACTATGTCCCGGTATAAAGTTCTGATAGAGTTGGCGGAAAGTTACCCTAAAGTTCAACTTTCAACTCTATTCCGAAACAAAGTTCGGATAGAGTTGGGGCAAAGTCACCGCAAATTCCAACACTCAACTATGTCCCGGTATGAAGTTCTGATAGAGTTGGGGGAAAGTAACCCCAAATTCCAACACTCAACTATATCCCGGTATAAAGTTCTGATAGAGCTGGAGGAAAGTTACCCTAAAGTTCAACTTTCAACTCTATTCCGAAACAAAGTTCGGATAGAGTTGGGGCAAAGTAACCGCAAAGTCCAACATTCAACTCTATCCCGGTATAAAGTTCGGATAGAGTTGGGGGAAAGTAACCCCAAATTCCAACACTCAACTATGTCCCGGTATAAAGTTCTGATAGAGTTGGCGGAAAGTTACCCTAAAGTTCAACTTTCAACTCTATTCCGAAACAAAGTTCGGATAGAGTTGGGGCAAAGTCACCGCAAATTCCAACACTCAACTATGTCCCGGTATGAAGTTCTGATAGAGTTGGGGGAAAGTAACCCCAAATTCCAACACTCAACTATATCCCGGTATAAAGTTCTGATAGAGTTGGGGGAAAGTTACCCTAAAGTTCAATTTTGAACTCTATTCCGAAACAAAGTTCGGATAGAGTTGGGGCAAAGTAACCGCAAAGTCCAACATTCAACTCTATCCCGGTATAAAGTTCGGATAGAGTTGGGGCAAAGTAACCGCAAAGTCCAACATTCAACTCTATGCCGGTATAAAGTGCGGATAGAGTTGGGGGAAAGTAACCCCAAATTCCAACACTCAACTATATCCCGGTATAAAGTTCTGATAGAGTTGGGGGAAAGTTACCCTAAAGTTCAACTTTCAACTCTATTCCGAAACAAAGTTCGGATAGAGTTGGGGCAAAGTCCAACGTTCAACTCTATCCCGGTATAAAGTTCGGATAGAGTTGGGGGAAAGTAACCCCAAATTCCAACACTCAGCTCTATCCTGGTATAAAGTTCTGATAGAGTGGGGAAAGTTACCCTAAAGTTCAACTTTCAACTCTATTCCGAAACACAGTTCGGATAGAGTTGGGGCAAAGTCACCGCAAAGTCCAACATTCAACTCTATCCCGGTATAAAGTTCGGATAGAGTTGGGGGAAAGTAACCCCAAATTCCAACACTCAACTATATCCCGGTATAAAGTTCTGATAGAGTTGGGGGAAAGTTACCCTAAAGTTCAACTTTCAACTCTATTCCGAAACAAAGTTCGGATAGAGTTGGGGCAAAGTCCAACGTTCAACTCTATCCCGGTATAAAGTTCGGATAGAGTTGGGGGAAAGTCACCCCAAATTCCAACACTCAACTCTATCCTGGTATAAAGTTCTGATAGAGTTGGGGGAAAGTTACCCTAAAGTTCAACTTTCAACTCTATTCCGAAACAAAGTTCGGATAGAGTTGGGGCAAAGTCACCGCAAAGTCCAACATTCAACTCTATCCCGGTATAAAGTTCGGATAGAGTTGGGGGAAAGTAACCCCAAATTCCAACACTCAATTATATCCCGGTATAAAGTTCTGATAGAGTTGGAGGAAAGTTACCCTAAAGTTCAACTTTCAACTCTATTCCGAAACAAAGTTCGGATAGAGTTGGGGCAAAGTAACCGCAAAGTCCAACATTCAACTCTATCCCGGTATAAAGTTCGGATAGAATTGGGGGAGTGTAACCCCAAATTCCAACACTCAACTATGTCCCGGTATAAAGTTCTGATAGAGTTGGGGGAAAGTTACCCTAAAGTTCAATTTTGAACTCTATTCCGAAACAAAGTTCGGATAGAGTTGGGGCAAAGTAACCGCAAAGTCCAACATTCAACTCTATCCCGGTATAAAGTTCGGATAGAGTTGCGGGAAAGTAACCCCAAATTCCAACACTCAACTATATCCCGGTATAAAGTTCGGATAGAGTTGGGGGAAAGTAACCCCAAATTCCAACACTCAACTATATCCCGGTATAATGTTCTGATAGAGTTGGAGGAAAGTTACCCTAAAGTTCAACTTTCAACTCTATTCCGAAACAAAGTTCGGATAGAGTTGGGGCAAAGTAACCGCAAAGTCCAACATTCAACTCTATCCCGGTATAAAGTTCGGATAGAAGTTGGGGGAAGTGTAACCCCAAATTCCAACACTCAACTATGTCCCGGTATAAAGTTCTGATAGAGTTGGGGGAAAGTTACCCTAAAGTTCAATTTTGAACTCTATTCCGAAACAAAGTTCGGATAGAGTTGGGGCAAAGTAACCGCAAAGTCCAACATTCAACTCTATCCCGGTATAAAGTTCGGATAGAGTTGCGGGAAAGTAACCCCAAATTCCAACACTCAACTATATCCCGGTATAAAGTTCTGATAGAGTTGGGGGAAAGTTACCCTAAAGTTCAACTTTCAACTCTATTCCGAAACAAAGTTCGGATAGAGTTGGGGCAAAGTCCAACGTTCAACTCTATCCCGGTATAAAGTTCGGATAGAGTTGGCGGAAAGTAACCCCAAATTCCAACACTCAACTCTATCCTGGTATAAAGTTCTGATAGAGTGGGGGAAAGTTACCCTAAAGTTCAACTTTCAACTCCTATTCCGAAACAAAGTTCGGATAGAGTTGGGGCAAAGTCATCGCAAAGTCCAACATTCAACTCTATCGCGGTATAAAGTTCGGATAGAGTTGAGGGAAAGGAACCCCAAATTCCAACACTCAACTATGTCCCGGTATAAAGTTCTGATAGAGTTGGGGGAAAGTTACCCTAAAGTTCAATTTTGAACTCTATTCCGAAACAAAGTTCGGATAGAGTTGGGGCAAAGTAACCGCAAAGTCCAACATTCAACTCTATCCGGGTATAAAGTTCGGATAGAGTTGGGGGAAAGTAACCCCAAATTCCAACACTCAACTATATCCCGGTATAAAGTTCTGATAGAGTTGGGGGAAAGTTACCCTAAAGTTCAACTTTCAAATCTATTCCGAAACAAAGTTCGGATAGAGTTGGGGCAAAGTCCAACGTTCCACTGTATCCCGGTATAAAGTTCGGATAGAGTTGGGGGAAAGTAACACCAAATTCCAACACTCAACTCTATCCTGGTATAAAGTTCTGATAGAGTGGGGGAAAGTTACCCTAAAGTTCAACTTTCAACTCTATTCCGAAACAAAGTTCGGATAGAGTTGGGGCAAAGTCACCGCAAAGTCCAACATTCAACTCTATCCCGGTATAAAGTTCGGATAGAGTTGGGGGAAAGTAACCCCAAATTCCAACACTCAATTATATCCCGGTATAAAGTTCTGATAGAGTTGGAGGAAAGTTACCCTAAAGTTCAACTTTCAACTCTATTCCGAAACAAAGTTCGGATAGAGTTGGGGCAAAGTAACCGCAAAGTCCAACATTCAACTCTATCCCGGTATAAAGTTCGGATAGAATTGGGGGAGTGTAACCCCAAATTCCAACACTCAACTATGTCCCGGTATGAAGTTCTGATAGAGTTGGGGGAAAGTTACCCTAAAGTTCAATTTTGAACTCTATTCCGAAACAAAGTTCGGATAGAGTTGGGGCAAAGTAACCGCAAAGTCCAACATTCAACTCTATCCCGGTATAAAGTTCGGATAGAGTTGCGGGAAAGTAACCCCAAATTCCAACACTCAACTATATCCCGGTATAAAGTTCGGATAGAGTTGGGGGAAAGTAACCCCAAATTCCAACACTCAACTATATCCCGGTATAATGTTCTGATAGAGTTGGAGGAAAGTTACCCTAAAGTTCAACTTTCAACTCTATTCCGAAACAAAGTTCGGATAGAGTTGGGGCAAAGTAACCGCAAAGTCCAACATTCAACTCTATCCCGGTATAAAGTTCGGATAGAATTGGGGGAGTGTAACCCCAAATTCCAACACTCAACTATGTCCCGGTATGAAGTTCTGACAGAGTTGGGGGAAAGTTACCCTAAAGTTCAATTTTGAACTCTATTCCGAAACACAGTTCGGATAGAGTTGGGGCAAAGTAACCGCAAAGTCCAACATTCAACTCTATCCCGGTATAAAGTTCGGATAGAGTTGCGGGAAAGTAACCCCAAATTCCAACACTCAACTATATCCCGGTATAAAGTTCTGATAGAGTTGGGGGAAAGTTACCCTAAAGTTCAACTTTCAACTCTATTCCGAAACAAAGTTCGGATAGAGTTGGGGCAAAGTCCAACGTTCAACTCTATCCCGGTATAAAGTTCGGATAGAGTTGGCGGAAAGTAACCCCAAATTCCAACACTCAACTCTATCCTGGTATAAAGTTCTGATAGAGTGGGGGAAAGTTACCCTAAAGTTCAACTTTCAACTCTATTCCGAAACAAAGTTCGGATAGAGTTGGGGCAAAGTCATCGCAAAGTCCAACATTCAACTCTATCGCGGTATAAAGTTCGGATAGAGTTGAGGGAAAGTAACCCCAAATTCCAACACTCAACTATGTCCCGGTATAAAGTTCTGATAGAGTTGGGGGAAAGTTACCCTAAAGTTCAATTTTGAACTCTATTCCGAAACAAAGTTCGGATAGAGTTGGGGCAAAGTAACCGCAAAGTCCAACATTCAACTCTATCCGGGTATAAAGTTCGGATAGAGTTGGGGGAAAGTAACCCCAAATTCCAACACTCAACTATATCCCGGTATAAAGTTCTGATAGAGTTGGGGGAAAGTTACCCTAAAGTTCAACTTTCAAATCTATTCCGAAACAAAGTTCGGATAGAGTTGGGGCAAAGTCCAACGTTCCACTGTATCCCGGTATAAAGTTCGGATAGAGTTGGGGGAAAGTAACACCAAATTCCAACACTCAACTCTATCCTGGTATAAAGTTCTGATAGAGTGGGGGAAAGTTACCCTAAAGTTCAACTTTCAACTCTATTCCGAAACAAAGTTCGGATAGAGTTGGGGCAAAGTCCAACGTTTAACTCTATCCCGGTATAAAGTTCGGATAGAGTTGGGGCAAAGTAACCGCAAAGTCCAACATTCAACTCTATGCCGGTATAAAGTGCGGATAGAGTTGGGGGAAAGTAACCCGAAATTCCAACACTCAACTATATTCTGGTATAGAGTTCTGAAAGAGTGGGGGAAAGTTACCCTAAAGTTCAACTTTCAACTCTATTCCGAAACAAAGTTCGGATAGAGTTGGGGCAAAGTAACCGCAAAGTCCAACATTCAACTCTACCCCGGTATAAAGTTCGGATAGAGTTGGGGGAAAGTAACCACAAATTCCAACACTCAACTATATCCCGGTATAAAGTTCTGATAGAGTTGGGGGAAAGTAACCCCAAATTCCAACACTCAACTCTATCCTGGTATAAAGTTCGGATAGAATTGGGGGAAAGTAACCCCAAATTCCAACACTCAACTATGTCCGGGTATAAAGTTCTGATAGAGTTGGGGGAAAGTCACCCCAAATTCCAACACTCAACTCTATCCTGGTATAAAGTTCTGATAGAGTGGGGGAAAGTTACCCTAAAGTTCAACTTTCAACTCTACTCCGAAACAAAGTTCGGATAGAGTTGGGGTAAAGTCACCGCAAAGTCCAACATTCAACTCTATCCCGGTATAAAGTTCGGATAGAGTTGGGGGAAAGTAACCCCAAATTCCAACACTCAACTATATCCCGCTATAAAGTTCTGATAGAGTTGGGGGAAAGTTACCCTAAAGTTCAATTTTGAACTCTATTCCGAAACAAAGTTCGGATAGAGTTGGGGCAAAGTCACCGCAAAGTCCAACATTCAACTCTATCCCGGTATAAAGTTCGGATAGAGTTGGGGCAAAGTAACCGCAAAGTCCAACATTCAACTCTATCCCGGTATAAAGTGCGGATAGAGTTGGGGGAAAGTAACCCCAAATTCCAACACTCAACTATATCCCGGTATAAAGTTCTGATAGAGTTGGGGGAAAGTTACCCTAAAGTTCAACTTTCAACTCCATTCCGAAACAAAGTTCGGATAGAGTTGGGGCAAAGTAACCGCAAAGTCCAACATTCAACTCTATCCCGGTATAAAGTTCGGATAGAGTTGCGGGAAAGTAACCCCAAATTCCAACACTCAACTATATCCCGCTATAAAGTTCTGATAGAGTGGGGGAAAGTTACCCTAAAGTTCAACTTTCAACTCTATTCCGAAACAAAGTTCGGATAGAGTTGGGGCAAAGTAACCGCAAAGTCCAACATTCAACTCTATCCCGGTATAAAGTTCGGATAGAGTTGGGGGAAAGTAACCCCAAATTCCAACACTCAACTATATCCCGGTATAAAGTTCTGATAGAGTTGGAGGAAAGTTACCCTAAAGTTCAACTTTCAACTCTATTCCGAAACAAAGTTCGGATAGAGTTGGGGCAAAGTAACCGCAAAGTGCAACAGTCAACTCTATCCCGGTATAAAGTTCGGATAGAATTGGGGGAAAGTAACCCCAAATTCCAACACTCAACTATGTCCCGGTATAAAGTTCTGATAGAGATGGGGGAAAGTTACCCTAGAGTTCAATTTTGAACTCTATTCCGAAACAGAGTTCGGATAGAGTTGGGGCAAAGTAACCGCAAAGTCCAACATTCAACTCTATCCCGGTATAAAGTTCGGATAGAGTTGCGGGAAAGTAACCCCAAATTCCAACACTCAACTATATCCCGGTATAAAGTTCTGATAGATGTTGGGGGAAAGTTACCCTAACGTTCAACTTTCAACTCTATTCCGAAACAAAGTTCGGATAGAGTTGGGGCAAAGTCCAACGTTCAACTCTATCCCGGTATAAAGTTCGGATAGAGTTGGGGGAAACGTAACCCCAAATTCCAACACTCAACTCTATCCTGGTATAAAGTTCTGATAGAGTGGGGGAAAGTTACCCTAAAGTTCAACTTTCAACTCCTATTCCGAAACAAAGTTCGGATAGAGTTGGGGCAAAGTCATCGCAAAGTCCAACATTCAACTCTATCCCGGTATAAAGTTCGGATAGAGTTGAGGGAAAGGAACCCCAAATTCCAACACTCAACTATGTCCCGGTATGAAGTTCTGATAGAGTTGGGGGAAAGTTACCGTAAAGTTCAATTTTGAACTGTATTCCGAAACAAAGTTCGGATAGAGTTGGGGCAAAGTAACCGCAACGTCCAACATTCAACTCTATCCCGGTATAAAGTTCGGATAGAGTTGGGGGAAAGTAACCCCAATTCCAACACTCAACTATATCCCGGTATAAAGTTCTGATAGAGTTGGGGAAAATTACCCTAAAGTTCAACTTTCAACTCTATTCCGAAACAAAGTTCGGATAGAGTTGGGGCAAAGTAACCGCAAAGTCCAACGTTCAACTCTATCCCGGTATAAAGTTCGGATAGAGTTGGGGGAAAGTAACCCCAAATTCCAACACTCAACTCTATCCTGGTATAAAGTTCGGATAGAGTTGGAGGAAAGTTACCCTAAAATTCAACTTTCAACTCTATTCCGAAACAAAGTTCGGATAGAGTTGGGGCAAAGTAACCGCAAAGTCCAACATTCAACTCTATGCCGGTATAAAGTGCGGATAGAGTTGGGGGAAAGTAACCCCAAATTCCAACACTCAACTATATCCCGGTATAAAGTTCTGATAGAGTTGGGGGAAAGTTACCCTAAAGTTCAACTTTCAACTCTATTCCGAAACAAAGTTCGGATAGAGTTGGGGCAAAGTCCAACGTTCAACTCTATCCCGGTATAAAGTTCGGATAGAGTTGGGGCAAAGTAACCGCAAAGTCCAACATTCAACTCTATCCCGGTATAAAGTTCGGATAGAGTTGGGGGAAAGTAACCCCAAATTCCAACACTCAACTATATCCCGGTATAAAGTTCTGATAGCGTTGGGGGAAAGTTACCCTAAAGTTCAACTTTCAAATCTATTCCGAAACAAAGTTCGGATAGAGTAGGGGCAAAGTCCAACGTTTAACTCTATCCCGGTATAAAGTTCGGATAGAGTTGGGGGAAAGTAACCCCAAAATCCAACACTCAGCTCTATCCTGGTAGAAAGTTCTGATAGAGTGGGGGAAAGTTACCCTAAAGTTCAACTTTCAACTCTATTCCGAAACAAAGTACGGATAGAGTTGGGGCAAAGTCCAACGTTCAACTGTATCCCGGTATAAAGTTCGGATAGAGTTGGGGGAAAGTAACACCAAATTCCAACACTCAACTCTATCCTGGTATAAAGTTCGGATAGAGTTGGGGGAAAGTAACCCCAAATTCCAACACTCAGCTCTATCCTGGTATAAAGTTCTGATAGAGTGGGGGAAAGTTACCCGAAAGTTCAACTTTCAACTCTATCCCGAAACAAAGTTCGGATAGAGTTGGGGCAAAGTAACCGCAAAGTCCAACATTCAACTCTATCCCGGTATAAAGTTCGGATAGAGTTGCGGGAAAGTAACCCCAAATTCCAACACTCAACTATATCCCGGTATAAAGTTCTGATAGAGTTGGGGGAAAGTTACCCTAACGTTCAACTTTCAACTCTATTCCGAAACAAAGTTCGGATAGAGTTGGGGCAAAGTCCAACGTTCAACTCTATCCCGGTATAAAGTTCGGATAGAGTTGGGGCAAAGTCCAACGTTCAACTCTATCCCGGTATAAAGTTCGGATAGAGTTGGGGGAAAGTCACCCCAAATTCCAACACTCAACTATGTCCCGGTATAAAGTTCTGATAGAGTTGGGGGAAAGTTACCCTAAAGTTCAATTTTGAACTCTATTCCGAAACGAAGTTCGGATAGAGTTGGGGCAAAGTAATCGCAAAGTCCAACATTCAACTCTATCCCGCTATAAAGTTCGGATAGAGTTGGGGCAAAGTCCAACGTTCAACTCTATCCCGGTATAAAGTTCAGATAGAGTTGGGGGAAAGTCACCCCAAATTCCAACACTCAACTCTATCCTGGTATAAAGTTCTGATAGAGTGGGGGAAAGTTACCCTTAAGTTCAACTTTCAACTCTATTCCGAAACAAAGTTCGGATAGCGTTGGGGCAAAGTCACCGCAAAGTCCAACATTCAACTCTATCCCGGTATAAAGTTCGGATAGAGTTGCGGGAAAGTAACCCCAAATTCCAACACTCAACTATGTCGCGGTATAAAGTTCTGATAGAGTTGGGGGAAAGTTACCCTAAAGTTCAACTTTCAACTCTATTCCGAAACAAAGTTCGGATAGAGTTGGGGCAAAGTAACCGCAAAGTCCAACATTCAACTCTATCCCGGTATAAAGTTCGGATAGAATTGGGGGAAAGTAACCCCGAATTCCAACACTCAACTATGTCCCGGTATAAAGTTCTGATAGAGTTGGGGGAAAGTTACCCTAAAGTTCAATTTTGAACTCGATTCCGAAACAAAGTTCGGATAGAGTTGGGGCAAAGTAACCGCAAAGTCCAACATTCAACTCTATCCCGGTATAAAGTTCGGATAGAGTTGCGGGAAAGTAACCCCAAATTCCAACACTCAACTATATCCCGGTATAAAGTTCTGATAGAGTTGGGGGAAAGTTACCCTTAACGTTCAACTTTCAACTCTATTCCGAAACAAAGTTCGGATAGAGTTGGGGCAAAGTCCAACGTTCAACTCTATCCCGGTATAAAGTTCGGATAGAGTTGGGGGAAAGTAACCCCAAATACCAACACTCAACTCTATCCTGGTATAAAGTTCTGATAGAGTTGGGGAAAATTACCCTAAAGTTCAACTTTCAACTCTATGCCGAAAGAAAGTTCGGATAGAGTTGGGGGAAAGTAACCGCAAAGTCCAACGTTCAACTCTATCCCGGTATAAAGTTCGGATAGAATTGGGGGAAAGTAACCCCAAATTCCAATACTCAACTCTATCCTGGTATAAAGTTCTGATAGAGTGGGGGAAAGTTACCCTAAAGTTCAACTTTCAACTCTATTCCGAAACAACGTTCGGATAGAGTTGGGGCAAAGTCACCGCAAAGTCCAACATTCAACTCTATCCCGGTATAAAGTTCGGATAGAGTTGGGGGAAAGTAACCCCAAATTCCAACACTCAGCTCTACCCTGGTATAAAGTTCTGATAGAGTGGGGGAAAGTTACCCGAAAGTTCAACTTTCAACTCTATCCCGAAACAAAGTTCGGATAGAGTCACCGCAAAGTCCAACATTCAACTCTATCCCGGTATAAAGTTCGGATAGAGTTGGGGGAAAGTAACCCCAAATTCCAACACTCAACTATATCCCGGTATAAAGTTCTGATAGAGTTGGAGGAAAGTTACCCTGAAGTTCAACTTTCAACTCTATTCCGAAACAAAGTTCGGATAGAGTTGGGGCAAAGTAACCGCAAAGTCCAACATTCAACTCTATCCCGGTATAAAGTTCGGATAGAGTTGGGGGAAAGTAACCCCAAATTCCAACAGTCAACTATATCCCGGTATAAAGTTCTGATAGAGTTGGGGGAAAGTAACCCCAAATTCCAACACTCAACTCTATCCTGGTATAAAGTTCGGATAGAGTTGGAGGAAAGTTACCCTAAAATTTAACTTTCAACTCTATTCCGAAACAAAGTTCGGATAGAGTTGGGGCAAAGTAACCGCAAAGTCCAACATTCAACTCTATCCCGGTATAAAGTTCGGATAGAGTTGGGGGAAAGTAACCCCAAATTCCAACAGTCAACTATATCCCGGTATAAAGTTCTGATAGAGTTGGGGGAAAGTAACCCCAAATTCCAACACTCAACTCTATCCTGGTATAAAGTTCGGATAGAGTTGGAGGAAAGTTACCCTAAAATTTAACTTTCAACTCTATTCCGAAACAAAGTTCGGATAGAGTTGGGGCAAAGTAACCGCAAAGTCCAACATTCAACTCTATGCCGGTATAAAGTGCGGATAGAGTTGGGGGAAAGTAACCCCAAATTCCAACACTCAACTCTATCCTGGTATAAAGTTCTGATAGAGTGGGGGAAAGTTACCCTAAAGTTCAACTTTCAACTCTATTCCGAAACAACGTTCGGATAGAGTTGGGGCAAAGTCACCGCAAAGTCCAACATTCAACTCTATCCCGGTATAAAGTTCGGATAGAGTTGGGGGAAAGTAACCCCAAATTCCAACACTCAGCTCTACCCTGGTATAAAGTTCTGATAGAGTGGGGGAAAGTTACCCGAAAGTTCAACTTTCAACTCTATCCCGAAACAAAGTTCGGATAGAGTCACCGCAAAGTCCAACATTCAACTCTATCCCGGTATAAAGTTCGGATAGAGTTGGGGGAAAGTAACCCCAAATTCCAACACTCAACTATATCCCGGTATAAAGTTCTGATAGAGTTGGAGGAAAGTTACCCTGAAGTTCAACTTTCAACTCTATTCCGAAACAAAGTTCGGATAGAGTTGGGGCAAAGTAACCGCAAAGTCCAACATTCAACTCTATCCCGGTATAAAGTTCGGATAGAGTTGGGGGAAAGTAACCCCAAATTCCAACAGTCAACTATATCCCGGTATAAAGTTCTGATAGAGTTGGGGGAAAGTAACCCCAAATTCCAACACTCAACTCTATCCTGGTATAAAGTTCGGATAGAGTTGGAGGAAAGTTACCCTAAAATTTAACTTTCAACTCTATTCCGAAACAAAGTTCGGATAGAGTTGGGGCAAAGTAACCGCAAAGTCCAACATTCAACTCTATGCCGGTATAAAGTGCGGATAGAGTTGGGGGAAAGTAACCCCAAATTCCAACACTCAACTATATCCCGGTATAAAGTTCTGATAGAGTTGGGGGAAAGTTACCCTAAAGTTCAACTTTCAACTCTATTCCGAAACAAAGTTCGGATAGAGTTGGGGCAAAGTCCAACGTTTAACTCTATCCCGGTATAAAGTTCGGATAGAGTTGGGGGAAAGTAACCCCAAATTCCAACACTCAGCTCTATCCTGGTATAAAGTTCTGATAGAGTGGGGGAAAGTTACCCGAAAGTTCAACTTTCAACTCTATCCCGAAACAAGGTTCGGATAGAGTTGGGGCAGAGTAACCGCAAAGTCCAACATTCAACTCTATCCCGGTATAAAGTTCGGATAGAGTTGGGGGAAAGTAACCCCAAATTCCAACACTCAACTCTATCCTGGTATAAAGTTCGGATAGAATTGGGGGAAAGTAACCCCAAATTCCAACACTCAACTATGTCCCGGTATAAAGTTCTGATAGAGTTGGGGGAAAGTAACCCCAAATTCCAACACTCAACTCTATCCCAGTATAAAGTTCGGATAGAGTTGGGGGAAAGTCACAACAAATTCCAACACTCAATTATATCCCGGTATAAAGTTCTGATAGAGTTGGAGGAAAGTTACCCTAAAGTTCAACTTTCAACTCTATTCCGAAACAAAGTTCGGATAGAGTTGGGGCAAAGTAACCGCAAAGTCCAACATTCAACTCTATCCCGGTATAAAGTTCGGATAGAATTGGGGGAGTGTAACCCCAAATTCCAACACTCAACTATGTCCCGGTATGAAGTTCTGATAGAGTTGGGGGAAAGTTACCCTAAAGTTCAATTTTGAACTCTATTCCGAAACAAAGTTCGGATAGAGTTGGGGCAAAGTAACCGCAAAGTCCAACATTCAACTCTATCCCGGTATAAAGTTCGGATAGAGTTGCGGGAAAGTAACCCCAAATTCCAACACTCAACTATATCCCGGTATAAAGTTCGGATAGAGTTGGGGGAAAGTAACCCCAAATTCCAACACTCAACTATATCCCGGTATAATGTTCTGATAGAGTTGGAGGAAAGTTACCCTAAAGTTCAACTTTCAACTCTATTCCGAAACAAAGTTCGGATAGAGTTGGGGCAAAGTAACCGCAAAGTCCAACATTCAACTCTATCCCGGTATAAAGTTCGGATAGAATTGGGGGAGTGTAACCCCAAATTCCAACACTCAACTATGTCCCGGTATGAAGTTCTGACAGAGTTGGGGGAAAGTTACCCTAAAGTTCAATTTTGAACTCTATTCCGAAACACAGTTCGGATAGAGTTGGGGCAAAGTAACCGCAAAGTCCAACATTCAACTCTATCCCGGTATAAAGTTCGGATAGAGTTGCGGGAAAGTAACCCCAAATTCCAACACTCAACTATATCCCGGTATAAAGTTCTGATAGAGTTGGGGGAAAGTTACCCTAAAGTTCAACTTTCAACTCTATTCCGAAACAAAGTTCGGATAGAGTTGGGGCAAAGTCCAACGTTCAACTCTATCCCGGTATAAAGTTCGGATAGAGTTGGCGGAAAGTAACCCCAAATTCCAACACTCAACTCTATCCTGGTATAAAGTTCTGATAGAGTGGGGGAAAGTTACCCTAAAGTTCAACTTTCAACTCCATTCCGAAACAAAGTTCGGATAGAGTTGGGGCAAAGTCATCGCAAAGTCCAACATTCAACTCTATCGCGGTATAAAGTTCGGATAGAGTTGAGGGAAAGGAACCCCAAATTCCAACACTCAACTATGTCCCGGTATAAAGTTCTGATAGAGTTGGGGGAAAGTTACCCTAAAGTTCAATTTTGAACTCTATTCCGAAACAAAGTTCGGATAGAGTTGGGGCAAAGTAACCGCAAAGTCCAACATTCAACTCTATCCGGGTATAAAGTTCGGATAGAGTTGGGGGAAAGTAACCCCAAATTCCAACACTCAACTATATCCCGGTATAAAGTTCTGATAGAGTTGGGGGAAAGTTACCCTAAAGTTCAACTTTCAAATCTATTCCGAAACAAAGTTCGGATAGAGTTGGGGCAAAGTCCAACGTTCCACTGTATCCCGGTATAAAGTTCGGATAGAGTTGGGGGAAAGTAACACCAAATTCCAACACTCAACTCTATCCTGGTATAAAGTTCTGATAGAGTGGGGGAAAGTTACCCTAAAGTTCAACTTTCAACTCTATTCCGAAACAAAGTTCGGATAGAGTTGGGGCAAAGTCCAACGTTTAACTCTATCCCGGTATAAAGTTCGGATAGAGTTGGGGCAAAGTAACCGCAAAGTCCAACATTCAACTCTATGCCGGTATAAAGTGCGGATAGAGTTGGGGGAAAGTAACCCGAAATTCCAACACTCAACTATATCCTGGTATAGAGTTCTGAAAGAGTGGGGGAAAGTTACCCTAAAGTTCAACTTTCAACTCTATTCCGAAACAAAGTTCGGATAGAGTTGGGGCAAAGTAACCGCAAAGTCCAACATTCAACTCTACCCCGGTATAAAGTTCGGATAGAGTTGGGGGAAAGTAACCACAAATTCCAACACTCAACTATATCCCGGTATAAAGTTCTGATAGAGTTGGGGGAAAGTAACCCCAAATTCCAACACTCAACTCTATCCTGGTATAAAGTTCGGATAGAATTGGGGGAAAGTAACCCCAAATTCCAACACTCAACTATGTCCCGGTATAAAGTTCTGATAGAGTTGGGGGAAAGTCACCCCAAATTCCAACACTCAACTCTATCCTGGTATAAAGTTCTGATAGAGTGGGGGAAAGTTACCCTAAAGTTCAACTTTCAACTCTACTCCGAAACAAAGTTCGGATAGAGTTGGGGTAAAGTCACCGCAAAGTCCAACATTCAACTCTATCCCGGTATAAAGTTCGGATAGAGTTGGGGGAAAGTAACCCCAAATTCCAACACTCAACTATATCCCGCTATAAAGTTCTGATAGAGTTGGGGGAAAGTTACCCTAAAGTTCAATTTTGAACTCTATTCCGAAACAAAGTTCGGATAGAGTTGGGGCAAAGTCACCGCAAAGTCCAACATTCAACTCTATCCCGGTATAAAGTTCGGATAGAGTTGGGGCAAAGTAACCGCAAAGTCCAACATTCAACTCTATCCCGGTATAAAGTGCGGATAGAGTTGGGGGAAAGTAACCCCAAATTCCAACACTCAACTATATCCCGGTATAAAGTTCTGATAGAGTTGGGGGAAAGTTACCCTAAAGTTCAACTTTCAACTCCATTCCGAAACAAAGTTCGGATAGAGTTGGGGCAAAGTAACCGCAAAGTCCAACATTCAACTCTATCCCGGTATAAAGTTCGGATAGAGTTGCGGGAAAGTAACCCCAAATTCCAACACTCAACTATATCCCGCTATAAAGTTCTGATAGAGTGGGGGAAAGTTCCCCTAAAGTTCAACTTTCAACTCTATTCCGAAACAAAGTTCGGATAGAGTTGGGGCAAAGTAACCGCAAAGTCCAACATTCAACTCTATCCCGGTATAAAGTTCGGATAGAGTTGGGGGAAAGTAACCCCAAATTCCAACACTCAACTATATCCCGGTATAAAGTTCTGATAGAGTTGGAGGAAAGTTACCCTAAAGTTCAACTTTCAACTTCTATTCCGAAACAAAGTTCGGATAGAGTTGGGGCAAAGTAACCGCAAAGTGCAACAGTCAACTCTATCCCGGTATAAAGTTCGGATAGAAGTTGGGGGAAAGTAACCCCAAATTCCAACACTCAACTATGTCCCGGTATAAAGTTCTGATAGAGATGGGGGAAAGTTACCCTAAGAGTTCAATTTGAACTCTATTCCGAAACAGAGTTCGGATAGAGTTGGGGCAAAGTAACCGCAAAGTCCAACATTCAACTCTATCCCGGTATAAAGTTCGGATAGAGTTGCGGGAAAGTAACCCCAAATTCCAACACTCAACTATATCCCGGTATAAAGTTCTGATAGTGTTGGGGGAAAGTTACCCTAACGTTCAACTTTCAACTCTATTCCGAAACAAAGTTCGGATAGAGTTGGGGCAAAGTCCAACGTTCAACTCTATCCCGGTATAAAGTTCGGATAGAGTTGGGGGAAACTAACCCCAAATTCCAACACTCAAATCTATCCTGGTATAAAGTTCTGATAGAGTGGGGGAAAGTTACCCTAAAGTTCAACTTTCAACTCCATTCCGAAACAAAGTTCGGATAGAGTTGGGGCAAAGTCATCGCAAAGTCCAACATTCAACTCTATCCCGGTATAAAGTTCGGATAGAGTTGAGGGAAAGGAACCCCAAATTCCAACACTCAACTATGTCCCGGTATGAAGTTCTGATAGAGTTGGGGGAAAGTTACCGTAAAGTTCAATTTTGAACTGTATTCCGAAACAAAGTTCGGATAGAGTTGGGGCAAAGTAACCGCAACGTCCAACATTCAACTCTATCCCGGTATAAAGTTCGGATAGAGTTGGGGGAAAGTAACCCCAATTTCCAACACTCAACTATATCCCGGTATAAAGTTCTGATAGAGTTGGGGAAAATTACCCTAAAGTTCAACTGTCAACTCTATTCCGAAACAAAGTTCGGATAGAGTTGGGGCAAAGTAACCGCAAAGTCCAACGTTCAACTCTATCCCGGTATAAAGTTCGGATAGAGTTGGGGGAAAGTAACCCCAAATTCCAACACTCAACTCTATCCTGGTATAAAGTTCGGATAGAGTTGGAGGAAAGTTACCCTAAAATTCAACTTTCAACTCTATTCCGAAACAAAGTTCGGATAGAGTTGGGGCAAAGTAACCGCAAAGTCCAACATTCAACTCTATGCCGGTATAAAGTGCGGATAGAGTTGGGGGAAAGTAACCCCAAATTCCAACACTCAACTATATCCCGGTATAAAGTTCTGATAGAGTTGGGGGAAAGTTACCCTAAAGTTCAACTTTCAACTCTATTCCGAAACAAAGTTCGGATAGAGTTGGGGCAAAGTCCAACGTTTAACTCTATCCCGGTATAAAGTTCGGATAGAGTTGGGGCAAAGTAACCGCAAAGTCCAACATTCAACTCTATCCCGGTATAAAGTTCGGATAGAGTTGGGGGAAAGTAACCCCAAATTCCAACACTCAACTATATCCCGGTATAAAGTTCTGATAGCGTTGGGGGAAAGTTACCCTAAAGTTCAACTTTCAAATCTATTCCGAAACAAAGTTCGGATAGAGTAGGGGCAAAGTCCAACGTTTAACTCTATCCCGGTATAAAGTTCGGATAGAGTTGGGGGAAAGTAACCCCAAAATCCAACACTCAGCTCTATCCTGGTAGAAAGTTCTGATAGAGTGGGGGAAAGTTACCCTAAAGTTCAACTTTCAACTCTATTCCGAAACAAAGTACGGATAGAGTTGGGGCAAAGTCCAACGTTCAACTGTATCCCGGTATAAAGTTCGGATAGAGTTGGGGGAAAGTAACACCAAATTCCAACACTCAACTCTATCCTGGTATAAAGTTCGGATAGAGTTGGGGGAAAGTAACCCCAAATTCCAACACTCAGCTCTATCCTGGTATAAAGTTCTGATAGAGTGGGGGAAAGTTACCCGAAAGTTCAACTTTCAACTCTATCCCGAAACAAAGTTCGGATAGAGTTGGGGCAAAGTAACCGCAAAGTCCAACATTCAACTCTATCCCGGTATAAAGTTCGGATAGAGTTGCGGGAAAGTAACCCCAAATTCCAACACTCAACTATATCCCGGTATAAAGTTCTGATAGAGTTGGGGGAAAGTTACCCTAACGTTCAACTTTCAACTCTATTCCGAAACAAAGTTCGGATAGAGTTGGGGCAAAGTCCAACGTTCAACTCTATCCCGGTATAAAGTTCGGATAGAGTTGGGGCAAAGTCCAACGTTCAACTCTATCCCGGTATAAAGTTCGGATAGAGTTGGGGGAAAGTCACCCCAAATTCCAACACTCAACTATGTCCCGGTATAAAGTTCTGATAGAGTTGGGGGAAAGTTACCCTAAAGTTCAATTTTGAACTCTATTCCGAAACGAAGTTCGGATAGAGTTGGGGCAAAGTAATCGCAAAGTCCAACATTCAACTCTATCCCGCTATAAAGTTCGGATAGAGTTGGGGCAAAGTCCAACGTTCAACTCTATCCCGGTATAAAGTTCAGATAGAGTTGGGGGAAAGTCACCCCAAATTCCAACACTCAACTCTATCCTGGTATAAAGTTCTGATAGAGTGGGGGAAAGTTACCCTTAAGTTCAACTTTCAACTCTATTCCGAAACAAAGTTCGGATAGAGTTGGGGCAAAGTCACCGCAAAGTCCAACATTCAACTCTATCCCGGTATAAAGTTCGGATAGAGTTGCGGGAAAGTAACCCCAAATTCCAACACTCAACTATGTCGCGGTATAAAGTTCTGATAGAGTTGGGGGAAAGTTACCCTAAAGTTCAACTTTCAACTCTATTCCGAAACAAAGTTCGGATAGAGTTGGGGCAAAGTAACCGCAAAGTCCAACATTCAACTCTATCCCGGTATAAAGTTCGGATAGAATTGGGGGAAAGTAACCCCGAATTCCAACACTCAACTATGTCCCGGTATAAAGTTCTGATAGAGTTGGGGGAAAGTTACCCTAAAGTTCAATTTTGAACTCGATTCCGAAACAAAGTTCGGATAGAGTTGGGGCAAAGTAACCGCAAAGTCCAACATTCAACTCTATCCCGGTATAAAGTTCGGATAGAGTTGCGGGAAAGTAACCCCAAATTCCAACACTCAACTATATCCCGGTATAAACTTCTGATAGAGTTGGGGGAAAGTTACCTTAACGTTCAACTTTCAACTCTATTCCGAAACAAAGTTCGGATAGAGTTGGGGCAAAGTCCAACGTTCAACTCTATCCCGGTATAAAGTTCGGATAGAGTTGGGGGAAAGTAACCCCAAATACCAACACTCAACTCTATCCTGGTATAAAGTTCTGATAGAGTTGGGGAAAATTACCCTAAAGTTCAACTTTCAACTCTATGCCGAAAGAAAGTTCGGATAGAGTTGGGGGAAAGTAACCGCAAAGTCCAACGTTCAACTCTATCCCGGTATAAAGTTCGGATAGAATTGGGGGAAAGTAACCCCAAATTCCAATACTCAACTCTATCCTGGTATAAAGTTCTGATAGAGTGGGGGAAAGTTACCCTAAAGTTCAACTTTCAACTCTATTCCGAAACAACGTTCGGATAGAGTTGGGGCAAAGTCACCGCAAAGTCCAACATTCAACTCTATCCCGGTATAAAGTTCGGATAGAGTTGGGGGAAAGTAACCCCAAATTCCAACACTCAGCTCTACCCTGGTATAAAGTTCTGATAGAGTGGGGGAAAGTTACCCGAAAGTTCAACTTTCAACTCTATCCCGAAACAAAGTTCGGATAGAGTCACCGCAAAGTCCAACATTCAACTCTATCCCGGTATAAAGTTCGGATAGAGTTGGGGGAAAGTAACCCCAAATTCCAACACTCAACTATATCCCGGTATAAAGTTCTGATAGAGTTGGAGGAAAGTTACCCTGAAGTTCAACTTTCAACTCTATTCCGAAACAAAGTTCGGATAGAGTTGGGGCAAAGTAACCGCAAAGTCCAACATTCAACTCTATCCCGGTATAAAGTTCGGATAGAGTTGGGGGAAAGTAACCCCAAATTCCAACACTCAACTATATCCCGGTATAAAGTTCTGATAGAGTTGGGGGAAAGTAACCCCAAATTCCAACACTCAACTCTATCCTGGTATAAAGTTCGGATAGAGTTGGAGGAAAGTTACCCTAAAATTTAACTTTCAACTCTATTCCGAAACAAAGTTCGGATAGAGTTGGGGCAAAGTAACCGCAAAGTCCAACATTCAACTCTATGCCGGTATAAAGTGCGGATAGAGTTGGGGGAAAGTAACCCCAAATTCCAACACTCAACTATATCCCGGTATAAAGTTCTGATAGAGTTGGGGGAAAGTTACCCTAAAGTTCAACTTTCAACTCTATTCCGAAACAAAGTTCGGATAGAGTTGGGGCAAAGTCCAACGTTTAACTCTATCCCGGTATAAAGTTCGGATAGAGTTGGGGGAAAGTAACCCCAAATTCCAACACTCAGCTCTATCCTGGTATAAAGTTCTGATAGAGTGGGGGAAAGTTACCCGAAAGTTCAACTTTCAACTCTATCCCGAAACAAGGTTCGGATAGAGTTGGGGCAGAGTAACCGCAAAGTCCAACATTCAACTCTATCCCGGTATAAAGTTCGGATAGAGTTGGGGGAAAGTAACCCCAAATTCCAACACTCAACTCTATCCTGGTATAAAGTTCGGATAGAATTGGGGGAAAGTAACCCCAAATTCCAACACTCAACTATGTCCCGGTATAAAGTTCTGATAGAGTTGGGGGAAAGTAACCCCAAATTCCAACACTCAACTCTATCCCAGTATAAAGTTCGGATAGAGTTGGGGGAAAGTCACAATAAATTCCAACACTCAACTCTATCCTGGTATAAAGTTCTGATAGAGTGGGGGAAAGGTACCCTAAAGTTCAACTTTCAACTCTATTCCGAAACAAAGTTCGGATAGAGTTGGGGCAAAGTCACCGCAAAGTCCAACATTCAACTCTATCCCGGTATAAAGTTCGGATAGAGTTGGGGGAAAGTAACCCCAAATTCCAACACTCAACTATATCCCGGTATAAAGTTCTGATAGAGTTGGAGGAAAGTTACCCTAAAGTTCAACTTTCAACTCTATTCCGAAACAAAGTTCGGATAGAGTTGGGGCAAAGTAACCGCAAAGTCCAACATTCAACTCTATCCCGGTATAAAGTTCGGATAGAATTGGGGGAAAGTAACCCCAAATTCCAACACTCAACTATGTCCCGGTATAAAGTTCTGATAGAGTTGGGGGAAAGTTACCCTAAAGTTCAATTTTGAACTCTATTCCGAAACAGAGTTCTGATAGAGTTGGGGCAAAGTAACCGCAAAGTCCAACATTCAACTCTATCCCGGTATAAAGTTCGGATAGAGTTGCGGGAAAGTAACCCCAAATTCCAACACTCAACTATATCCCGGTATAAAGTTCTGATAGAGTTGGGGGAAAGTTACCCTAACGTTCAACTTTCAACTCTATTCCGAAACAAAGTTCGGATAGAGTTGGGGCAAAGTCCAACGTTCAACTCTATCCCGGTATAAAGTTCGGATAGAGTTGGGGCAAAGTAACCGCAAAGTCCAACATTCAACTCTATCCCGGTATAAAGTTCGGATACAGTTGGGGCAAAGTAACCGCAAAGTCCAACATTCAACTCTATCCCGGTATAAAGTTCGGATAGAGTTGCGGGAAAGTAACCGCAAAGTCCAACATGCAACTCTATCCCGGTATAAAGTTCGGATAGAGTTGGGGGAAAGTAACCCCAAATTCCAACACTCAACTATATCCCGGTATAAAGTTCTGATAGAGTTGGGGGAAAGTTACCCTAAAGGTCAACTTTCAACTCTATTCCGAAACAAAGTACGGATAGAGTTGGGGCAAAGTCCAACGTTCAACTGTATCCCGCTATAAAGTTCGGATAGAGTTGGGGGAAAGTAACACCAAATTCCAACACTCAACTCTATCCTGGTATAAAGTTCTGATAGACTGGGGGAAAGTTACCCTAAAGTTCACCTTTCAACTCTATTCCGAAACAAAGTTCGGATAGAGTTGGGGCAAAGTCACCGCAAAGTCCAACATTCAACTCTATCCCGGTATAAAGTTCGGATAGAGTTGGGGGAAAGTAACCCCAAATTCCAACACTCAACTATATCCCGGTATAAAGTTCTGATAGAGTTGGAGGAAAGTTACCCTAAAGTTCAACTTTCAACTCTATTCCGAAACAAAGTTCGGATAGAGTTGGGGCAAAGTAACCGCAAAGTCCAACATTCAACTCTATCCCGGTATAAAGTTCGGATAGAATTGGGGGAAAGTAACCCCAAATTCCAACACTCAACTATGTCCCGGTATAAAGTTCTGATAGAGTTGGGGGAAAGTTACCCTAAAGTTCAATTTTGAACTCTATTCCGAAACAGAGTTCTGATAGAGTTGGGGCAAAGTAACCGCAAAGTCCAACATTCAACTCTATCCCGGTATAAAGTTCGGATAGAGTTGCGGGAAAGTAACCCCAAATTCCAACACTCAACTATATCCCGGTATAAAGTTCTGATAGAGTTGGGGGAAAGTTACCCTAACGTTCAACTTTCAACTCTATTCCGAAACAAAGTTCGGATAGAGTTGGGGCAAAGTCCAACGTTCAACTCTATCCCGGTATAAAGTTCGGATAGAGTTGGGGCAAAGTAACCGCAAAGTCCAACATTCAACTCTATCCCGGTATAAAGTTCGGATACAGTTGGGGCAAAGTAACCGCAAAGTCCAACATTCAACTCTATCCCGGTATAAAGTTCGGATAGAGTTGCGGGAAAGTAACCGCAAAGTCCAACATGCAACTCTATCCCGGTATAAAGTTCGGATAGAGTTGGGGGAAAGTAACCCCAAATTCCAACACTCAACTATATCCCGGTATAAAGTTCTGATAGAGTTGGGGGAAAGTTACCCTAAAGGTCAACTTTCAACTCTATTCCGAAACAAAGTACGGATAGAGTTGGGGCAAAGTCCAACGTTCAACTGTATCCCGCTATAAAGTTCGGATAGAGTTGGGGGAAAGTAACACCAAATTCCAACACTCAACTCTATCCTGGTATAAAGTTCTGATAGACTGGGGGAAAGTTACCCTAAAGTTCAACTTTCAACTCTATTCCGAAACAAAGTTCGGATAGAGTTGGGGCAAAGTCACCGCAAAGTCCAACATTCAACTCTATCCCGGTATAAAGTTCGGATAGAGTTGGGAAAAGTAACCCCAAATTCCAACACTCAACTATATCCCGGTATAAAGTTCTGATAGAATTGGAGGAAAGTTACCCTAAAGTTCAACTTTCAACTCTATTCCGAAACAAAGTTCGGATACAGTTGGGGCAAAGTCACCGCAAAGTCCAACATTCAACTCTATCCCGGTATAAAGTTCGGATAGAGTTGGGGGAAAGTTACCCTAAAGTTCAACTTTCAACTCTATTCCGAAACAAAGTTCGGATAGAGTTGGGGCAAATTCCATCGTTCAACTCTATCCCAGTATAAAGTTCTGATAGAGTTGGGGGAAAGTCACCCCAAATTCCAACACTCAACTCTATCCTGGTATAAAGTTCTGATAGAGTGGGGGAAAGTTACCCTAAAGTTCAACTTTCAACTCTATTCCGAAACAAAGTTCGGATAGAGTTGGGGCCAAGTCACCGCAAAGTCCAACATTCAACTCTATCCCGGTATAAAGTTCGGATAGAGTTGCGGGAAAGTAACCCCACATTCCAACACTCAACTATATCCCGGTATAAAGTTCTGATAGAGTTGGGGGAAAGTTACCCTAACGTTCAACTTTCAACTCTATTCCGAAACAAAGTTCGGATAGAGTTGGGGCAAAGTCCAACGTTCAACTCTATCCCGGTATAAAGTTCGGATAGAGTTGGGGCAAAGTAACCGCAAAGTCCAACATTCAACTCTATCCCGGTATAAAGTTCGGATGGAGTTGGGGGAAAGTAACCCCAAATTCCAACACTCAACTATATCCCGGTATAAAGTTCTGATAGCGTTGGGGGAAAGTTACCCTAAAGTTCAACTTTCAACTCTATTCCGAAACAAAGTTCGGATAGAGTAGGGGCAAAGTCCAACGTTTAACTCTATCCCGGTATAAAGTTCGGATAGAGTTGGGGGAAAGTAACCCCAAAATCCAACACTCAGCTCTATCCTGGTAGAAAGTTCTGATAGAGTGGGGGAAAGTTACCCTAAAGTTCAACTTTCAACTCTATTCCGAAACAAAGTTCGGATAGAGTTCGGGCAAAGTCACCGCAAAGTCCAACATTCAACTCTATCCCAGTATAAAGTTCGGATAGAGTTGGGGGAAAGTTACCCTAACGTTCAACTTTCAACGCTATTCCGAAACAAAGTTCGGATAGAGTTGGGGCAAAGTCCAACGTTCAACTCTATCCCGGTATAAAGTTCGGATAGAGTTGGGGCAAAGTAACCGCAAAGTCCAACATTCAACTCTATCCCGGTATAAAGTTCGGATACAGTTGGGGCAAAGTAACCGCAAAGTCCAACATTCAACTCTATCCCGGTATAAAGTTCGGATAGAGTTGCGGGAAAGTAACCGCAAAGTCCAACATGCAACTCTATCCCGGTATAAAGTTCGGATAGAGTTGGGGGAAAGTAACCCCAAATTCCAACACTCAACTATATCCCGGTATAAAGTTCTGATAGAGTTGGGGGAAAGTTACCCTAAAGGTCAACTTTCAACTCTATTCCGAAACAAAGTACGGATAGAGTTGGGGCAAAGTCCAACGTTCAACTGTATCCCGGTATAAAGTTCGGATAGAGTTGGGGGAAAGTAACACCAAATTCCAACACTCAACTCTATCCTGGTATAAAGTTCTGATAGAGTGGGGGAAAGTTACCCTAAAGTTCAACTTTCAACTCTATTCCGAAACAAAGTTCGGATAGGGTTGGGGCAAAGTCACCGCAAAGTCCAACATTCAACTCTATCCCGGTATAAAGTTCGGATAGAGTTGGGAAAAGTAACCCCAAATTCCAACACTCAACTATATCCCGGTATAAAGTTCTGATAGAATTGGAGGAAAGTTACCCTAAAGTTCAACTTTCAACTCTATTCCGAAACAAAGTTCGGATAGAGTTGGGGCAAAGTCACCGCAAAGTCCAACATTCAACTCTATCCCGGTATAAAGTTCGGATAGAGTTGGGGGAAAGTTACCCTAAAGTTCAACTTTCAGCTCTATTCCGAAACAAAGTTCGGATAGAGTTGGGGCAAATTCCATCGTTCAACTCTATCCCAGTATAAAGTTCTGATAGAGTTGGGGGAAAGTCACCCCAAATTCCAACACTCAACTCTATCCTGGTATAAAGTTCTGATAGAGTGGGGGAAAGTTACCCTAAAGTTCAACTTTCAACTCTATTCCGAAACAAAGTTCGGATAGAGTTGGGGCCAAGTCACCGCAAAGTCCAACATTCAACTCTATCCCGGTATAAAGTTCGGATAGAGTTGCGGGAAAGTAACCCCACATTCCAACACTCAACTATATCCCGGTATAAAGTTCTGATAGAGTTGGGGGAAAGTTACCCTAACGTTCAACTTTCAACTCTATTCCGAAACAAAGTTCGGATAGAGTTGGGGCAAAGTCCAACGTTCAACTCTATCCCGGTATAAAGTTCGGATAGAGTTGGGGCAAAGTAACCGCAAAGTCCAACATTCAACTCTATCCCGGTATAAAGTTCGGATAGAGTTGGGGGAAAGTAACCCCAAATTCCAACACTCAACTATATCCCGGTATAAAGTTCTGATAGCGTTGGGGGAAAGTTACCCTAAAGTTCAACTTTCAACTCTATTCCGAAACAAAGTTCGGATAGAGTAGGGGCAAAGTCCAACGTTTAACTCTATCCCGGTATAAAGTTCGGATAGAGTTGGGGGAAAGTAACCCCAAAATCCAACACTCAGCTCTATCCTGGTAGAAAGTTCTGATAGAGTGGGGGAAAGTTACCCTAAAGTTCAACTTTCAACTCTATTCCGAAACAAAGTTCGGATAGAGTTGGGGCAAAGTCACCGCAAAGTCCAACATTCAACTCTATCCCAGTATAAAGTTCGGATAGAGTTGGGGGAAAGTAAGCCCAAATTCCAACACTCAACTATATCCCGGTATAAAGTTCTGATAGAGTTGGGGGAAAGTTACCCTAAAGTTCAACTTTCAACTCTATTCCGAAACAAAGTACGGATAGAGTTGGGGCAAAGTCCAACGTTCAACTGTATCCCGGTATAAAGTTCGGATAGAGTTGGGGGAAAGTAACACCAAATTCCAACACTCAACTCTATCCTGGTATAAAGTTCGGATAGAGTTGGGGGAAAGTAACCCCAAATTCCAACACTCAGCTCTATCCTGGTATAAAGTTCTGATAGAGTGGGGGAAAGTTACCCGAAAGTTCAACTTTCAACTCTATCCCGAAACAAAGTTCGGATAGAGTTGGGGCAAAGTAACCGCAAAGTCCAACATTCAACTCTATCCCGGTATAAAGTTCGGATAGAGTTGCGGGAAAGTAACCCCAAATTCCAACACTCAACTATATCCCGGTATAAAGTTCTGATAGAGTTGGGGGAAAGTTACCCTAACGTTCAACTTTCAACTCTATTCCGAAACAAAGTTCGGATAGAGTTGGGGCAAAGTCCAACGTTCAACTCTATCCCGGTATAAAGTTCGGATAGAGTTGGGGCAAAGTCCAACGTTCAACTCTATCCCGGTATAAAGTTCGGATAGAGTTGGGGGAAAGTCACCCCAAATTCCAACACTCAACTATGTCCCGGTATAAAGTTTTGATAGAGTTGGGGGAAAGTTACCCTAAAGTTCAATTTTGAACTCTATTCCGAAACGAAGTTCGGATAGAGTTGGGGCAAAGTAATCGCAAAGTCCAACATTCAACTCTATCCCGGTATAAAGTTCGGATAGAGTTGGGGCAAAGTCCAACGTTCAACTCTATCCCGGTATAAAGTTCAGATAGAGTTGGGGGAAAGTCACCCCAAATTCCAACACTCGACTCTATCCTGGTATAAAGTTCTGATAGAGTGGGGGAAAGTTACCCTTAAGTTCAACTTTCAACTCTATTCCGAAACAAAGTTCGGATAGAGTTGGGGCAAAGTCACCGCAAAGTCCAACATTCAACTCTATCCCGGTATAAAGTTCGGATAGAGTTGCGGGAAAGTAACCCCAAATTCCAACACTCAACTATGTCGCGGTATAAAGTTCTGATAGAGTTGGGGGAAAGTTACCCTAAAGTTCAACTTTCAACTCTATTCCGAAACAAAGTTCGGATAGAGTTGGGGCAAAGTAACCGCAAAGTCCAACATTCAACTCTATCCCGGTATAAAGTTCGGATAGAATTGGGGGAAAGTAACCCCGAATTCCAACACTCAACTATGTCCCGGTATAAAGTTCTGATAGAGTTGGGGGAAAGTTACCCTAAAGTTCAATTTTGAACTCGATTCCGAAACAAAGTTCGGATAGAGTTGGGGCAAAGTAACCGCAAAGTCCAACATTCAACTCTATCCCGGTATAAAGTTCGGATAGAGTTGCGGGAAAGTAACCCCAAATTCCAACACTCAACTATATCCCGGTATAAAGTTCTGATAGAGTTGGGGGAAAGTTACCTTAACGTTCAACTTTCAACTCTATTCCGAAACAAAGTTCGGATAGAGTTGGGGCAAAGTCCAACGTTCAACTCTATCCCGGTATAAAGTTCGGATAGAGTTGGGGCAAAGTAACCGCAAAGTCCAACATTCAACTCTATCCCGGTATAAAGTTCGGATAGAGTTGCGGGAAAGTAACCCCAAATTCCAACACTCAACTATATCCCGGTATAAAGTTCTGATAGAGTTGGGGGAAAGTCCAACGTTCAACTCTATCCCGGTATAAAGTTCGGATAGAGTTGGGGCAAAGTAACCGCAAAGTCCAACATTCAACTCTATCCCGGTATAAAGTTCGGATAGAGTTGCGGGAAAGTAACCCCAAATTCCAACACTCAACTATATCCCGGTATAAAGTTCTGATAGAGTTGGGAGAAAGTTACCCTAACGTTCAACTTTCAACTCTATTCCGAAACAAAGTTCGGATAGAGTTGGGGCAAAGTCCAACGTTCAACTCTATCCCGGTATAAAGTTCGGATAGAGTTGGGGCAAAGTCCAACGTTCAACTCTATCCCGGTATAAAGTTCGGATAGAGTTGGGGGAAAGTCACCCCAAATTCCAACACTCAACTATGTCCCGGTATAAAGTTCTGATAGAGTTGGGGGAAAGATACCCTAAAGTTCAATTTTGAACTCTATTCCGAAACAAAGTTCGGATAGAGTTGGGGCAAAGTAATCGCAAAGTCCAACATTCAACTCTATCCCGGTATAAAGTTCGGATAGAGTTGGGGCAAAGTCCAACGTTCAACTCTATCCCGGTATAAAGTTCGGATAGAGTTGGGGCAAAGTCCAACGTTCAACTCTATCCCGGTATAAAGTTCGGATAGAGTTGGGGGAATGTCACCCCAAATTCCAACACTCAACTATGTCCCGGTATAAAGTTCTGATAGAGTTGGGGGAAAGTTACCCTAAAGTTCAACTTTCAACTCTATTCCGAAACAAAGTTCGGATAGAGTTGGGGCAAAGTCCAACGTTCAACTCTATCCCGGTATAAAGTTCGGATAGAGTTGGGGCAAAGTCCAACGTTCAACTCTATCCCGGTATAAAGTTCGGATAGAGTTGGGGGAATGTCACCCCAAATTCCAACACTCAACTATGTCCCGGTATAAAGTTCAGATAGAGTTGGGGGAAAGTCACCCCAAATTCCAACACTCAACTCTATCATGGTATAAAGTTCTGATCGAGTGGGGGAAAGTTACCCTTAAGTTCAACTTTCAACTCTATTCCGAAACAAAGTTCGGATAGAGTTGGGGCAAAGTCACCGCAAAGTCCAACATTCACCTCTATCCCGGTATAAAGTTCGGATAGAGTTGCGGGAAAGTAACCCCAAATTCCAACACTCAACTATGTCGCGGTATAAAGTTCTGATAGAGTTGGGGGAAAGTTACCCTAAAGTTCAACTTTCAACTCTATTCCGAAACAAAGTTCGGATAGAGTTGGGGCAAAGTAACCGCAAAGTCCAACATTCAACTCTATCCCGGTATAAAGTTCGGATAGAATTGGGGGAAAGTAACCCCGAATTCCAACACTCAACTATGTCCCGGTATAAAGTTCTGATAGAGTTGGGGGAAAGTTACCCTAAACTTCAATTTTGAACTCTATTCCGAAACGAAGTTCGGATAGAGTTGGGGCAAAGTAACCGCAAAGTCCAACATTCAACTCTATCCCGGTATAAAGTTCGGATAGAGTTGCGGGAAAGTAACCCCAAATTCCAACACTCAACTATATCCCGGTATAAAGTTCTGATAGAGTTGGGGGAAAGTTACCTTAACGTTCAACTTTCAACTCTATTCCGAAACAAAGTTCGGATAGAGTTGGGGCAAAGTCCAACGTTCAACTCTATCCCGGTATAAAGTTCGGATAGAGTTGGGGGAAAGTAACCCCAAATACCAACACTCAACTCTATCCTGGTATAAAGTTCTGATAGAGTTGGGGAAAATTACCCTAAAGTTCAACTTTCAACTCTATTCCGAAAGAAAGTTCGGATAGAGTTGGGGGAAAGTAACCGCAAAGTCCAACGTTCAACACTATCCCGGTATAAAGTTCGGATAGAATTGGGGGAAAGTAACCCCAAATTCCAATACTCAACTCTATCCTGGTATAAAGTTCTGATAGAGTGGGGGAAAGTTACCCTAAAGTTCAACTTTCAACTCTATTCCGAAACAACGTTCGGATAGAGTTGGGGCAAAGTCACCGCAAAGTCCAACATTCAACTCTATCCCGGTATAAAGTTCGGATAGACTTGGGGGAAAGTAACCCCAAATTCCAATACTCAACTATATCCCGGTATAAAGTTCTGAAAGAGTTGGAGGAAAGTTACCCTAAAGTTCAACTTTCAACTCTATTCCGAAACAAAGTTCGGATAGAGTTAGGGCGCAGTAACCGCAAAGTCCTACATTCAACTCTATCCCGGTATCAAGTTCGGGTAGAATTGGGGGAAAGTAATCCCAAATTCCAACACTTAACTATGTCCCGGTATAAAGTTCTGATAGAGTTGGGGAAAATTACCCTAAAGTTCAACTTTCAACTCTATTCCGAAACAAAGTTCGGATAGAGTTGGGGCAAAGTAACCGCAAAGTCCAACGTTCAACTCTATCCCGGTATAAAGTTCGGATAGAGTTGGGGGAAAGTAACCCCAAATTCCAACACTCAACTCTATCCTGGTATAAAGTTCGGATAGAGTTGGAGGAAAGTTACCGTAAAATTTAACTTTCAACTCTATTCCGAAACAAAGTTCGGATAGAGTTGGGGCAAAGTAACCGCAAAGTCCAACATTCAACTCTATGCCGGTATAAAGTGCGGATAGAGTTGGGGGAAAATAACCCCAAATTCCAACACTCAACTATATCCCGGTATAAAGTTCTGATAGAGTTGGGGGAAAGTTACCCTAAAGTTCAACTTTCAACTCTATTCCGAAACAAAGTTCGGATAGAGTTCGGGCAAAGTCCAACGTTTAACTCTATCCCGGTATAAAGTTCGGATAGAGTTGGGGGAAAGTAACCCCAAATTCCAACACCCAACTATATCCCGGTATAAAGTTCTGATAGAGTTGGAGGAAAGTTACCCTAAAGTTCAACTTTCAACTCTATTCCGAAACAAAGTTCGGATAGAGTTGGGGCAAAGTTACCGCAAAGTCCAACATTCAACTCTATCCCGGTATAAAGTTCGGATAGAATTGGGGGAAAGTAACCCCAAATTCCAACACTCAACTATGTCCTGGTATAAAGTTCGGATAGAGTTGGGGGAAAGTAACCCCAAATTCCAACACTCAACTATATCCCGGTATAAAGTTCTGATAGAGTTGGGGGAAAGTTACCCTAAAGTTCAACTTTCAACTCTATTCCGAAACAAAGTTCGGATAGAGTTGGGGCAAAGTCCAACGTTTAACTCTATCCCGGTATAAAGTTCGGATAGAGTTGGGGGAAAGTAACCCCAAATTCCAACACTCAGCTCTATCCTGGTATAAAGTTCTGATAGAGTGGGGGAAAGTTACCCGAAAGTTCAACTTTCAACTCTATCCCGAAACAAAGTTCGGATAGAGTTGGGGCAAAGTAACCGCAAAGTCCAACATTCAACTCTATCCCGGTATAAAGTTCGGATAGAGTTGGGGGAAAGTAACCCCAAATTCCAACACTCAACTCTATCCTGGTATAAAGTTCGGATAGAGTTGGAGGAAAGTTACCGTAAAATTTAACTTTCAACTCTATTCCGAAACAAAGTTCGGATAGAGTTAGGGCGCAGTAACCGCAAAGTCCTACATTCAACTCTATCCCGGTATCAAGTTCGGATAGAATTGGGGGAAAGTAACCCCAAATTCCAACACTCAACTATATCCCGGTATAAAGTTCTGATAGAGTTGTAGGAAAGTTACCCTAAAGTTCAACTTTCAACTCTATTCCGAAACAAAGTTCGGATAGAGTTGGGGCAAAGTCCAACGTTCAACTCTATCCCGGTATAAAGTTCGGATAGAGTTGGGGCAAAGTAACCGCAAAGTCCAACATTCAACTCTATCCCGGTATAAGGTTCGGATAGAGTTGCGGGAAAGTAACCCCAAATTCCAACACTCAACTATATCCCGGTATAAAGTTCTGATAGAGTTGGGAGAAAGTTACCCTAACGTTCAACTTTCAACTCTATTCCGAAACAAAGTTCGGATAGAGTTGGGGCAAAGTCCAACGTTCAACTCTATCCCGGTATAAAGTTCGGATAGAGTTGGGGCAAAGTCCAACGTTCAACTCTATCCCGGTATAAAGTTCGGATAGAGTTGGGGGAAAGTCACCCCAAATTCCAACACTCAACTATGTCCCGGTATAAAGTTCTGATAGAGTTGGGGGAAAGATACCCTAAAGTTCAATTTTGAACTCTATTCCGAAACAAAGTTCGGATAGAGTTGGGGCAAAGTAATCGCAAAGTCCAACATTCAACTCTATCCCGGTATAAAGTTCGGATAGAGTTGGGGCAAAGTCCAACGTTCAACTCTATCCCGGTATAAAGTTCGGATAGAGTTGGGGCAAAGTCCAACGTTCAACTCTATCCCGGTATAAAGTTCGGATAGAGTTGGGGGAATGTCACCCCAAATTCCAACACTCAACTATGTCCCGGTATAAAGTTCTGATAGAGTTGGGGGAAAGTTACCCTAAAGTTCAACTTTCAACTCTATTCCGAAACAAAGTTCGGATAGAGTTGGGGCAAAGTCCAACGTTCAACTCTATCCCGGTATAAAGTTCGGATAGAGTTGGGGCAAAGTCCAACGTTCAACTCTATCCCGGTATAAAGTTCGGATAGAGTTGGGGGAATGTCACCCCAAATTCCAACACTCAACTATGTCCCGGTATAAAGTTCAGATAGAGTTGGGGGAAAGTCACCCCAAATTCCAACACTCAACTCTATCCTGGTATAAAGTTCTGATCGAGTGGGGGAAAGTTACCCTTAAGTTCAACTTTCAACTCTATTCCGAAACAAAGTTCGGATAGAGTTGGGGCAAAGTCACCGCAAAGTCCAACATTCAACTCTATCCCGGTATAAAGTTCGGATAGAGTTGCGGGAAAGTAACCCCAAATTCCAACACTCAACTATGTCGCGGTATAAAGTTCTGATAGAGTTGGGGGAAAGTTACCCTAAAGTTCAACTTTCAACTCTATTCCGAAACAAAGTTCGGATAGAGTTGGGGCAAAGTAACCGCAAAGTCCAACATTCAACTCTATCCCGGTATAAAGTTCGGATAGACTTGGGGGAAAGTAACCCCGAATTCCAACACTCAACTATGTCCCGGTATAAAGTTCTGATAGAGTTGGGGGAAAGTTACCCTAAACTTCAATTTTGAACTCTATTCCGAAACGAAGTTCGGATAGAGTTGGGGCAAAGTAACCGCAAAGTCCAACATTCAACTCTATCCCGGTATAAAGTTCGGATAGAGTTGCGGGAAAGTAACCCCAAATTCCAACACTCAACTATATCCCGGTATAAAGTTCTGATAGAGTTGGGGGAAAGTTACCTTAACGTTCAACTTTCAACTCTATTCCGAAACAAAGTTCGGATAGAGTTGGGGCAAAGTCCAACGTTCAACTCTATCCCGGTATAAAGTTCGGATAGAGTTGGGGGAAAGTAACCCCAAATACCAACACTCAACTCTATCCTGGTATAAAGTTCTGATAGAGTTGGGGAAAATTACCCTAAAGTTCAACTTTCAACTCTATTCCGAAAGAAAGTGCGGATAGAGTTGGGGGAAAGTAACCGCAAAGTCCAACGTTCAACTCTATCCCGGTATAAAGTTCGGATAGAATTGGGGGAAAGTAACCCCAAATTCCAATACTCAACTCTATCCTGGTATAAAGTTCTGATAGAGTGGGGGAAAGTTACCCTAAAGTTCAACTTTCAACTCTATTCCGAAACAACGTTCGGATAGAGTTGGGGCAAAGTCACCGCAAAGTCCAACATTCAACTCTATCCCGGTATAAAGTTCGGATAGACTTGGGGGAAAGTAACCCCAAATTCCAACACTCAACTATATCCCGGTATAAAGTTCTGAAAGAGTTGGAGGAAAGTTACCCTAAAGTTCAACTTTCAACTCTATTCCGAAACAAAGTTCGGATAGAGTTAGGGCGCAGTAACCGCAAAGTCCTACATTCAACTCTATCCCGGTATCAAGTTCGGATAGAATTGGGGGAAAGTAATCCCAAATTCCAACACTTAACTATGTCCCGGTATAAAGTTCTGATAGAGTTGGGGAAAATTACCCTAAAGTTCAACTTTCAACTCTATTCCGAAACAAAGTTCGGATAGAGTTGGGGCAAAGTAACCGCAAAGTCCAACGTTCAACTCTATCCCGGTATAAAGTTCGGATAGAGTTGGGGGAAAGTAACCCCAAATTCCAACACTCAACTCTATCCTGGTATAAAGTTCGGATAGAGTTGGAGGAAAGTTACCGTAAAATTTAACTTTCAACTCTATTCCGAAACAAAGTTCGGATAGAGTTGGGGCAAAGTAACCGCAAAGTCCAACATTCAACTCTATGCCGCTATAAAGTGCGGATAGAGTTGGGGGAAAATAACCCCAAATTCCAACACTCAACTATATCCCGGTATAAAGTTCTGATAGAGTTGGGGGAAAGTTACCCTAAAGTTCAACTTTCAACTCTATTCCGAAACAAAGTTCGGATAGAGTTCGGGCAAAGTCCAACGTTTAACTCTATCCCGGTATAAAGTTCGGATAGAGTTGGGGGAAAGTAACCCCAAATTCCAAAACTCAGCTCTATCCTGGTATAATGTTCTGATAGAGTGGGGGAAAGTTACCCTAAAGTTCAACTTTCAACTCTATTCCGAAACAAAGTTCGGATAGAGTTGGGGCAAAGTGACCGCAAAGTCCAACATTCAACTCTATCCCGGTATAAAGTTCGGATAGAGTTGGGGGAAAGTAACCCCAAATTCCAACACCCAACTATATCCCGGTATAACGTTCTGATAGAGTTGGAGGAAAGTTGCCCTAAAGTTCAACTTTCAACTCTATTCCGAAACAAAGTTCGGATAGAGTTGGGGCAAAGTTACCGCAAAGTCCAACATTCAACTCTATCCCGGTATAAAGTTCGGATAGAATTGGGGGAAAGTAACCCCAAATTCCAACACTCAACTATGTCCCGGTATAAAGTTCGGATAGAGTTGGGGGAAAGTAACCCCAAATTCCAACACTCAACTATATCCCGGTATAAAGTTCTGATAGAGTTGGGGGAAAGTTACCCTAAAGTTCAATTTTGAACTCTATTCCGAAACAAAGTTCGGATAGAGTTGGGGCAAAGTAACCGCAAAGTCCAACATTCAACTCTATCCCGGTATAAAGTTCGGATAGAGTTGGGGGAAAGTAACCCCAAATTCCAACACTCAACTATATCGCGGTATAAAGTTCTGATAGAGTTGGGGGAAAGTTACCCTAAAGTTCAACTTTCAACTCTATTCCGAAACAAAGTTCGGATAGAGTTGGGGCAAAGTCCAACGTTTAACTCTATCCCGGTATAAAGTTCGGATAGAGTTGGGGATAAAGTAACCCCAAATTCCAACCCTCAGCTCTATCCTGGTATAAAGTTCTGATAGAGTGGGGGAAAGTTACCCGAAAGTTCAACTTTCAACTCTATCCCGAAACAAAGTTCGGATAGAGTTGGGGCAAAGTAACCGCAAAGTCCAACATTCAACTCTATCCCGGTATAAAGTTCGGATAGAGTTGGGGGAAAGTAACCCCAAATTCCAACACTCAACTCTATCCTGGTATAAAGTTCGGATAGAATTGGGGGAAAGTAACCCCAAATTCCAACACTCAACTATGTCCCGGTATAAAGTTCTGATAGAGTTGGGGGAAAGTCACCCCAAATTCCAACACTCAACTCTATCCTGGTATAAAGTTCTGATAGAGTGAGGGAAAGTTACCCTAAAGTTCAACTTTCAACTCTACTCCGAAACAAAGTTCGGATAGAGTTGGGGCAAAGTCACCGCAAAGTCCAACATTCAACTCTATCCCGGTATAAAGTTCGGATAGAGTTGGGGGAAAGTAACCCCAAATTCCAACATTCAACTATATCCCGCTATAAAGTTCTGATAGAGTTGGGGGAAAGTTACCCTAAAGTTCAATTTTGAACTCTATTCCGAAACAAAGTTCGGATAGAGTTGGGGCAAAGTAACCGCAAAGTCCAACATTCAACTCTATCCCGGTATAAAGTTCGGATAGAGTTGGGGGAAAGTAACCCCAAATTCCAACACTCAACTATATCGCGGTATAAAGTTCTGATAGAGTTGGGGGAAAGGTACCCTAAAGTTCAACTTTCAAATCTATTCCGAAACAAAGTTCGGATAGAGTTGGGGCAAAGTCCAACGTTCAACTCTATCCCGGTATAAAGTTCGGATAGAGTTGGGGGAAAGTAACCCCAAATTCCAACACTCAACTATATCCCGGTATAAAGTTCTGATAGAGTTGGGGGAAAGTTAACGTAAAGTTCAACTTTCAACTCTATTCCGAAACAAAGTTCGGATAGAGTCACCGCAAAGTCCAACATTCAACTCTATCCCGGTATAAAGTTCGGATAGAGTTGGGGGAAAGTAACCCCAAATTCCAACACTCAACTATATCGCGGTATAAAGTTCTGATAGAGTTGGGGGAAAGGTACCCTAAAGTTCAACTTTCAAATCTATTCCGAAACAAAGTTCGGATAGAGTTGGGGCAAAGTCCAACGTTCAACTCTATCCCGGTATAAAGTTCGGATAGAGTTGGGGGAAAGTAACCCCAAATTCCAACACTCAGCTCTATCCTGGTATAAAGTTCTGATAGAGTGGGGGAAAGTTACCCTAAAGTTTAACTTTCAACTCTATTCCGAAACAAAGTTCGGATAGAGTTGGGGCAAAGTCACCGCAAAGTCCAACATTCAACTCTATCCCGGTATAAAGTTCGGATAGAGTTGGGGGAAAGTAACCCCAAATTCCAACACTCAACTATATCGCGGTATAAAGTTCTGATAGAGTTGGGGGAAAGGTACCCTAAAGTTCAACTTTCAAATCTATTCCGAAACAAAGTTCGGATAGAGTTGGGGCAAAGTCCAACGTTCAACTCTATCCCGGTATAAAGTTCGGATAGAGTTGGGGGAAAGTAACCCCAAATTCCAACACTCAACTATATCCCGGTATAAAGTTCTGATAGAGTTGGGGGAAAGTTAACCTAAAGTTCAACTTTCAACTCTATTCCGAAACAAAGTTCGGATAGAGTCACCGCAAAGTCCAACATTCAACTCTATCCCGGTATAAAGTTCGGATAGAGTTGGGGGAAAGTAACCCCAAATTCCAACACTCAGCTCTATCCTGGTATAAAGTTCTGATAGAGTGGGGGAAAGTTACCCTAAAGTTTAACTTTCAACTCTATTCCGAAACAAAGTTCGGATAGAGTTGGGGCAAAGTCACCGCAAAGTCCAACATTCAACTCTATCCCGGTATAAAGTTCGGATAGAGTTGGGGGAAAGTAACCCCAAATTCCAACACTCAACTATATCCCGGTATAAAGTTCTGATAGAGTTGGGGGAAAGTTACCCTAAAGTTCAACTTTCAACTCTATTCCGAAACAAAGTTCGGATAGAGTTGGGGCAAAGTCACCGCAAAGCCCAACATTCAACTCTATCCCGGTATAAAGTTCGGATAGAGTTGGGGAAAGTAACCCCAAATTCCAACACTCAACTATATCCCGGTATAAACTTCTGATAGAGTTAGAGGAAAGTTACCCTAAAGTTCAACTTTCAACTCTATTCCGAAACAAAGTTCGGATAGAGTTGGGGCAAAGTCACCGCAAAGTCCAACATTCAACTCTATCCCGGTATAAAGTTCGGATAGAGTTGGGGGAAAGTTACCCTAAAGTTCAACTTTCAACTCTATTCCAAAACAAAGTTCGGATAGAGTTGGGGCAAAGTCCATCGTTCAACTCTATCCCAGTATAAAGTTCTGATAGAGTTGGGGGAAAGTCACCCCAAATTCCAACACTCAACTCTATCCTGGTATAAAGTTCTGATAGAGTGGGGGAAAGTTACCCTAAAGTTCAACTTTCAACTCTATTCCGAAACAAAGTTCGGATAGAGTTGGGGCAAAGTCCAACGTTCAACTCTATCCCAGTATAAAGTTCGGATAGAGTTGGGGGAAAGTCACCCCAAATTCCAACACTCAACTCTATCCTGGTATAAAGTTCTGATAGAGTGGGGGAAAGTTACCCTAAAGTTCAACTTTCAACTCTATTCCGAAACAAAGTTCGGATAGAGTTGGGGCAAAGTCACCGCAAAGTCCAACATTCAACTCTATCCCGGTATAAAGTTCGGATAGAGTTGGGGGAAAGTAACCCCAAATTCCAACACTCAACTATATCCCGGTATAAAGTTCTGATAGAGTTGGAGGAAAGTTACCCTAAAGTTCAACTTTCAACTCTATTCCGAAACAAAGTTCGGATAGAGTTGGGGCAAAGTAACCGCAAAGTCCAACATTCAACTCTATCCCGGTATAAAGTTCGGATAGAATTGGGGGAAAGTAACCCCAAATTCCAACACTCAACTATGTCCCGGTATAAAGTTCGGATAGAGTTGGGGGAAAGTAACCCCAAATTCCAACATTCAACTATATCCCGCTATAAAGTTCTGATAGAGTTGGGGGAAAGTTACCCTAAAGTTCAATTTTGAACTCTATTCCGAAACAAAGTTCGGATAGAGTTGGGGCAAAGTAACCGCAAAGTCCAACATTCAACTCTATCCCGGTATAAAGTTCGGATAGAGTTGGGGGAAAGTAACCGCAAAGTCGAACATTCAACTCTATCCCGGTATAAAGTTCGGATAGAATTGGGGGAAAGTAACCCCAAATTCCAACACTCAACTATGTCCCGGTATAAAGTCCTGATAGAGTTGGGGGAAAGTTACCCTAAAGTTCAATTTTGAACTCTATTCCGAAACAGAGTTCTGATAGAGTTGGGGCAAAGTAACCGCAAAGTCCAACATTCAACTCTATCCCGGTATAAAGTTCGGACAGAGTTGCGGGAAAGTAACCCCAAATTCCAACACTCAACTATATCCCGGTATAAAGTTCTGATAGAGTTGGGGGAAAGTTACCCTAACGTTCAACTTTCAACTCTATTCCGAAACAAAGTTCGGATAGAGTTGGGGCAAAGTCCAACGTTCAACTCTATCCCGGTATAAAGTTCGGATAGAGTTGGGGCAAAGTAACCGCAAAGTCCAACATTCAACTCTATCCCGGTATAAAGTTCGGATAGAGTTGCGGGAAAGTAACCCCAAATTCCAACACTCAACTATATCCCGGTATAAAGTTCTGATAGAGTTGGGGGAAAGTTACCCTAACGTTCAACTTTCAACTCTATTCCGAAACAAAGTTCGGATAGAGTTGGGGCAAAGTCCAACGTTCAACTCTATCCCGGTATAAAGTTCGGATAGAGTTGGGGCAAAGTCCAACGTTCAACTCTATCCCGGTATAAAGTTCGGATAGAGTTGGGGGAATGTCACCCCAAATTCCAACACTCAACTATGTCCCGGTATAAAGTTCTGATAGAGTTGGGGGAAAGTTACCCTAAAGTTCAATTTTGAACTCTATTCCGAAACAAAGTTCGGATATAGTTGGGGCAAAGTAACCGCAAAGTCCAACATTCAACTCTATCCCGGTATAAAGTTCGGATAGAGTTGGGGGAAAGTAACCCCAAATTCCAACACTCAACTATATCCCGGTATAAAGTTCGGATAGAGTTGGGGCAAAGTAACCGCAAAGTCCAACATTCAACTCTATCCCGGTATAAAGTTCGGATAGAGTTGCGGGAAAGTAACCCCAAATTCCAACACTCAACTATATCCCGGTATAAAGTTCTGATAGAGTTGGGGGAAAGTTACCCTAACGTTCAACTTTCAACTCTATTCCGAAACAAAGTTCGGATAGAGTTGGGGCAAAGTCCAACGTTCAACTCTGTCCCGGTATAAAGTTCGGATAGAGTTGGGGCAAAGTCCAACGTTCAACTCTATCCCGGTATAAAGTTTGGATAGAGTTGGGGGAATGTCACCCCAAATTCCAACACTCAACTATATCCCGGTATAAAGTTCTGATAGAGTTGGAGGAAAGTTACCCTAAAGTTCAACTTTCAACTCTATTCCGAAACAAAGTTCGGATAGAGTTGGGGCAAAGTCCAACGTTCAACTCTATCCCGGTATAAAGTTCGGATAGAGTTGGGGCAAAGTAACCGCAAAGTCCAACATTCAACTCTATCCCGGTATAAAGTTCGGATAGAGTTGCGGGAAAGTAACCCCAAATTCCAACACTCAACTATATCCCGGTATAAAGTTCTGATAGAGTTGGGGGAAAGTTACCTTAACGTTCAACTTTCAACTCTATTCCGAAACAAAGTTCGGATAGAGTTGGGGCAAAGTCCAACGTTCAACTCTATCCCGGTATAAAGTTCGGATAGAGTTGGGGGAAAGTAACCCCAAATACCAACACTCAACTCTATCCTGGTATAAAGTTCTGATAGAGTTGGGGAAAATTACCCTAAAGTTCAACTTTCAACTCTATTCCGAAAGAAAGTTCGGATAGAGTTGGGGGAAAGTAACCGCAAAGCCCAACGTTCAACTCTATCCCGGTATAAAGTTCGGATAGAATTGGGGGAAAGTAACCCCAAATTCCAATACTCAACTCTATCCTGGTACAAAGTTCTGATAGAGTGGGGGAAAGTTAGCGCAAAGTCCAACGTTCAACTCTATCCCGGTATAAAGTTCGGATAGAGTTGGGGGAAAGTTACCGTAAAATTTAACTTTCAACTCTATTCCGAAACAAAGTTCGGATAGAGTTCGGGCAAAGTGACCGCAAAGTCCAACATTCAACTCTATCCCGGTATAAAGTTCGGATAGAGTTGGGGGAAAGTAACCCCAAATTCCAACACCCAACTATATCCCGGTATAAAGTTCTGATAGAGTTGGAGGAAAGTTACCCTAAAGTTCAACTTTCAACTCTATTCCGAAACAAAGTTCGGATAGAGTTGGGGCAAAGTAACCGCAAAGTCCAACATTCAACTCTATCCCGGTATAAAGTTCGGATAGAGTTGCGGGAAAGTAACCGCAAAGTCCAACATGCAACTCTATCCCGGTATAAAGTTCGGATAGAGTTGCGGGAAAGTAACCCCAAATTCCAACACTCAACTATATCCCGGTATAAAGATCTGATAGAGTTGGGGGAAAGTTACCCTAACGTTCAACTTTCAACTCTATTCCGAAACAAAGTTCGGATAGAGTTGGGGCAAAGTCCAACGTTCAACTCTATCCCGGTATAAAGTTCGGATAGAGTTGGGGCAAAGTAACCGCAAAGTCCAACATTCAACTCTATCCCGGTATAAAGTTCGGATAGAGTTGCGGGAAAGTAACCCCAAATTCCAACACTCAACTATATCCCGGTATAAAGTTCTGATAGAGTTGGGGGAAAGTTACCCTAACGTTCAACTTTCAACTCTATTCCGAAACAAAGTTCGGATAGAGTTGGGGCAAAGTCCAACGTTCAACTCTATCCCGGTATAAAGTTCGGATAGAGTTGGGGCAAAGTCCAACGTTCAACTCTATCCCGGTATAAAGTTCGGATAGAGTTGGGGGAATGTCACCCCAAATTCCAACACTCAACTATGTCCCGGTATAAAGTTCTGATAGAGTTGGAGGAAAGTTACCCTAAAGTTCAACTTTCAACTCTATTCCGAAACAAAGTTCGGATAGAGTTGGGGGAAAGTAACCCCAAATTCCAAAACTCAGCTCTATCCTGGTATAATGTTCTGATAGAGTGGGGGAAAGTTACCCTAAAGTTCAACTTTCAACTCTATTCCGAAACAAAGTTCGGATAGAGTTGGGGCAAAGTGACCGCAAAGTCCAACATTCAACTCTATCCCGGTATAAAGTTCGGATAGAGTTGGGGGAAAGTAACCCCAACTTCCAACACCCAACTATATCCCGGTATAAAGTTCTGATAGAGTTGGAGGAAAGTTACCCTAAAGTTCAACTTTCAACTCTATTCCGAAACAAAGTTCGGATAGAGTTGGGGCCAAGTAACCGCAAAGTCCAACATTCAACTCTATCCCGGTATAAAGTTCGGATAGAATTGGGGGAAAGTAACCCCAAATTCCAACACTCAACTATGTCCCGGTATAGAGTTCGGATAGAGTTGGGGGAAAGTAACCCCAAATTCCAACACTCAACTATATCCCGGTATAAAGTTCTGATAGAGTTGGGGGAAAGTTACCCTAAAGTTCAACTTTCAACTCTATTCCGAAACAAAGTTCGGATAGAGTTGGGGCAAAGTCCAACGTTCAACTCTATCGCGGTATAAAGTTCGGATAGAGTTGGGGGAAAGTCACCCCAAATTCCAACACTCAACTCTATCCTGGTATAAAGTTCGGATAGAGTTGGAGGAAAGTTACCCTAAAATTTAACTTTCAACTCTATTCCGAAACAAAGTTCGGATAGAGTTGGGGCAAAGTAACCGCAAAGTCCAACATTCAACTCTATCCCGGTCTAAAGTTCGGATAGAGTTGGGGGAAAGTAACCCCAAATTCCAACACTCAACTATGTCCCGGTATAAAGTTCTGATAGAGTTGGGGGAAAGTTACCGTAAAGTTCAATTTTGAACTGTATTCCGAAACAAAGTTCGGATAGAGTTGGGGCAAAGTAACCGCAACGTCCAACATTCAACTCTATCCCGGTATAAAGTTCGGATAGAGTTGGGGGAAAGTAACCCCAATTTCCAACACTCAACTATATCCCGGTATAAAGTTCTGATAGAGTTGGGGAAAATTACCCTAAAGTTCAACTTTCAACTCTATTCCAAAACAAAGTTCGGATAGAGTTGGGGCAAAGTAACCGCAAAGTCCAACGTTCAACCCTATCCCGGTATAAAGTTCGGATAGAGTTGGGGGAAAGTAACGCCAAATTCCAACACTCAACTATGTCCCGGTATAAAGTTCTGATAGAGTTGGGGGAAAGTTACCGTAAAGTTCAATTTTGAACTGTATTCCGAAACAAAGTTCGGATAGAGTTGGGGCAAAGTAACCGCAACGTCCAACATTCAACTCTATCCCGGTATAAAGTTCGGATAGAGTTGGGGGAAAGTAACCCCAATTTCCAACACTCAACTATATCCCGGTATAAAGTTCTGATAGAGTTGGGGAAAATTACCCTAATGTTCAACTTTCAACTCTATTCCAAAACAAACTTCGGATAGAGTTGGGGCAAAGTAACCGCAAAGTAACCGCAAAGTCTCAATCCCGGTATAAAGTTCGGATAGAGTTGGGGGAAAGTAACCCCAAATTCCAACACTCAACTCTATCCTGGTATAAAGTTCGGATAGAGTTGGAGGAAAGTTACCCTAAAATTTAACTTTCATCTCTATTCCGAAACAAAGTTCTGATAGAGTTGGGGGAAAGTAACCCCAAATTCCAACACTCAACTATATCCCGGTATAAAGTTCTGATAGAGTTGGGGGAAAGTAACCCCAAATTCCAACACTCAACTCTATCCTGGTATAAAGTTCGGATAGAATTGGGGGAAAGTAACCCCAAATTCCAACACTCAACTATGTCCCGGTATAAAGTTCTGCTAGAGTTGGGGGAAAGTTACCCTAAAGTTCAATTTTGAACTCTATTCCGAAACAAAGTTCGGATAGAGTTGGGGCAAAGTAACCGTAAAGTCCAACATTCAACTCTATCCCGGTATAAAGTTCGGATAGAATTGGGGGAAAGTAACCCCAAATTCCAACACTCAACTATGTCCCGGTATAAAGTTCTGATAGAGTTGGGGGAAAGTTACCCTAAAGTTCAATTTTGAACTCTATTCCGAAACAAAGTTCGGATAGAGTTGGGGCAAAGTAACCGCAAAGTCCAACATTCAACTCTATCCCGGTATAAAGTTCGGATAGAGTTGGGGGAAAGTAACCCCAAATTCCAACACTCAACTATATCCCGGTATAAAGTTCTGATAGAGTTGGGGGAAAGTTACCCTAAAGTTCAACTTTCAACTCTATTCCGAAACAAAGTTCGGATAGAGTAGGGGCAAAGTCCAACGTTTAACTCTATCCCGGTATAAAGTTCGGATAGAGTTGGGGGAAAGTAACCCCAAATTCCAACACTCAGCTCTATCCTGGTATAAAGTTCTGATAGAGTGGGGGAAAGTTACCCTAAAGTTCAACTTTCAACTCTATTCCGAAACAAAGTTCGGATAGAGTTGGGGCAAAGTCACCGCAAAGTCCAACATTCAACTCTATCCCGGTATAAAGTTCGGATAGAGTTGGGGGAAAGTAACCCCAAATTCCAACACTCAACTATATCCCGGTATAAAGTTCTGATAGAGTTGGGGGAAAGTTACCCTAAAGTTCAACTTTCAACTCTATTCCGAAACAAAGTTCGGATAGAGTTGGGGCAAAGTCACCGCAAAGTCCAACATTCAACTCTATCCCGGTATAAAGTTCGGATAGAGTTGGGGAAAGTAACCCCAAATTCCAACACTCAACTATATCCCGGTATAAAGTTCTGATAGAGTTAGAGGAAAGTTACCCTAAAGTTCAACTTTCAACTCTATTCCGAAACAAAGTTCGGATAGAGTTGGGGCAAAGTCACCGCAATGTCCAACATTCAACTCTATCCCGGTATAAAGTTCGGATAGAGTTGGGGGAAAGTTACCCTAAAGTTCAACTTTCAACTCTATTCCGAAACAAAGTTCGGATAGAGTTGGGGCAAAGTCCATCGTTCAACTCTATCCCAGTATAAAGTTCTGATAGAGTTGGGGGAAAGTCACCCCAAATTCCAACACTCAACTCTATCCTGGTATAAAGTTCTGATAGAGTGGGGGAAAGTTACCCTAAAGTTCAACTTTCAACTCTATTCCGAAACAAAGTTCGGATAGAGTTGGGGCAAAGTCCAACGTTCAACTCTATCCCAGTATAAAGTTCGGATAGAGTTGGGGGAAAGTCACCCCAAATTCCAACACTCAACTCTATCCTGGTATAAAGTTCTGATAGAGTGGGGGAAAGTTACCCTAAAATTCAACTTTCAACTCTATTCCGAAACAAAGTTCGGATAGAGTTGGGGCAAAGTCACCGCAAAGTCCAACATTCAACTCTATCCCGGTATAAAGTTCGGATAGAGTTGGGGGAAAGTAACCCCAAATTCCAACACTCAACTATATCCCGGTATAAAGTTCTGATAGAGTTGGAGGAAAGTTACCCTAAAGTTCAACTTTCAACTCTATTCCGAAACAAAGTTCGGATAGAGTTGGGGCAAAGTAACCGCAAAGTCCAACATTCAACTCTATCCCGGTATAAAGTTCGGATAGAATTGGGGGAAAGTAACCCCAAATTCCAACACTCAACTATGTCCCGGTATAAAGTTCTGATAGAGTTGGGGGAAAGTTACCCTAAAGTTCAATTTTGAACTCTATTCCGAAACAGAGTTCTGATAGAGTTGGGGCAAAGTAACCGCAAAGTCCAACATTCAACTCTATCCCGGTATAAAGTTCGGATAGAGTTGCGGGAAAGTAACCCCAAATTCCAACACTCAACTATATCCCGGTATAAAGTTCTGATAGCGTTGGGGGAAAGTTACCCTAACGTTCAACTTTCAACTCTATTCCGAAACACAGTTCGGATAGAGTTGGGGCAAAGTCCAACGTTCAACTCTATCCCGGTATAAAGTTCGGATAGAGTTGGGGCAAAGTAACCGCAAATTCCAACATTCAACTCTATCCCGGTATAAAGTTAGGATAGAGTTGGGGCAAAGTAACCGCAAAGTCCAACATTCAACTCTATCCCGGTATAAAGTTCGGATAGAGTTGCGGGAAAGTAACCGCAAAGTCCAACATGCAACTCTATCCCGGTACAAAGTTCGGATAGAGTTGGGGGAAAGTAACCCCAAATTCCAACACTCAACTATATCCCGGTATAAAGTTCTGATAGAGTTGGGGGAAAGTTACCCTAAAGTTCAACTTTCAACTCTATTCCGAAACAAAGTACGGATAGAGTTGGGGCAAAGTCCAACGTTCAACTGTATCCCGGTATAAAGTTCGGATAGAGTTGGGGGAAAGTAACACCAAATTCCAACACTCAACTCTATCCTGGTATAAAGTTCTGATAGAGTGGGGGAAAGTTACCCTAAAGTTCAACTTTCAACTCTATTCCGAAATAAAGTTCGGATAGAGTTGGGGCAAAGTCACCGCAAAGTCCAACATTCAACTCTATCCCGGTATAAAGTTCGGATAGAGTTGGGGAAAGTAACCCCAAATTCCAACACTCAACTATATCCCGGTATAAAGTTCTGATAGAGTTGGAGGAAAGTTACCCTAAAGTTCAACTTTCAACTCTATTCCGAAACAAAGTTCGGATAGAGTTGGGGCAAAGTCACCGCAAGATCCAACATTCAACTCTATCCCGGTATAAAGTTCGGATAGAGTTGGGGGAAAGTTACCCTAAAGTTCAACTTTCAACTCTATTCCGAAACAAAGTTCGGATAGAGTTGGGGCAAAGTCCATCGTTCAACTCTATCCCAGTATAAAGTTCTGATAGAGTTGGGGGAAAGTCACCCCAAATTCCAACACTCAACTCTATCCTGGTATAAAGTTCTGATAGAGTGGGGGAAAGTTACCCTAAAGTTCAACTTTCAACTCTATTCCGAAACAAAGTTCGGATAGAGTTGGGGCAAAGTCCAACGTTCAACTCTATCCCGGTATAAAGTTCGGATAGAGTTGGGGCAAAGTAACCGCAAAGTCCAACATTCAACTCTATCCCGGTATAAAGTTCGGATAGAGTTGGGGGAAAGTAACCCCAAATTCCAACACTCAACTATATCCCGGTATAACGTTCTGATAGCGTTGGGGGAAAGTTACCCTAAAGTTCAACTTTCAACTCTATTCCGAAACAAAGTTCGGATAGAGTAGGGGCAAAGTCCAACGTTTAACTCTATCCCGGTATAAAGTTCGGATAGAGTTGGGGGAAGGTAACCCCAAAATCCAACACTCAGCTCTATCCTGGTAGAAAGTTCTGACAGAGTGGGGGAAAGTTACCCTAAAGTTCAACTTTCAACTCTATTCCGAAACAAAGTTCGGATAGAGTTGGGTCAAAGTCACCGCAAAGTCCAACATTCAACTCTATCCCAGTATAAAGTTCGGATAGAGTTGGGGGAAAGTAACCCCAAATTCCAACACTCAACTATATCCCGGTATAAAGTTCTGATAGAGTTGGGGGAAAGTTACCCTAAAGTTCAACTTTCAACTCTATTCCGAAACAAAGTACGGATAAAGTTGGGGCAAAGTCCAACGTTCAACTGTATCCCGGTATAAAGTTCGGATAGAGTTGGGAGAAAGTAACACCAAATTCCAACACTCAACTCTATCCTGGTATAAAGTTCTGATAGAGTGGGGGAAAGTTACCCTAAAGTTCAACTTTCAACTCTATTCCGAAACAAAGTTCGGATAGAGTTGGGGCAAAGTCCAACGTTCAACTCTATCCCAGTATAAAGTTCGGATAGAGTTGGGGGAAAGTCACGCCAAATTCCAACACTCAACTCTATCCTGGTATAAAGTTCTGATAGAGTGGGGGAAAGTTACCCTAAAATTCAACTTTCAACTCTATTCCGAAACAAAGTTCGGATAGAGTTGGGGCAAAGTCACCGCAAAGTCTAACATTCAACTCTATCCCGGGATAAAGTTCGGATAGAGTTGGGGGAAAGTAACCCCAAATTCCAACACTCAACTATATCCCGGTATAAAGTTCTGATATAGTTGGAGGAAAGTTACCCTAAAGTTCAATTTTGAACTCTATTCCGAAACAAAGTTCGGATAGAGTTGGGGCAAAGTAACCGCAAAGTCCAACATTCAACTCTATCCCGGTAGAAAGTTCGGATAGAGTTGGGGGAAAGTAACCCCAAATTCCAACACTCAACTATATCCCGGTATAAAGTTCTGATAGAGTTGGAGGAAAGTTACCGTAAAGTTCAACTTTCAACTCTATTACGAAACAAAGTTCGGATAGAGTTGGGGCAAAGTCCAACGTTCAACTCTATCCCGGTATAAAGTTCGGATAGAGTTGGGGCAAAGTAACCGCAAAGTCCAACATTCAACTCTATCCCGGTATAAAGTTCGGATAGAGTTGCGGGAAAGTAACCCCAAATTCCAACACACAACTATATCCCGGTATAAAGTTCTGATAGAGTTGGGGGAAAGTTACCCTAACGTTCAACTTTCAACTCTATTCCGAAACAAAGTTCGGATAGAGTTGGGGCAAAGTCCAACGTTCAACTCTATCCCGGTATAAAGTGCGGATAGAGTTGGGGCAAAGTAACCGCAAAGTCCAACATTCAACTCTATCCCGGTATAAAGTTCGGATAGAGTTGCGGCAAAGTAACCCCAAATTCCAACACTCAACTATATCCCGGTATAAAGTTCTGATAGAGTTGGGGGAAAGTTACCCTAACGTTCAACTTTCAACTCTATTCCGAAACAAAGTTCGGATAGAGTTGGGGCAAAGTAACCTCAAAGTCCAACGTTCAACCCTATCCCGGTATAAAGTTCGGATAGAGTTGGGGGAAAGTAACCCCAAATTCCATCACTCAACTCTATCCTGGTATAAAGTTCGGATAGAGTTGGAGGAAAGTTACCCGAAAGTTCAACTTTCAACTCTATCCCGAAACAAAGTTCGGATAGAGTTGGGGCAAAGTAACTGCAAAGTCCAACATTCAACTCTATCCCGGTCTAAAGTTCGGATAGCGTTGGGGCAAAGTAACCCCAAATTCCAACACTCAACTATGTCCCGGTATAAAGTTCTGATAGAGTTGGGGGAAAGTTACCGTAAAGTTCAATTTTGAACTGTATTCCGAAACAAAGTTCGGATAGAGTTGGGGCAAAGTAACCGCAAAGTCCAACGTTCAACTCAATCCCGGTATAAAGTTCGGATAGAGTTGGGGGAAAGTAACCCCAAATTCCAACACTCAACTCTATCCTGGTATAAAGTTCGGATAGAGTTGGAGGAAAGTTACCCTAAAATTTAACTTTCAACTCTATTCCGGAACAAAGTTCTGATAGAGTTGGGGGAAAGTAACCCCAAATTCCAACACTCAACTATATCCCGGTATAAAGTTCTGATAGAGTTGGGGGAAAGTAATCCCAAATTCCAACACTCAACTCTATCCTGGTATAAAGTTCGGATAGAATTGGGGGAAAGTAACCCCAAATTCCAACACTCAACTATGTCCCGGTATAAAGTTCTGCTAGAGTTGGGGGAAAGTTACCCTAAAGTTCAATTTTGAACTCTATTCCGAAACAAAGTTCGGATAGAGTTGGGGCAAAGTAACCGTAAAGTCCAACATTCAACTCTATCCCGGTATAAAGTTCGGATAGAATTGGGGGAAAGTAACCCCAAATTCCAACACTCAACTATGTCCCGGTATAAAGTTCTGATAGAGTTGGGGGAAAGTTACCCTAAAGTTCAATTTTGAACTCTATTCCGAAACAAAGTTCGGATAGAGTTGGGGCAAAGTAACCGCAAAGTCCAACATTCAACTCTATCCCGGTATAAAGTTCGGATAGAGTTGGGGGAAAGTAACCCCAAATTCCAACACTCAACTATATCCCGGTATAAAGTTCTGATAGAGTTAGGGGAAAGTCACCCTAAAGTTCAACTTTCAACTCTATTCCGAAACAAAGTTCGGATAGAGTAGGGGCAAAGTCCAACGTTTAACTCTATCCCGGTATAAAGTTCGGATAGAGTTGGGGGAAAGTAACCCCAAATTCCAACACTCAGCTCTATCCTGGTATAAAGTTCTGATAGAGTGGGGGAAAGTTACCCTAAAGTTCAACTTTCAACTCTATTCCGAAACAAAGTTCGGATAGAGTTGGGGCAAAGTCACCGCAAAGTCCAACATTCAACTCTATCCCGGTATAAAGTTCGGATAGAGTTGGGGGAAAGTAACCCCAAATTCAAACACTCAACTATATCCCGGTATAAAGTTCTGATAGAGTGGGGGAAAGTTACCCTAAAGTTCAACTTTCAACTCTATTCCGAAACAAAGTTCGGATAGAGTTGGGGCAAAGTCACCGCAAAGTCCAACATTCAACTCTATCCCGGTATAAAGTTCGGATAGAGTTGGGGGAAAGTAACCCCAAATTCAAACACTCAACTATATCCCGGTATAAAGTTCTGATAGAGTTGGGGGAAAGTTACCCTAAAGTTCAACTTTCAACTCTATTCCGAAACAAAGTACGGATAGAGTTGGGGCAAAGCCCACCGTTCAACTGTATCCCGGTATAAAGTTCGGATAGAGTTGGGGGAAAGTAACACCAAATTCCAACACTCAACTCTATCCTGGTATAAAGTTCTGATAGAGTGGGGGAAAGTTACCCTAAAGTTCAACTTTCAACTCTATTCCGAAACAAAGTTCGGATAGAGTTGGGGCAAAGTCACCGCAAAGTCCAACATTCAACTCTATCCCGGTATAAAGTTCGGATAGAGTTGGGGAAAGTAACCCCAAATTCCAACACTCAACTATATCCCGGTATAAAGTTCTGATAGAGTTAGAGGAAAGTTACCCTAAAGTTCAACTTTCAACTCTATTCCGAAACAAAGTTCGGATAGAGTTGGGGCAAAGTCACCGCAAAGTCCAACATTCAACTCTATCCCGGTATAAAGTTCGGATAGAGTTGGGGGAAAGTTACCCTAAAGTTCAACTTTCAACTCTATTCCGAAACAAAGTTCGGATAGAGTTGGGGCAAAGTCCATCGTTCAACTCTATCCCCGTATAAAGTTCTGATAGAGTTGGGGGAAAGTCACCCCAAATTCCAACACTCAACTCTATCCTGGTATAAAGTTCTGATAGAGTGGGGGAAAGTTACCCTAAAGTTCAACTTTCAACTCTATTCCGAGACAAAGTTCGGATAGAGTTGGGGCAAAGTCCAACGTTCAACTCTATCCCAGTATAAAGTTCGGATAGAGTTGGGGGAAAGTCACCCCAAATTCCAACACTCAACTCTATCCTGGTATAAAGTTCTGATAGAGTGGGGGAAAGTTACCCTAAAATTCAACTTTCAACTCTATTCCGAAACAAAGTTCGGATAGAGTTGGGGCAAAGTCACCGCAAAGTCTAACATTCAACTCTATCCCGGGATAAAGTTCGGATAGAGTTGGGGGAAAGTAACCCCAAATTCCAACACTCAACTATATCCCGGTATAAAGTTCTGATATAGTTGGAGGAAAGTTACCCTAAAGTTCAACTTTCAACTCTATTCCGAAACAAAGTTCGGATAGAGTTGGGGCAAAGTCACCGCAAAGTCCAACATTCAACTCTATCCCGGTATAAAGTTCGGATAGAGTTGGGGGAAAGTAACCCCAAATTCCAACACTCAACTATATCCCGGTATAAAGTTCTGATAGAGTTGGAGGAAAGTTACCCTAAAGTTCAACTTTCAACTCTATTCTGAAACAAAGTTCGGATAGAGTTGGGGCAAAGTAACCGCAAAGTCCAACATTCAACTCTATCCCGGTATAAAGTTCGGATAGAATTGGGGGAAAGTAACCCCAAATTCCAACACTCAACTATGTCGCGGTATAAAGTTCTGATAGAGTTGGGGGAAAGTTACCCTAAAGTTCAACTTTCAACTCTATTCCGAAACAAAGTTCGGATAGAGTTGGGGCAAAGTAACCGCAAAGTCCAACATTCTACTCTATCCCGGTATAAAGTTCGGATAGAATTGGGGGAAAGTAACCCCAAATTCCAACACTCAACTATGTCCCGGTATAAAGTTCTGCTAGAGTTGGGGGAAAGTTACCCTAAAGTTCAATTTTGAACTCTATTCCGAAACAAAGTTCGGATAGAGTTGGGGCAAAGTAACCGTAAAGTCCAACATTCAACTCTATCCCGGTATAAAGTTCGGATAGAATTGGGGGAAAGTAACCCCAAATTCCAACACTCAACTATGTCCCGGTATAAAGTTCTGATAGAGTTGGGGGAAAGTTACCCTAAAGTTCAATTTTGAACTCTATTCCGAAACAAAGTTCGGATAGAGTTGGGGCAAAGTAACCGCAAAGTCCAACATTCAACTCTATCCCGGTATAAAGTTCGGATAGAGTTGGGGGAAAGTAACCCCAAATTCCAACACTCAACTATATCCCGGTATAAAGTTCTGATAGAGTTAGGGGAAAGTCACCCTAAAGTTCAACTTTCAACTCTATTCCGAAACAAAGTTCGGATAGAGTAGGGGCAAAGTCCAACGTTTAACTCTATCCCGGTATAAAGTTCGGATAGAGTTGGGGGAAAGTAACCCCAAATTCCAACACTCAGCTCTATCCTGGTATAAAGTTCTGATAGAGTGGGGGAAAGTTACCCTAAAGTTCAACTTTCAACTCTATTCCGAAACAAAGTTCGGATAGAGTTGGGGCAAAGTCACCGCAAAGTCCAACATTCAACTCTATCCCGGTATAAAGTTCGGATAGAGTTGGGGGAAAGTAACCCCAAATTCAAACACTCAACTATATCCCGGTATAAAGTTCTGATAGAGTGGGGGAAAGTTACCCTAAAGTTCAACTTTCAACTCTATTCCGAAACAAAGTTCGGATAGAGTTGGGGCAAAGTCACCGCAAAGTCCAACATTCAACTCTATCCCGGTATAAAGTTCGGATAGAGTTGGGGGAAAGTAACCCCAAATTCAAACACTCAACTATATCCCGGTATAAAGTTCTGATAGAGTTGGGGGAAAGTTACCCTAAAGTTCAACTTTCAACTCTATTCCGAAACAAAGTACGGATAGAGTTGGGGCAAAGCCCACCGTTCAACTGTATCCCGGTATAAAGTTCGGATAGAGTTGGGGGAAAGTAACACCAAATTCCAACACTCAACTCTATCCTGGTATAAAGTTCTGATAGAGTGGGGGAAAGTTACCCTAAAGTTCAACTTTCAACTCTATTCCGAAACAAAGTTCGGATAGAGTTGGGGCAAAGTCACCGCAAAGTCCAACATTCAACTCTATCCCGGTATAAAGTTCGGATAGAGTTGGGGAAAGTAACCCCAAATTCCAACACTCAACTATATCCCGGTATAAAGTTCTGATAGAGTTAGAGGAAAGTTACCCTAAAGTTCAACTTTCAACTCTATTCCGAAACAAAGTTCGGATAGAGTTGGGGCAAAGTCACCGCAAAGTCCAACATTCAACTCTATCCCGGTATAAAGTTCGGATAGAGTTGGGGGAAAGTTACCCTAAAGTTCAACTTTCAACTCTATTCCGAAACAAAGTTCGGATAGAGTTGGGGCAAAGTCCATCGTTCAACTCTATCCCCGTATAAAGTTCTGATAGAGTTGGGGGAAAGTCACCCCAAATTCCAACACTCAACTCTATCCTGGTATAAAGTTCTGATAGAGTGGGGGAAAGTTACCCTAAAGTTCAACTTTCAACTCTATTCCGAAACAAAGTTCGGATAGAGTTGGGGCAAAGTCCAACGTTCAACTCTATCCCAGTATAAAGTTCGGATAGAGTTGGGGGAAAGTCACCCCAAATTCCAACACTCAACTCTATCCTGGTATAAAGTTCTGATAGAGTGGGGGAAAGTTACCCTAAAATTCAACTTTCAACTCTATTCCGAAACAAAGTTCGGATAGAGTTGGGGCAAAGTCACCGCAAAGTCTAACATTCAACTCTATCCCGGGATAAAGTTCGGATAGAGTTGGGGGAAAGTAACCCCAAATTCCAACACTCAACTATATCCCGGTATAAAGTTCTGATATAGTTGGAGGAAAGTTACCCTAAAGTTCAACTTTCAACTCTATTCCGAAACAAAGTTCGGATAGAGTTGGGGCAAAGTCACCGCAAAGTCCAACATTCAACTCTATCCCGGTATAAAGTTCGGATAGAGTTGGGGGAAAGTAACCCCAAATTCCAACACTCAACTATATCCCGGTATAAAGTTCTGATAGAGTTGGAGGAAAGTTACCCTAAAGTTCAACTTTCAACTCTATTCTGAAACAAAGTTCGGATAGAGTTGGGGCAAAGTAACCGCAAAGTCCAACATTCAACTCTATCCCGGTATAAAGTTCGGATAGAATTGGGGGAAAGTAACCCCAAATTCCAACACTCAACTATGTCGCGGTATAAAGTTCTGATAGAGTTGGGGGAAAGTTACCCTAAAGTTCAACTTTCAACTCTATTCCGAAACAAAGTTCGGATAGAGTTGGGGCAAAGTAACCGCAAAGTCCAACATTCTACTCTATCCCGGTATAAAGTTCGGATAGAATTGGGGGAAAGTAACCCCGAATTCCAACACTCAACTATGTCCCGGTATAAAGTTCTGATAGAGTTGGGGGAAAGTTCCCCTAAAGTTCAATTTTGAACTCTATTCCGAAACAAAGTTCGGATAGAGTTGGGGCAAAGTAACCGCAAAGTCCAACATTCAACTCTATCCCGGTATAAAGTTCGGATAGAGTTGCGGGAAAGTAACCCCAAATTCCAACACTCAACTATATCCCGGTATAAAGTTCTGATAGAGTTGGGGGAAAGTTACCTTAACGTTCAACTTTCAACTCTATTCCGAAACAAAGTTCGGATAGAGTTGGGGCAAAGTCCAACGTTCAATTCTATCCCGGTATAAAGTTCGGATAGAGTTGGGGGAAAGTAACCCCAAATTCCAACACTCAACTATATCCCGGTATAAAGTTCTGATAGAGTTGGAGGAAAGTTACCCTAAAGTTCAACTTTCAACTCTATTCCGAAACAAAGTTCGGATAGAGTTAGGGCGCAGTAACCGTAAAGTCCTACATTCAACTCTATCCCGGTATCAAGTTCGGATAGAATTGGGGGAAAGTAATCCCAAATTCCAACACTTAACTATGTCCCGGTATAAAGTTCTGATAGAGTTGGGGAAAATTACCCTAAAGTTCAACTTTCAACTCTATTCCGAAACAAAGTTCGGATAGAGTTGGGGCAAAGTAACCGCAAAGTCCAACGTTCAACTCTATCCCGGTATAAAGTTCGGATAGAGTTGGGGGAAAGTAACCCCAAATTCCAACACTCAACTCTATCCTGGTATAAAGTTCGGATAGAGTTGGAGGAAAGTTACCGTAAAATTTAACTTTCAACTCTATTCCGAAACAAAGTTCGGATAGAGTTGGGGCAAAGTAACCGCAAAGTCCAACATTCAACTCTATGCCGGTATAACGTGCGGATAGAGTTGGGGGAAAGTAACCCCAAATTCCAACACTCAACTATATCCCGGTATAAAGTTCTGATAGAGTTGGGGGAAAGTTACCCTAAAGTTCAACTTTCAACTCTATTCCGAAACAAAGTTCGGATAGAGTTCGGGCAAAGTCCAACGTTTAACTCTATCCCGGTATAAAGTTCGGATAGAGTTGGGGGAAAGTAACCCCAAATTCCAAAACTCAGCTCTATCCTGGTATAATGTTCTGATAGAGTGGGGGAAAGTTACCCTAAAGTTCAACTTTCAACTCTATTCCGAAACAAATTTCGGATAGAGTTGGGGCAAAGTGACCGCAAAGTCCAACATTCAACTCTATCCCGGTATAAAGTTCGGATAGAGTTGGGGGAAAGTAACCCCAAATTCCAACACCCAACTATATCCCGGTATAAAGTTCTGATAGAGTTGGAGGAAAGTTACCCTAAAGTTCAACTTTCAACTCTATTCCGAAACAAAGTTCGGATAGAGTTGGGGCAAAGTCCAACGTTCAACTCTATCCCAGTATAAAGTTCGGATAGAGTTGGGGGAAAGTCACCCCAAATTCCAACACTCAACTCTATCCTGGTATAAAGTTCTGATAGAGTGGGGGAAAGTTACCCTAAAATTCAACTTTCAACTCTATTCCGAAACAAAGTTCGGATAGAGTTGGGGCAAAGTCACCGCAAAGTCTAACATTCAACTCTATCCCGGGATAAAGTTCGGATAGAGTTGGGGGAAAGTAACCCCAAATTCCAACACTCAACTATATCCCGGTATAAAGTTCTGATATAGTTGGAGGAAAGTTACCCTAAAGTTCAACTTTCAACTCTATTCCGAAACAAAGTTCGGATAGAGTTGGGGCAAAGTCACCGCAAAGTCCAACATTCAACTCTATCCCGGTATAAAGTTCGGATAGAGTTGGGGGAAAGTAACCCCAAATTCCAACACTCAACTATATCCCGGTATAAAGTTCTGATAGAGTTGGAGGAAAGTTACCCTAAAGTTCAACTTTCAACTCTATTCTGAAACAAAGTTCGGATAGAGTTGGGGCAAAGTAACCGCAAAGTCCAACATTCAACTCTATCCCGGTATAAAGTTCGGATAGAATTGGGGGAAAGTAACCCCAAATTCCAACACTCAACTATGTCGCGGTATAAAGTTCTGATAGAGTTGGGGGAAAGTTACCCTAAAGTTCAACTTTCAACTCTATTCCGAAACAAAGTTCGGATAGAGTTGGGGCAAAGTAACCGCAAAGTCCAACATTCTACTCTATCCCGGTATAAAGTTCGGATAGAATTGGGGGAAAGTAACCCCGAATTCCAACACTCAACTATGTCCCGGTATAAAGTTCTGATAGAGTTGGGGGAAAGTTCCCCTAAAGTTCAATTTTGAACTCTATTCCGAAACAAAGTTCGGATAGAGTTGGGGCAAAGTAACCGCAAAGTCCAACATTCAACTCTATCCCGGTATAAAGTTCGGATAGAGTTGCGGGAAAGTAACCCCAAATTCCAACACTCAACTATATCCCGGTATAAAGTTCTGATAGAGTTGGGGGAAAGTTACCTTAACGTTCAACTTTCAACTCTATTCCGAAACAAAGTTCGGATAGAGTTGGGGCAAAGTCCAACGTTCAATTCTATCCCGGTATAAAGTTCGGATAGAGTTGGGGGAAAGTAACCCCAAATTCCAACACTCAACTATATCCCGGTATAAAGTTCTGATAGAGTTGGAGGAAAGTTACCCTAAAGTTCAACTTTCAACTCTATTCCGAAACAAAGTTCGGATAGAGTTAGGGCGCAGTAACCGTAAAGTCCTACATTCAACTCTATCCCGGTATCAAGTTCGGATAGAATTGGGGGAAAGTAATCCCAAATTCCAACACTTAACTATGTCCCGGTATAAAGTTCTGATAGAGTTGGGGAAAATTACCCTAAAGTTCAACTTTCAACTCTATTCCGAAACAAAGTTCGGATAGAGTTGGGGCAAAGTAACCGCAAAGTCCAACGTTCAACTCTATCCCGGTATAAAGTTCGGATAGAGTTGGGGGAAAGTAACCCCAAATTCCAACACTCAACTCTATCCTGGTATAAAGTTCGGATAGAGTTGGAGGAAAGTTACCGTAAAATTTAACTTTCAACTCTATTCCGAAACAAAGTTCGGATAGAGTTGGGGCAAAGTAACCGCAAAGTCCAACATTCAACTCTATGCCGGTATAACGTGCGGATAGAGTTGGGGGAAAGTAACCCCAAATTCCAACACTCAACTATATCCCGGTATAAAGTTCTGATAGAGTTGGGGGAAAGTTACCCTAAAGTTCAACTTTCAACTCTATTCCGAAACAAAGTTCGGATAGAGTTCGGGCAAAGTCCAACGTTTAACTCTATCCCGGTATAAAGTTCGGATAGAGTTGGGGGAAAGTAACCCCAAATTCCAAAACTCAGCTCTATCCTGGTATAATGTTCTGATAGAGTGGGGGAAAGTTACCCTAAAGTTCAACTTTCAACTCTATTCCGAAACAAATTTCGGATAGAGTTGGGGCAAAGTGACCGCAAAGTCCAACATTCAACTCTATCCCGGTATAAAGTTCGGATAGAGTTGGGGGAAAGTAACCCCAAATTCCAACACCCAACTATATCCCGGTATAAAGTTCTGATAGAGTTGGAGGAAAGTTACCCTAAAGTTCAACTTTCAACTCTATTCCGAAACAAAGTTCGGATAGAGTTGGGGCAAAGTCCAACGTTCAACTCTATCCCAGTATAAAGTTCGGATAGAGTTGGGGGAAAGTCACCCCAAATTCCAACACTCAACTCTATCCTGGTATAAAGTTCTGATAGAGTGGGGGAAAGTTACCCTAAAATTCAACTTTCAACTCTATTCCGAAACAAAGTTCGGATAGAGTTGGGGCAAAGTCACCGCAAAGTCTAACATTCAACTCTATCCCGGGATAAAGTTCGGATAGAGTTGGGGGAAAGTAACCCCAAATTCCAACACTCAACTATATCCCGGTATAAAGTTCTGATATAGTTGGAGGAAAGTTACCCTAAAGTTCAACTTTCAACTCTATTCCGAAACAAAGTTCGGATAGAGTTGGGGCAAAGTCACCGCAAAGTCCAACATTCAACTCTATCCCGGTATAAAGTTCGGATAGAGTTGGGGGAAAGTAACCCCAAATTCCAACACTCAACTATATCCCGGTATAAAGTTCTGATAGAGTTGGAGGAAAGTTACCCTAAAGTTCAACTTTCAACTCTATTCTGAAACAAAGTTCGGATAGAGTTGGGGCAAAGTAACCGCAAAGTCCAACATTCAACTCTATCCCGGTATAAAGTTCGGATAGAATTGGGGGAAAGTAACCCCAAATTCCAACACTCAACTATGTCGCGGTATAAAGTTCTGATAGAGTTGGGGGAAAGTTACCCTAAAGTTCAACTTTCAACTCTATTCCGAAACAAAGTTCGGATAGAGTTGGGGCAAAGTAACCGCAAAGTCCAACATTCTACTCTATCCCGGTATAAAGTTCGGATAGAATTGGGGGAAAGTAACCCCGAATTCCAACACTCAACTATGTCCCGGTATAAAGTTCTGATAGAGTTGGGGGAAAGTTCCCCTAAAGTTCAATTTTGAACTCTATTCCGAAACAAAGTTCGGATAGAGTTGGGGCAAAGTAACCGCAAAGTCCAACATTCAACTCTATCCCGGTATAAAGTTCGGATAGAGTTGCGGGAAAGTAACCCCAAATTCCAACACTCAACTATATCCCGGTATAAAGTTCTGATAGAGTTGGGGGAAAGTTACCTTAACGTTCAACTTTCAACTCTATTCCGAAACAAAGTTCGGATAGAGTTGGGGCAAAGTCCAACGTTCAATTCTATCCCGGTATAAAGTTCGGATAGAGTTGGGGGAAAGTAACCCCAAATTCCAACACTCAACTATATCCCGGTATAAAGTTCTGATAGAGTTGGAGGAAAGTTACCCTAAAGTTCAACTTTCAACTCTATTCCGAAACAAAGTTCGGATAGAGTTAGGGCGCAGTAACCGTAAAGTCCTACATTCAACTCTATCCCGGTATCAAGTTCGGATAGAATTGGGGGAAAGTAATCCCAAATTCCAACACTTAACTATGTCCCGGTATAAAGTTCTGATAGAGTTGGGGAAAATTACCCTAAAGTTCAACTTTCAACTCTATTCCGAAACAAAGTTCGGATAGAGTTGGGGCAAAGTAACCGCAAAGTCCAACGTTCAACTCTATCCCGGTATAAAGTTCGGATAGAGTTGGGGGAAAGTAACCCCAAATTCCAACACTCAACTCTATCCTGGTATAAAGTTCGGATAGAGTTGGAGGAAAGTTACCGTAAAATTTAACTTTCAACTCTATTCCGAAACAAAGTTCGGATAGAGTTGGGGCAAAGTAACCGCAAAGTCCAACATTCAACTCTATGCCGGTATAACGTGCGGATAGAGTTGGGGGAAAGTAACCCCAAATTCCAACACTCAACTATATCCCGGTATAAAGTTCTGATAGAGTTGGGGGAAAGTTACCCTAAAGTTCAACTTTCAACTCTATTCCGAAACAAAGTTCGGATAGAGTTCGGGCAAAGTCCAACGTTTAACTCTATCCCGGTATAAAGTTCGGATAGAGTTGGGGGAAAGTAACCCCAAATTCCAAAACTCAGCTCTATCCTGGTATAATGTTCTGATAGAGTGGGGGAAAGTTACCCTAAAGTTCAACTTTCAACTCTATTCCGAAACAAATTTCGGATAGAGTTGGGGCAAAGTGACCGCAAAGTCCAACATTCAACTCTATCCCGGTATAAAGTTCGGATAGAGTTGGGGGAAAGTAACCCCAAATTCCAACACCCAACTATATCCCGGTATAAAGTTCTGATAGAGTTGGAGGAAAGTTACCCTAAAGTTCAACTTTCAACTCTATTCCGAAACAAAGTTCGGATAGAGTTGGGGCAAAGTAACCGCAAAGTCCAACATTCAACTCTATCCCGGTATAAAGTTCGGATAGAATTGGGGGAAAGTAACCCCAAATTCCAACACTCAACTATGTCCCGGTATAAAGTTCGGATAGAGTTGGGGGAAAGTAACCCCAAATTCCAACACTCAACTATATCCCGGTATAAAGTTCTGATAGAGTTGGGGGAAAGTTACCCTAAAGTTCAACTTTCAACTCTATTCCGAAACAAAGTTCGGATAGAGTTGGGGCAAAGTCCAACGTTCAACTCTATCCCGGTATAAAGTTCGGATAGAGTTGGGGGAAAGTCACCCCAAATTCCAACACTCAACTCTATCCTGGTATAAAGTTCGGATAGAGTTGGAGGAAAGTTACCCTAAAATTTAACTTTCAACTCTATTCCGAAACAAAGTTCGGATAGAGTTGGGGCAAAGTAACCGCAAAGTCCAACATTCAACTCTATCCCGGTCTAAAGTTCGGATAGAGTTGGGGGAAAGTAACCCCAAATTCCAACACTCAACTATGTCCCGGTATAAAGTTCTGATAGAGTTGGGGGAAAGTTACCGTCAAGTTCAATTTTGAACTGTATTCCGAAACAAAGTTCGGATAGAGTTGGGGCAAAGTAACCGCAACGTCCAACATTCAACTCTATCCCGGTATAAAGTCCGGATAGAGTTGGGGGAAAGTAACCCCAATTTCCAACACTCAACTATATCCCGGTATAAAGTTCTGATAGAGTTGGGGAAAATTACCCTAACGTTCAACTTTCAACTCTATTCCAAAACAAAGTTCGGATAGAGTTGGGGCAAAGTAACCGCAAAGTCCAACGTTCAACTCTATCCCGGTATAAAGTTCGGATAGAGTTGGGGGAAAGTAACCCCAAATTCCAACACTCAACTCTATCCTGGTATAAAGTTCGGATAGAGTTGGAGGAAAGTTACCCGAAAGTTCAACTTTCAACTCTATCCCGAAACAAAGTTCGGATAGAGTTGGGGCAAAGTAACCGCAAAGTCCAACATTCAACTCTATCCCGGTCTAAAGTTCGGATAGAGTTGGGGCAAAGTAACCCCAAATTCCAACACTCAACTATGTCCCGGTATAAAGTTCTGATAGAGTTGGGGGAAAGTTACCGTAAAGTTCAATTTTGAACTGTATTCCGAAACAAAGTCCGGATAGAGTCGGGGCAAAGTAACCGCAACGTCCAACATTCAACTCTATCCCGGTATAAAGTTCGGATAGAGTTGGGGGAAAGTAACCCCAATTTCCAACACTCAACTATATCCCGGTATAAAGTTCTGATAGAGTTGGGGAAAATTACCCTAAAGTTCAACTTTCAACTCTATTCCAAAACAAAGTTCGGATAGAGTTGGGGCAAAGTAACCGCAAAGTCCAACGTTCAACTCTATCCCGGTATAAAGTTCGGATAGAGTTGGGGGAAAGTAACCCCAAATTCCAACACTCAACTCTATCCTGGTATAAAGTTCGGATAGAGTTGGAGGAAAGTTACCGTAAAATTTAACTTTCAACTCTATTCCGAAACAAAGTTCGGATAGAGTTGGGGCAAAGTAACCGCAAAGTCCAACATTCAACTCTATGCCGGTATAAAGTGCGGATAGAGTTGGGGGAAAGTAACCCCAAATTCCAACACTCAACTATATCCCGGTATAAAGTTCTGATAGAGTTGGGGGAAAGTTACCCTAAAGTTCAACTTTCAACTCTATTCCGAAACAAAGTTCGGATAGAGTTCGGGCAAAGTCCAACGGTTAACTCTATCCCGGTATAAAGTTCGGATAGAGTTGGGGGAAAGTAACCCCAAATTCCAAAACTCAGCTCTATCCTGGTATAATGTTCTGATAGAGTGGGGGAAAGTTACCCTAAAGTTCAACTTTCAACTCTATTCCGAAACAAAGTTCGGATAGAGTTGGGGCAAAGTGACCGCAAAGTCCAACATTCAACTCTATCGCGGTATAAAGTTCGGATAGAGTTGGGGGAAAGTAACCCCAAATTCCAACACCCAACTATATCCCGGTATAAAGTTCTGATAGAGTTGGAGGAAAGTTACCCTAAAGTTGAACTTTCAACTCTATTCCGAAACAAAGTTCGGATAGAGTTGGGGCAAAGTAACCGCAAAGTCCAACATTCAACTCTATCCCGGTATAAAGTTCGGATAGAATTGGGGGAAAGTAACCCCAAATTCCAACACTCAACTATGTCCCGGTATAAAGTTCGGATAGAGTTGCGGGAAAGTAACCCCAAATTCCAACACTCAACTATATCCCGGTATAAAGTTCGGATAGAGTTGGGGGAAAGTAACCCCAAATTCCAATACTCAACTCTATCCTGGTATAAAGTTCGGATAGAGTTGGAGGAAAGTTACCCGAAAGTTCAACTTTCAACTCTATCCCGAAACAAAGTTCGGATAGAGTTGGGGCAAAGTAACCGCAAAGTCCAACATTCAACTCTATCCCGGTCTAAAGTTCGGATAGAGTTGGGGGAAAGTAACCCCAATTTCCAACACTCAACTATATCCCGGTATAAAGTTCTGATAGAGTTGGGGAAAATTACCCTAAAGTTCAACTTTCAACTCTATTCCAAAACAAAGTTCGGATAGAGTTGGGGCAAAGTAACCGCAAAGTCCAACGTTCAACTCTATCCCTGTATAAAGTTCGGATAGAGTTGGGGGAAAGTAACCCCAAATTCCAACACTCAACTCTATCCTGGTATAAAGTTCGGATAGAGTTGGAGGAAAGTTACCCTAAAATTTAACTTTCAACTCTATTCCGAAACAAAGTTCGGATAGAGTTGGGGCAAAGTAACCGCAAAGTCCAACATTCAACTCTAGGCCGGTATAAAGTGCGGATAGAGTTGGGGGAAAGTAACCCCAAATTCCAACACTCAACTATATCCCGGTATAAAGTTCTGATAGAGTTGGGGGAAAGTTACCCTAAAGTTCAACTTTCAACTCTATTCCGAAACAAAGTTCGGATAGAGTTGGGGCAAAGTCCAACGTTTAACTCTATCCCGGTATAAAGTTCGGATAGAGTTGGGGGAAAGTAACCCCAAATTCCAACACTCAGCTCTATCCTGGTATAAAGTTCTGATAGAGTGGGGGAAAGTTACCCGAAAGTTCAACACTCAACTCTATCCTGGTATAAAGTTCGGATAGAATTGGGGGAAAGTAACCCCAAATTCCAACACTCAACTATGTCCCGGTATAAAGTTCTGATAGAGTTGGGGGAAAGTCACCCCAAATTCCAACACTCAACTCTATCCTGGTATAAAGTTCTGATAGAGTGGGGGAAAGTTACCCTAAAGTTCAACTTTCAACTCTACTCCGAAACAAAGTTCGGATAGAGTTGGGGCAAAGTCACCGCAAAGTCCAACATTCAACTCTATCCCGGTATAAAGTTCGGATAGAGTTGGGGGAAAGTAACCCCAAATTCCAACATTCAACTATATCCCGCTATAAAGTTCTGATAGAGTTGGGGGAAAGTTACCCTAAAGTTCAATTTTGAACTCTATTCCGAAACAAAGTTCGGATAGAGTTGGGGCAAAGTAACCGCAAAGTCCAACATTCAACTCTATCCCGGTATAAAGTTCGGATACAGTTGGGGGAAAGTAACCCCAAATTCCAACACTCAACTATATCGCGGTATAACGTTCTGATAGAGTTGGGGGAAAGTTACCCTAAAGTTCAACTTTCAAATCTATTCCGAAACAAAGTTCGGATAGAGTTGGGGCAAAGTCCAACGTTCAACTCTATCCCGGTATAAAGTTCGGATAGAGTTGGGGGAAAGTAACCCCAAATTCCAACACTCAACTCTATCCTGGTATAAAGTTCTGATAGAGTGGGGGAAAGTTACCCTAAAGTTCAACTTTCAACTCTATTCCGAAACAAAGTTCGGATAGAGTTGGGGCAAAGTCACCGCAAAGTCCAACATTCAACTCTATCCCGGTATAAAGTTCGGATAGAGTTGGGGGAAAGTAACCCCAAATTCCAACCCTCAACTATGTCCCGGTATAAAGTTCTGATAGAGTTGGGGGAAAGTTACCCTAAAGTTCAATTTTGAACTCTATTCCGAAACAAAGTTCGGATAGAGTTGGGGCAAAGTAACCGCAAAGTCCAACATTCAACTCTATCCCGGTATAAAGTTCGGATAGAGTTGGGGGAAAGTAACCCCAAATTCCAACACTCAACTATATCCCGGTATAAAGTTCTGATAGAGTTGGGGGAAAGTTATCCTAAAGTTCAACTTTCAACTCTATTCCGAAACAAAGTTCGGATAGAGTCACCGCAAAGTCCAACATTCAACTCTATCCCGGTATAAAGTTCGGATAGAGTTGGGGGAAAGTAACCCCAAATTCCAACACTCAACTCTATCCCGGTATAAAGTTCTGATAGAGTTGGAGGAAAGTTACCCTAAAGTTCAACTTTCAACTCTATTCCGAAACAAAGTTCGGATAGAGTTGGGGCAAAGTAACCGCAAAGTCCAACATTCAACTCTATCCCGGTATAAAGTTCGGATAGAATTGGGGGAAAGTAACCCCAAATTCCAACACTCAACTATGTCCCGGTATAAAGTTCGGATAGAGTTGGGGGAAAGTAACCCCAAATTCCAACACTCAACTATATCCCGGTATAAAGTTCTGATAGAGTTGGGGGAAAGTTACCCTAAAGTTCAACTTTCAACTCTATTCCGAAACAAAGTTCGGATAGAGTTGGGGCAAAGTAACCGCAACGTCCAACATTCAACTCTATCCCGGTATAAAGTTCGGATAGAGTTGGGGGAAAGTAACCCCAATTTCCAACACTCAACTATATCCCGGTATAAAGTTCTGATAGAGTTGGGGAAAATTACCCTAACGTTCAACTTTCAACTCTATTCCAAAACAAAGTTCGGATAGAGTTGGGGCAAAGTAACCGCAAAGTCCAACGTTCAACTCTATCCCGGTATAAAGTTCGGATAGAGTTGGGGGAAAGTAACCCCAAATTCCAACACTCAACTCTATCCTGGTATAAAGTTCGGATAGAGTTGGAGGAAAGTTACCCGAAAGTTCAACTTTCAACTCTATCCCGAAACAAAGTTCGGATAGAGTTGGGGCAAAATAACCGCAAAGTCCAACATTCAACTCTATCCCGGTCTAAAGTTCGGATAGAGTTGGGGCAAAGTAACCCCAAATTCCAACACTCAACTATGTCCCGGTATAAAGTTCTGATAGAGTTGGGGGAAAGTTACCGTAAAGTTCAATTTTGAACTGTATTCCGAAACAAAGTTCGGATAGAGTTGGGGCAAAGTAACCGCAACGTCCAACATTCAACTCTATCCCGGTATAAAGTTCGGATAGAGTTGGGGGAAAGTAACCCCAATTTCCAACACTCAACTATATCCCGGTATAAAGTTCTGATAGAGTTGGGGAAAATTACCCTAAAATTTAACTTTCAACTCTATTCCGAAACAAAGTTCGGATAGAGTTGGGGCAAAGTAACCGCAAAGTCCAACATTCAACTCTATGCCGGTATAAAGTGCGGATAGAGTTGGGGGAAAGTAACCCCAAATTCCAACACTCAACTATATCCCGGTATAAAGTTCTGATAGAGTTGGGGGAAAGTTACCCTAAAGTTCAACTTTCAACTCTATTCCGAAACAAAGTTCGGATAGAGTTTGGGCAAAGTCCAACGTTTAACTCTATCCCGGTATAAAGTTCGGATAGAGTTGGGGGAAAGTAACCCCAAATTCCAACACTCAGCTCTATCCTGGTATAAAGTTCTGATAGAGTGGGGGAAAGTTACCCGAAAGTTCAACACTCGACTCTATCCTGGTATAAAGTTCGGATAGAATTGGGGGAAAGTAACCCCAAATTCCAACACTCAACTATGTCCCGGTATAAAGTTCTGATAGAGTTGGGGGAAAGTCACCCCAAATTCCAACACTCAACTCTATCCCGGTATAAAGTTCGGATAGAATTGGGGGAAAGTAACCCCAAATTCCAACACTCAACTATGTCCCGGTATAAAGTTCTGATAGAGTTGGGGGAAAGTTACCCTAAAGTTCAACTTTCAACTCTATTCCGAAACAAAGTTCGGATAGAGTAGGGGCAAAGTCCAACGTTTAACTCTATCCCGGTATAAAGTTCGGATAGAGTTGGGGGAAAGTAACCCCAAATTCCAACACTCAGCTCTATCCTGGTATAAAGTTCTGATAGAGTGGGGGAAAGTTACCCTAAAGTTCAACTTTCAACTCTATTCCGAAACAAAGTTCGGATAGAGTTGGGGCAAAGTCACCGCAAAGTCCAACATTCAACTCTATCCCGGTATAAAGTTCGGATAGAGTTGGGGGAAAGTAACCCCAAATTCCAACACTCAACTATATCCCGGTATAAAGTTCTGATAGAGTTGGGGGAAAGTTACCCTAAAGTTCAACTTTCAACTCTATTCCGAAACAAAGTTCGGATAGAGTTGGGGCAAAGTCACCGCAAAGTCCAACATTCAACTCTATCCCGGTATAAAGTTCGGATAGAGTTGGGGAAAGTAACCCCAAATTCCAACACTCAACTATATCCCGGTATAAAGTTCTGATAGAGTTAGAGGAAAGTTACCCTAAAGTTCAACTTTCAACTCTATTCCGAAACAAAGTTCGGATAGAGTTGGGGCAAAGTCACCGCAAAGTCCAACATTCAACTCTATCCCGGTATAAAGTTCGGATAGAGTTGGGGGAAAGTTACCCTAAAGTTCAACTTTCAACTCTATTCCGAAACAAAGTTCGGATAGAGTTGGGGCAAAGTCCATCGTTCAACTCTATCCCAGTATAAAGTTCTGATAGAGTTGGGGGAAAGTCACCCCAAATTCCAACACTCAACTCTATCCTGGTATAAAGTTCTGATAGAGTGGGGGAAAGTTACCCTAAAGTTCAACTTTCAACTCTATTCCGAAACAAAGTTCGGATAGAGTTGGGGCAAAGTCCAACGTTCAACTCTATCCCAGTATAAAGTTCGGATAGAGTTGGGGGAAAGTCACCCCAAATTCCAACACTCAACTCTATCCTGGTATAAAGTTCTGATAGAGTGGGGGAAAGTTACCCTAAAATTCAACTTTCAACTCTATTCCGAAACAAAGTTCGGATAGAGTTGGGGCAAAGTCACCGCAAAGTCCAACATTCAACTCTATCCCGGTATAAAGTTCGGATAGAGTTGGGGGAAAGTAACCCCAAATTCCAACACTCAACTATATCCCGGTATAAAGTTCTGATAGAGTTGGAGGAAAGTTACCCTAAAGTTCAACTTTCAACTCTATTCCGAAACAAAGTTCGGATAGAGTTGGGGCAAAGTAACCGCAAAGTCCAACATTCAACTCTATCCCGGTATAAAGTTCGGATAGAATTGGGGGAAAGTAACCCCAAATTCCAACACTCAACTATGTCCCGGTATAAAGTTCTGATAGAGTTGGGGGAAAGTTACCCTAAAGTTCAATTTTGAACTCTATTCCGAAACAGAGTTCTGATAGAGTTGGGGCAAAGTAACCGCAAAGTCCAACATTCAACTCTATCCCGGTATAAAGTTCGGATAGAGTTGCGGGAAAGTAACCCCAAATTCCAACACTCAACTATATCCCGGTATAAAGTTCTGATAGCGTTGGGGGAAAGTTACCCTAACGTTCAACTTTCAACTCTATTCCGAAACACAGTTCGGATAGAGTTGGGGCAAAGTCCAACGTTCAACTCTATCCCGGTATAAAGTTCGGATAGAGTTGGGGCAAAGTAACCGCAAATTCCAACATTCAACTCTATCCCGGTATAAAGTTAGGATAGAGTTGGGGCAAAGTAACCGCAAAGTCCAACATTCAACTCTATCCCGGTATAAAGTTCGGATAGAGTTGCGGGAAAGTAACCGCAAAGTCCAACATGCAACTCTATCCCGGTACAAAGTTCGGATAGAGTTGGGGGAAAGTAACCCCAAATTCCAACACTCAACTATATCCCGGTATAAAGTTCTGATAGAGTTGGGGGAAAGTTACCCTAAAGTTCAACTTTCAACTCTATTCCGAAACAAAGTACGGATAGAGTTGGGGCAAAGTCCAACGTTCAACTGTATCCCGGTATAAAGTTCGGATAGAGTTGGGGGAAAGTAACACCAAATTCCAACACTCAACTCTATCCTGGTATAAAGTTCTGATAGAGTGGGGGAAAGTTACCCTAAAGTTCAACTTTCAACTCTATTCCGAAATAAAGTTCGGATAGAGTTGGGGCAAAGTCACCGCAAAGTCCAACATTCAACTCTATCCCGGTATAAAGTTCGGATAGAGTTGGGGAAAGTAACCCCAAATTCCAACACTCAACTATATCCCGGTATAAAGTTCTGATAGAGTTGGAGGAAAGTTACCCTAAAGTTCAACTTTCAACTCTATTCCGAAACAAAGTTCGGATAGAGTTGGGGCAAAGTCACCGCAAGATCCAACATTCAACTCTATCCCGGTATAAAGTTCGGATAGAGTTGGGGGAAAGTTACCCTAAAGTTCAACTTTCAACTCTATTCCGAAACAAAGTTCGGATAGAGTTGGGGCAAAGTCCATCGTTCAACTCTATCCCAGTATAAAGTTCTGATAGAGTTGGGGGAAAGTCACCCCAAATTCCAACACTCAACTCTATCCTGGTATAAAGTTCTGATAGAGTGGGGGAAAGTTACCCTAAAGTTCAACTTTCAACTCTATTCCGAAACAAAGTTCGGATAGAGTAGGGGCAAAGTCCAACGTTTAACTCTATCCCGGTATAAAGTTCGGATAGAGTTGGGGGAAGGTAACCCCAAAATCCAACACTCAGCTCTATCCTGGTAGAAAGTTCTGACAGAGTGGGGGAAAGTTACCCTAAAGTTCAACTTTCAACTCTATTCCGAAACAAAGTTCGGATAGAGTTGGGTCAAAGTCACCGCAAAGTCCAACATTCAACTCTATCCCAGTATAAAGTTCGGATAGAGTTGGGGGAAAGTAACCCCAAATTCCAACACTCAACTATATCCCGGTATAAAGTTCTGATAGAGTTGGGGGAAAGTTACCCTAAAGTTCAACTTTCAACTCTATTCCGAAACAAAGTACGGATAAAGTTGGGGCAAAGTCCAACGTTCAACTGTATCCCGGTATAAAGTTCGGATAGAGTTGGGAGAAAGTAACACCAAATTCCAACACTCAACTCTATCCTGGTATAAAGTTCTGATAGAGTGGGGGAAAGTTACCCTAAAGTTCAACTTTCAACTCTATTCCGAAACAAAGTTCGGATAGAGTTGGGGCAAAGTCACCGCAAAGTCCAACATTCAACTCTATCCCGGTATAAAGTTCGGATAGAGTTGGGGAAAGTAACCCCAAATTCCAACACTCAACTATATCCCGGTATAAAGTTCTGATAGAGTTGGAGGAAAGTTACCCTAAAGTTCAACTTTCAACTCTATTCCGAAACAAAGTTCGGATAGAGTTGGGGCAAAGTCACCGCAAAGTCCAACATTCAACTCTATCCCGGTATAAAGTTCGGATAGAGTTGGGGGAAAGTTACCCTAAAGTTCAACTTTCAACTCTATTCCGAAACAAAGTTCGGATAGAGTTGGGGCTAAGTAACCGCAAAGTCCAACATTCAACTCTATCCCGGTATAAAGTTCGGATAGAATTGGGGGAAAGTAACCCCAAATTCCAACACTCAACTATGTCCCGGTATAAAGTTCTGATAGAGTTGGGGGAAAGTTACCCTAAAGTTCAATTTTGAACTCTATTCCGAAACAGAGTTCTGATAGAGTTGGCGCAAAGTAACCGCAAAGTCCAACATTCAACTCTATCCCGGTATAAAGTTCGGACAGAGTTGCGGGAAAGTAACCCCAAATTCCAACACTCAACTATATCCCGGTATAAAGTTCTGATAGAGTTGGGGGAAAGTTACCCTAACGTTCAACTTTCAACTCTATTCCGAAACAAAGTTCGGATAGAGTTGGGGCAAAGTCCAACGTTCAACTCTATCCCGGTATAAAGTTCGGATAGAGTTGGGGCAAAGTAACCGCAAAGTCCAACATTCAACTCTATCCCGGTATAAAGTTCGGATAGAGTTGCGGGAAAGTAACCGCAAAGTCCAACATGCAACTCTATCCCGGTATAAAGTTCGGATAGAGTTGCGGGAAAGTAACCCCAAATTCCAACACTCAACTATATCCCGGTATAAAGATCTGATAGAGTTGGGGGAAAGTTACCCTAACGTTCAACTTTCAACTCTATTCCGAAACAAAGTTCGGATAGAGTTGGGGCAAAGTCCAACGTTCAACTCTATCCCGGTATAAAGTTCGGATAGAGTTGGGGCAAAGTCCAACGTTCAACTCTATCCCGGTGACGGGGCTTTGGTGTGCAGTATTTGTTTTGAGTCGGTGTCGTGCGGACGCATGTCTACCGCTCTCTACAAAATATAAATTCCAAACGTACCGAGCTTACAGTACAGTGAATTTATAAATCTTGTCAAAGTTTTGGCACTAAAGTGTCAAACTTCAAAAATCTCAAACTTCCTCTGGCTCCCAAAAGGAAAGCCAAAATGACTCCTCCTGTGGAAGACCCAAAAATAACTAAAAAAACCGTTATTAAACCGTCAACTAGTGCGAGCTGTAAACCCGTTCGCCTCAACAAACCTTCAAACACTCCTGTCGGGCCACAACAGGCTCAAAAACAAACATCAGTGCCTCCAATAGTTATTGAAAATGACAATTTGGAGACCAAAAAATTAATCAACTTCCTGCAAGTCAACGCCTCGGACAAAAACTTCAGGATGAAATTCAATGGTAGTACCACCATCGTCCATCTACAATCGACGGAGGATTATAATAAAATCGCAAGTATCCTGAAAAGGCAAAATTTACATTTTTACACCTTCGGTCTAAAAAGTGAGCGTCCGAAGAAATTTATCATAAAAGGTCTTCCCGCCAGTTTTACTGAGCAGGAGATTGAAGCGGAAATATCCAAACACGGCATAAAGGTATTATCAGTCCGGCAGTTTGTGAAAACAAACAAGGACGGAGACAGCAAAGAGAGTAGGCCACTACCGGTGTTTGCAATTACGGTTGGGCCTGATGTAACCTTGAGCAGCCTCGCGGCTATTAAAACCATTTTCTATCATACATTTAAGATAGAAAAATATATCAAAACCCAACAACCAACACAGTGCTACCGGTGCCAAAAATTTGGACACGCAAGTCAGCACTGTAATTTAAATCCCAGATGTGTGAAATGCGCAGGCAATCACGACATCAAAACCTGCACCAGTAACTCCCTGAAGTGCGCAAATTGTGGTCTAGCTCACACAGCGAGCTATCGTGAGTGCGCCTCACGAACCAAATTTGTGGAGACTCATGAAAAAAGAGTCCAACCACCAGCACCAAAAAAAGCAGAGCGGGAACTGCCCGCTACCCCACACTCGGCTACGATGCAAAACCTGGAAAGCAACATCCATTTTCTCCAGTCTCCTCCAGTCCTCGAGCCTACGCCAATCTCTACTGCCACGAAGATGTCCAGGCCATCCTACGCTTCTTGTTTTCCAACGATGGAAACCTTAAGAACGAATGTTGACGCACCCACCGCTGAACCTAGGACCATTCCGATGGAGACTGACGATCCGCCATTACATTTATTTACAAGTAAAAACTTTATTAATACAGTGACACAAGTCCTTGATGACCTAAAATCCCTTAGAATTCTCGAAAACCTCTCAGAGATTAAGAACATGATCTCTAAAATCCAAAGAGCTGACACCCCCCTTGATAAAATCACAATCATCGCATCCTATGCATACCTGTTCGAATCCATTGCTGAACCACCCACGATCCTCCCACAAACATAATAAATATCTTAGCCATTAACATTTTTGCGCTCAAACTCAGTCTGATACCGGTACCCGCAAAACACTTTGAGCGAATAATTCTATTACGTCTCATAAAATCTATCAATGAGCTACACTTAATACCTACAAACCAATTCGGTTTCCGTTCAGAACACTCGACCCGCCACGAATTGGTCGGAATCAGAAATCCAAATAGATATATTCAAGTTAGAGTCAAATCACTACTTTCCGTTAAAACTCAAATTGTCGCGGGAGTCCCGCAAGGGGATATCCTCTCCCGTGTACTATTCAACCTATACTTCGCTTCTGTTTTTAACAGAATACCTAGAAATGTATTCATTGCTGATCACATTGCTCTGTACTTACCTAGCAAATCGATCAATAAATCTCTTAGAAGAATAGAAAATTCTGCTTCTCTTAAAATCAGCGATTTAAATAAACGGAAAATTCAAGTGAATGCTACTAAATCAGTAGCAACCTTATTTACTAGCTCCAAGGCCAAACCGACTTTAACTTTGCGTAGCAATAAGATTACCTCAACCGTTTCTGTGAAATATTTAGGTTTACACCTTGATTCCAACCTCCTGTGGAAAAAACTCATATCTGATATCAAGGTCAAGACTAAAATTATTCTAGTACGATTGTATAATTTGCTGAAATCTCCAACGCTCAGTCAATCTCTGAAACTTACTTTATACAAAGGGTTAATCAGACCTATCTCTTATGGTTGTCCTGCCTGGCACGATGCAGCACAAACCCACTTAAATCATCCTCAATTTGTCCAAAATAAATTTGTATGGATAATAAAATGGTTGGCATGCACAATACGCTGGGCATGGCAACCATAGGTAAATTTATCGATAGAATAAATTTGACATTTAAATTTAAACTACAATCCGATCCTAATCCCCAGCTCCAAAACATCAACATTGATAAGAAAGCAAATTGGTCTCACTGACCACCTGTTTTTGCCCCACCTTTCCATATATCCCTTTCTCCCCCACCCCTCATGCGCCCATTACTTATAAGGTTTTTTAGAAGTCATTTTTCCTTATATCGAGTCATCATGTAAAAATTCACAAACATTATAAAAATGAAAAATTAAGTTAAACTTTAATCATATTAGATATAAAGCCAATGGCTGGTGATCTAGAGCGTAGCACTTAAGATATTAATACTGTATATAGTATGTATATATGACAAATGTTAATAAACAATTTTCAAGTCAAGTCAAGGGGCTTTGGTGTAGTGGGTAGAGTGTCTGCCTACTATTCCAAAGGTCCCGCGTTCGATTCCCGCTCACTGCAAATATTTTTTCTGAAAAATATTTTCTCACGGACTCCGACCGATGGCAGGAACATTCCGTGTGTGCCATCGGCGGTATCCATGAAGTGAGACCGTGAGCCGGGACCGAACGCGACCCGTCGCGCGGGGGGGGGGGGAGGGTTCCATCGTAGACGCCCGCCATCGTATCACAGGGGTTTCTGGAGGTTTACCCTGTGATCAGAAATACGATGAGCTGAAACGGCGAAGTCGGCCCCAGCCGCAATGGGTGGGTACTCTGATCCGTAGTATTGCCCATGTAGTAATGCTTACCAGCGGGGACGTGGGTGAATACAAATAGAGAAAGAGTGGAAAAAAAAAAAAAAAAAAAAAAACTCTATCCCGGTATAAAGTTCGGATAGAGTTGGGGGAATGTCACCCCAAATTCCAACACTCAACTATGTCCCGGTATAAAGTTCTGATAGAGTTGGGGGAAAGTTACCCTCAAGTTCAATTTTGAACTCTATTCCGAAACAAAGTTCGGATAGAGTTGGGGCAAAGTAACCGCAAAGTCCAACATTCAACTCTATCCCGGTATAAAGTTCGGATAGAGTTGGGGGAAAGTAACCCCAAATTCCAACACTCAACTATATCCCGGTATAAAGTTCTGATAGAGTTGGAGGAAAGTTACCGTAAAGTTCAACTTTCAACTCTATTACGAAACAAAGTTCGGATAGAGTTGGGGCAAAGTCCAACGTTCAACTCTATCCCGGTATAAAGTTCGGATAGAGTTGGGGCAAAGTAACCGCAAAGTCCAACATTCAACTCTATCCCGGTATAAAGTTCGGATAGAGTTGCGGGAAAGTAACCCCAAATTCCAACACACAACTATATCCCGGTATAAAGTTCTGATAGAGTTGGGGGAAAGTTACCCTAACGTTCAACTTTCAACTCTATTCCGAAACAAAGTTCGGATAGAGTTGGGGCAAAGTCCAACGTTCAACTCTATCCCGGTATAAAGTTCGGATAGAGTTGGGGCAAAGTAACCGCAAAGTCCAACATTCAACTCTATCCCGGTATAAAGTTCGGATAGAGTTGCGGCAAAGTAACCCCAAATTCCAACACTCAACTATATCCCGGTATAAAGTTCTGATAGAGTTGGGGGAAAGTTACCCTAACGTTCAACTTTCAACTCTATTCCGAAACAAAGTTCGGATAGAGTTGGGGCAAAGTCCAACGTTCAACTCTATCCCGGTATAAAGTTCGGATAGAGTTGGGGCAAAGTCCAACGTTCAACTCTATCCCGGTATAAAGTTCGGATAGAGTTGGGGGAATGTCACCCCAAATTCCAACACTCAACTATGTCCCGGTATAAAGTTCGGATAGAGTTGGGGGAAAGTAACCCCAAATTCCAACACTCAACTATATCCCGGTATAAAGTTCTGATAGAGTTGGGGAAAATTACCCTAAAGTTCAACTTCCAACTCTATTCCAAAACAAAGTTCGGATAGAGTTGGGGCAAAGTAACCGCAAAGTCCAACGTTCAACCCTATCCCGGTATAAAGTTCGGATAGAGTTGGGGGAAAGTAACCCCAAATTCCATCACTCAACTCTATCCTGGTATAAAGTTCGGATAGAGTTGGAGGAAAGTTACCCGAAAGTTCAACTTTCAACTCTATCCCGAAACAAAGTTCGGATAGAGTTGGGGCAAAGTAACCGCAAAGTCCAACATTCAACTCTATCCCGGTCTAAAGTTCGGATAGCGTTGGGGCAAAGTAACCCCAAATTCCAACACTCAACTATGTCCCGGTATAAAGTTCTGATAGAGTTGGGGGAAAGTTACCGTAAAGTTCAATTTTGAACTGTATTCCGAAACAAAGTTCGGATAGAGTTGGGGCAAAGTAACCGCAAAGTCCAACGTTCAACTCAATCCCGGTATAAAGTTCGGATAGAGTTGGGGGAAAGTAACCCCAAATTCCAACACTCAACTCTATCCTGGTATAAAGTTCGGATAGAGTTGGAGGAAAGTTACCCTAAAATTTAACTTTCAACTCTATTCCGGAACAAAGTTCTGATAGAGTTGGGGGAAAGTAACCCCAAATTCCAACACTCAACTATATCCCGGTATAAAGTTCTGATAGAGTTGGGGGAAAGTAACCCCAAATTCCAACACTCAACTCTATCCTGGTATAAAGTTCGGATAGAATTGGGGGAAAGTAACCCCAAATTCCAACACTCAACTATGTCCCGGTATAAAGTTCTGCTAGAGTTGGGGGAAAGTTACCCTAAAGTTCAATTTTGAACTCTATTCCGAAACAAAGTTCGGATAGAGTTGGGGCAAAGTAACCGTAAAGTCCAACATTCAACTCTATCCCGGTATAAAGTTCGGATAGAATTGGGGGAAAGTAACCCCAAATTCCAACACTCAACTATGTCCCGGTATAAAGTTCTGATAGAGTTGGGGGAAAGTTACCCTAAAGTTCAACTTTCAACTCTATTCCGAAACAAAGTTCGGATAGAGTAGGGGCAAAGTCCAACGTTTAACTCTATCCCGGTATAAAGTTCGGATAGAGTTGGGGGAAAGTAACCCCAAATTCCAACACTCAGCTCTATCCTGGTATAAAGTTCTGATAGAGTGGGGGAAAGTTACCCTAAAGTTCAACTTTCAACTCTATTCGGAAACAAAGTTCGGATAGAGTTGGGGCAAAGTCACCGCAAAGTCCAACATTCAACTCTATCCCGGTATAAAGTTCGGATAGAGTTGGGGGAAAGTAACCCCAAATTCAAACACTCAACTATATCCCGGTATAAAGTTCTGATAGAGTGGGGGAAAGTTACCCTAAAGTTCAACTTTCAACTCTATTCCGAAACAAAGTTCGGATAGAGTTGGGGCAAAGTCACCGCAAAGTCCAACATTCAACTCTATCCCGGTATAAAGTTCGGATAGAGTTGGGGGAAAGTAACCCCAAATTCAAACACTCAACTATATCCCGGTATAAAGTTCTGATAGAGTTGGGGGAAAGTTACCCTAAAGTTCAACTTTCAACTCTATTCCGAAACAAAGTACGGATAGAGTTGGGGCAAAGCCCACCGTTCAACTGTATCCCGGTATAAAGTTCGGATAGAGTTGGGGGAAAGTAACACCAAATTCCAACACTCAACTCTATCCTGGTATAAAGTTCTGATAGAGTGGGGGAAAGTTACCCTAAAGTTCAACTTTCAACTCTATTCCGAAACAAAGTTCGGATAGAGTTGGGGCAAAGTCACCGCAAAGTCCAACATTCAACTCTATCCCGGTATAAAGTTCGGATAGAGTTGGGGGAAAGTTACCCTAAAGTTCAACTTTCAACTCTATTCCGAAACAAAGTTCGGATAGAGTTGGGGCAAAGTCCATCGTTCAACTCTATCCCCGTATAAAGTTCTGATAGAGTTGGGGGAAAGTCACCCCAAATTCCAACACTCAACTCTATCCTGGTATAAAGTTCTGATAGAGTGGGGGAAAGTTACCCTAAAGTTCAACTTTCAACTCTATTCCGAAACAAAGTTCGGATAGAGTTGGGGCAAAGTCCAACGTTCAACTCTATCCCAGTATAAAGTTCGGATAGAGTTGGGGGAAAGTCACCCCAAATTCCAACACTCAACTCTATCCTGGTATAAAGTTCTGATAGAGTGGGGGAAAGTTACCCTAAAATTCAACTTTCAACTCTATTCCGAAACAAAGTTCGGATAGAGTTGGGGCAAAGTCACCGCAAAGTCTAACATTCAACTCTATCCCGGGATAAAGTTCGGATAGAGTTGGGGGAAAGTAACCCCAAATTCCAACACTCAACTATATCCCGGTATAAAGTTCTGATATAGTTGGAGGAAAGTTACCCTAAAGTTCAATTTTGAACTCTATTCCGAAACAAAGTTCGGATAGAGTTGGGGCAAAGTAACCGCAAAGTCCAACATTCAACTCTATCCCGGTATAAAGTTCGGATAGAGTTGGGGGAAAGTAACCCCAAATTCCAACACTCAACTATATCCCGGTATAAAGTTCTGATAGAGTTGGAGGAAAGTTACCGTAAAGTTCAACTTTCAACTCTATTACGAAACAAAGTTCGGATAGAGTTGGGGCAAAGTCCAACGTTCAACTCTATCCCGGTATAAAGTTCGGATAGAGTTGGGGCAAAGTAACCGCAAAGTCCAACATTCAACTCTATCCCGGTATAAAGTTCGGATAGAGTTGCGGGAAAGTAACCCCAAATTCCAACACACAACTATATCCCGGTATAAAGTTCTGATAGAGTTGGGGGAAAGTTACCCTAACGTTCAACTTTCAACTCTATTCCGAAACAAAGTTCGGATAGAGTTGGGGCAAAGTCCAACGTTCAACTCTATCCCGGTATAAAGTTCGGATAGAGTTGGGGCAAAGTAACCGCAAAGTCCAACATTCAACTCTATCCCGGTATAAAGTTCGGATAGAGTTGCGGCAAAGTAACCCCAAATTCCAACACTCAACTATATCCCGGTATAAAGTTCTGATAGAGTTGGGGGAAAGTTACCCTAACGTTCAACTTTCAACTCTATTCCGAAACAAAGTTCGGATAGAGTTGGGGCAAAGTCCAACGTTCAACTCTATCCCGGTATAAAGTTCGGATAGAGTTGGGGCAAAGTCCAACGTTCAACTCTATCCCGGTATAAAGTTCGGATAGAGTTGGGGGAATGTCACCCCAAATTCCAACACTCAACTATGTCCCGGTATAAAGTTCGGATAGAGTTGGGGGAAAGTAACCCCAAATTCCAACACTCAACTATATCCCGGTATAAAGTTCTGATAGAGTTGGGGAAAATTACCCTAAAGTTCAACTTCCAACTCTATTCCAAAACAAAGTTCGGATAGAGTTGGGGCAAAGTAACCGCAAAGTCCAACGTTCAACCCTATCCCGGTATAAAGTTCGGATAGAGTTGGGGGAAAGTAACCCCAAATTCCATCACTCAACTCTATCCTGGTATAAAGTTCGGATAGAGTTGGAGGAAAGTTACCCGAAAGTTCAACTTTCAACTCTATCCCGAAACAAAGTTCGGATAGAGTTGGGGCAAAGTAACCGCAAAGTCCAACATTCAACTCTATCCCGGTCTAAAGTTCGGATAGCGTTGGGGCAAAGTAACCCCAAATTCCAACACTCAACTATGTCCCGGTATAAAGTTCGGATAGAGTTGGGGGAAAGTAACCCCAAATTCCAACACTCAACTATATCCCGGTATAAAGTTCTGATAGAGTTGGGGGAAAGTTACCCTAAAGTTCAACTTTCAACTCTATTCCGAAACAAAGTTCGGATAGAGTTGGGGCAAAGTCCAACGTTCAACTCTATCCCGGTATAAAGTTCGGATAGAGTTGGGGGAAAGTCACCCCAAATTCCAACACTCAACTCTATCCTGGTATAAAGTTCGGATAGAGTTGGAGGAAAGTTACCCTAAAATTTAACTTTCAACTCTATTCCGAAACAAAATTCGGATAGAGTTGGGGCAAAGTAACCGCAAAGTCCAACATTCAACTCTATCCCGGTCTAAAGTTCGGATAGAGTTGGGGGAAAGTAACCCCAAATTCCAACACTCAACTATGTCCCGGTATAAAGTTCTGATAGAGTTGGGGGAAAGTTACCGTCAAGTTCAATTTTGAACTGTATTCCGAAACAAAGTTCGGATAGAGTTGGGGCAAAGTAACCGCAACGTCCAACATTCAACTCTATCCCGGTATAAAGTCCGGATAGAGTTGGGGGAAAGTAACCCCAATTTCCAACACTCAACTATCTCCCGGTATAAAGTTCTGATAGAGTTGGGGAAAATTACCCTAACGTTCAACTTTCAACTCTATTCCAAAACAAAGTTCGGATAGAGTTGGGGCAAAGTAACCGCAAAGTCCAACGTTCAACTCTATCCCGGTATAAAGTTCGGATAGAGTTGGGGGAAAGTAACCCCAAATTCCAACACTCAACTCTATCCTGGTATAAAGTTCGGATAGAGTTGGAGGAAAGTTACCCGAAAGTTCAACTTTCAACTCTATCCCGAAACAAAGTTCGGATAGAGTTGGGGCAAAGTAACCGCAAAGTCCAACATTCAACTCTATCCCGGTCTAAAGTTCGGATAGAGTTGGGGCAAAGTAACCCCAAATTCCAACACTCAACTATGTCCCGGTATAAAGTTCTGATAGAGTTGGGGGAAAGTTACCGTAAAGTTCAATTTTGAACTGTATTCCGAAACAAAGTTCGGATAGAGTCGGGGCAAAGTAACCGCAACGTCCAACATTCAACTCTATCCCGGTATAAAGTTCGGATAGAGTTGGGGGAAAGTAACCCCAATTTCCAACACTCAACTATATCCCGGTATAAAGTTCTGATAGAGTTGGGGAAAATTACCCTAAAGTTCAACTTTCAACTCTATTCCAAAACAAAGTTCGGATAGAGTTGGGGCAAAGTAACCGCAAAGTCCAACGTTCAACTCTATCCCGGTATAAAGTTCGGATAGAGTTGGGGGAAAGTAACCCCAAATTCCAACACTCAACTCTATCCTGGTATAAAGTTCGGATAGAGTTGGAGGAAAGTTACCGTAAAATTTAACTTTCAACTCTATTCCGAAACAAAGTTCGGATAGAGTTGGGGCAAAGTAACCGCAAAGTCCAACATTCAACTCTATGCCGGTATAAAGTGCGGATAGAGTTGGGGGAAAGTAACCCCAAATTCCAACACTCAACTATATCCCGGTATAAAGTTCTGATAGAGTTGGGGGAAAGTTACCCTAAAGTTCAACTTTCAACTCTATTCCGAAACAAAGTTCGGATAGAGTTCGGGCAAAGTCCAACGGTTAACTCTATCCCGGTATAAAGTTCGGATAGAGTTGGGGGAAAGTAACCCCAAATTCCAAAACTCAGCTCTATCCTGGTATAATGTTCTGATAGAGTGGGGGAAAGTTACCCTAAAGTTCAACTTTCAACTCTATTCCGAAAAAAGTTCGGATAGAGTTGGGGCAAAGTGACCGCAAAGTCCAACATTCAACTCTATCGCGGTATAAAGTTCGGATAGAGTTGGGGGAAAGTAACCCCAAATTCCAACACCCAACTATATCCCGGTATAAAGTTCTGATAGAGTTGGAGGAAAGTTACCCTAAAGTTGAACTTTCAACTCTATTCCGAAACAAAGTTCGGATAGAGTTGGGGCAAAGTAACCGCAAAGTCCAACATTCAACTCTATCCCGGTATAAAGTTCGGATAGAATTGGGGGAAAGTAACCCCAAATTCCAACACTCAACTATGTCCCGGTATAAAGTTCGGATAGAGTTGCGGGAAAGTAACCCCAAATTCCAACACTCAACTATATCCCGGTATAAAGTTCGGATAGAGTTGGGGGAAAGTAACCCCAAATTCCAACACTCAACTATGTCCCGGTATAAAGTTCTGATAGAGTTGGGGGAAAGTTACCCTAAAGTTCAACTTTCAACTCTATTCCGAAACAAAGTTCGGATAGAGTTGGGGCAAAGTCCAACGTTTAACTCTATCCCGGTATAAAGTTCGGATAGAGTTGGGGGAAAGTAACCCCAAATTCCAACACTCAGCTCTATCCTGGTATAAAGTTCTGATAGAGTGGGGGAAAGTTACCCGAAAGTTCAACACTCAACTCTATCCTGGTATAAAGTTCGGATAGAATTGGGGGAAAGTAACCCCAAATTCCAACACTCAACTATGTCCCGGTATAAAGTTCTGATAGAGTTGGGGGAAAGTCACCCCAAATTCCAACACTCAACTCTATCCTGGTATAAAGTTCTGATAGAGTGGGGGAAAGTTACCCTAAAGTTCAACTTTCAACTCTACTCCGAAACAAAGTTCGGATAGAGTTGGGGCAAAGTCACCGCAAAGTCCAACATTCAACTCTATCCCGGTATAAAGTTCGGATAGAGTTGGGGGAAAGTAACCCCAAATTCCAACATTCAACTATATCCCGCTATAAAGTTCTGATAGAGTTGGGGGAAAGTTACCCTAAAGTTCAATTTTGAACTCTATTCCGAAACAAAGTTCGGATAGAGTTGGGGCAAAGTAACCGCAAAGTCCAACATTCAACTCTATCCCGGTATAAAGTTCGGATACAGTTGGGGGAAAGTAACCCCAAATTCCAACACTCAACTATATCGCGGTATAACGTTCTGATAGAGTTGGGGGAAAGTTACCCTAAAGTTCAACTTTCAAATCTATTCCGAAACAAAGTTCGGATAGAGTTGGGGCAAAGTCCAACGTTCAACTCTATCCCGGTATAAAGTTCGGATAGAGTTGGGGGAAAGTAACCCCAAATTCCAACACTCAACTCTATCCTGGTATAAAGTTCTGATAGAGTGGGGGAAAGTTACCCTAAAGTTCAACTTTCAACTCTATTCCGAAACAAAGTTCGGATAGAGTTGGGGCAAAGTCACCGCAAAGTCCAACATTCAACTCTATCCCGGTATAAAGTTCGGATAGAGTTGGGGGAAAGTAACCCCAAATTCCAACACTCAACTATGTCCCGGTATAAAGTTCTGATAGAGTTGGGGGAAAGTTACCCTAAAGTTCAATTTTGAACTCTATTCCGAAACAAAGTTCGGATAGAGTTGGGGCAAAGTAACCGCAACGTCCAACATTCAACTCTATCCCGGTATAAAGTTCGGATAGAGTTGGGGGAAAGTAACCCCAATTTCCAACACTCAACTATATCCCGGTATAAAGTTCTGATAGAGTTGGGGAAAATTACCCTAACGTTCAACTTTCAACTCTATTCCAAAACAAAGTTCGGATAGAGTTGGGGCAAAGTAACCGCAAAGTCCAACGTTCAACTCTATCCCGGTATAAAGTTCGGATAGAGTTGGGGGAAAGTAACCCCAAATTCCAACACTCAACTCTATCCTGGTATAAAGTTCGGATAGAGTTGGAGGAAAGTTACCCGAAAGTTCAACTTTCAACTCTATCCCGAAACAAAGTTCGGATAGAGTTGGGGCAAAATAACCGCAAACTCCAACATTCAACTCTATCCCGGTCTAAAGTTCGGATAGAGTTGGGGCAAAGTAACCCCAAATTCCAACACTCAACTATGTCCCGGTATAAAGTTCTGATAGAGTTGGGGGAAAGTTACCGTAAAGTTCAATTTTGAACTGTATTCCGAAACAAAGTTCGGATAGAGTTGGGGCAAAGTAACCGCAACGTCCAACATTCAACTCTATCCCGGTATAAAGTTCGGATAGAGTTGGGGGAAAGTAACCCCAATTTCCAACACTCAACTATATCCCGGTATAAAGTTCTGATAGAGTTGGGGAAAATTACCCTAAAATTTAACTTTCAACTCTATTCCGAAACAAAGTTCGGATAGAGTTGGGGCAAAGTAACCGCAAAGTCCAACATTCAACTCTATGCCGGTATAAAGTGCGGATAGAGTTGGGGGAAAGTAACCCCAAATTCCAACACTCAACTATATCCCGGTATAAAGTTCTGATAGAGTTGGGGGAAAGTTACCCTAAAGTTCAACTTTCAACTCTATTCCGAAACAAAGTTCGGATAGAGTTGGGGCAAAGTCCAACGTTTAACTCTATCCCGGTATAAAGTTCGGATAGAGTTGGGGGAAAGTAACCCCAAATTCCAACACTCAGCTCTATCCTGGTATAAAGTTCTGATAGAGTGGGGGAAAGTTACCCGAAAGTTCAACACTCGACTCTATCCTGGTATAAAGTTCGGATAGAATTGGGGGAAAGTAACCCCAAATTCCAACACTCAACTATGTCCCGGTATAAAGTTCTGATAGAGTTGGGGGAAAGTCACCCCAAATTCCAACACTCAACTCTATCCTGGTATAAAGTTCTGATAGAGTGGGGGAAAGTTACCCTAAAGTTCAACTTTCAACTCTACTCCGAAACAAAGTTCGGATAGAGTTGGGGCAAAGTCACCGCAAAGTCCAACATTCAACTCTATCCCGGTATAAAGTTCGGATAGAGTTGGGGGAAAGTAACCCCAAATTCCAACATTCAACTATATCCCGCTATAAAGTTCTGATAGAGTTGGGGGAAAGTTCCCCTAAAGTTCAATTTTGAACTCTATTCCGAAACAAAGTTCGGATAGAGTTGGGGCAAAGTAACCGCAAAGTCCAACATTCAACTCTATCCCGGTATAAAGTTCGGATACAGTTGGGGGAAAGTAACCCCAATTTCCAACACTCAACTATATCCCGGTATAAAGTTCTGATAGAGTTGGGGAAAATTACCCTAAAGTTCAACTTTCAAATCTATTCCGAAACAAAGTTCGGATAGAGTTGGGGCAAAGTCCAACGTTCAACTCTATCCCGGTATAAAGTTCGGATAGAGTTGGGGGAAAGTCACCCCAAATTCCAACACTCAACTCTATCCTGGTATAAAGTTCTGATAGAGTGGGGGAAAGTTACCCTAAAGTTCAACTTTCAACTCTACTCCGAAACAAAGTTCGGATAGAGTTGGGGCAAAGTCACCGCAAAGTCCAACATTCAACTGTATCCCGGTATAAAGTTCGGATAGAGTTGGGGGAAAGTAACCCCAAATTCCAACACTCAACTATATCCCGGTATAAAGTTCTGATAGAGTTGGAGGAAAGTTACCCTAAAGTTCAACTTTCAACTCTATTCCGAAACAAAGTTCGGATAGAGTTGGGGCAAAGTAACCGCAAAGTCCAACATTCAACTCTATCCCGGTATAAAGTTCGGATAGAATTGGGGGAAAGTAACCCCAAATTCCAACACTCAACTATGTCCCGGTATAAAGTTCTGATAGAGTTGGGGGAAAGTTACCCTAAAGTTCAATTTTGAACTCTATTCCGAAACAGAGTTCTGATAGAGTTGGGGCAAAGTAACCGCAAAGTCCAACATTCAACTCTATCCCGGTATAAAGTTCGGATAGAGTTGGGGCAAAGTAACCGCAAAGTCCAACATTCAACTCTATCCCGGTATAAAGTTCGGATAGAGTTGCGGGAAAGTAACCGCAAAGTCCAACATGCAACTCTATCCCGGTACAAAGTTCGGATAGAGTTGGGGGAAAGTAACCCCAAATTCCAACACTCAACTATATCCCGGTATAAAGTTCTGATAGAGTTGGGGGAAAGTTACCCTAAAGTTCAACTTTCAACTCTATTCCGAAACAAAGTACGGATAGAGTTGGGGCAAAGTCCAACGTTCAACTGTATCCCGGTATAAAGTTCGGAAAGAGTTGGGGGAAAGTAACACCAAATTCCAACACTCAACTCTATCCTGGTATAAAGTTCTGATAGAGTGGGGGAAAGTTACCCTAAAGTTCAACTTTCAACTCTATTCCGAAACAAAGTTCGGATAGAGTTGGGGCAAAGTCACCGCAAAGTCCAACATTCAACTCTATCCCGGTATAAAGTTCGGATAGAGTTGGGGGAAAGTAACCCCAAATTCCAACACTCAACTATATCCCGGTATAAAGTTCTGATAGAGTTGGAGGAAAGTTACCCTAAAGTTCAACTTTCAACTCTATTCCGAAACAAAGTTCGGATAGAGTTGGGGCAAAGTCACCGCAAAGTCCAACATTCAACTCTATCCCGGTATAAAGTTCGGATAGAGTTGGGGGAAAGTAACCCCAATTTCCAACACTCAACTATATCCCGGTATAAAGTTCGGATAGAGTTGGGGCAAAGTTACCCTAACGTTCAACTTTCAACTCTATTCCGAAACAAAGTTCGGATAGAGTTGGGGCAAAGTCCAACGTTCAACTCTATCCCGGTATAAAGTTCGGATAGAGTTGGGGCAAAGTAACCGCAAAGTCCAACATTCAACTCTATCCCGGTATAAAGTTCGGATAGAATTGGGGGAAAGTAACCCCAAATTCCAACACTCAACTATGTCCCGGTATAAAGTTCTGATAGAGTTGGGGGAAAGTTACCCTAAAGTTCAATTTTGAACTCTATTCCGAAACAGAGTTTTGATAGAGTTGGGGCAAAGTAACCGCAAAGTCCAACATTCAACTCTATCCCGGTATAAAGTTCGGATAGAGTTGGGGCAAAGTAACCGCAAAGTCCAACATTCAACTCTATCCCGGTATAAAGTTCGGATAGAGTTGCGGGAAAGTAACCGCAAAGTCCAACATGCAACTCTATCCCGGTACAAAGTTCGGATCGAGTTGGGGGAAAGTAACCCCAAATTCCAACACTCAACTATATCCCGGTATAAAGTTCTGATAGAGTTGGGGGAAAGTTACCCTAAAGTTCAACTTTCAACTCTATTCCGAAACAAAGTACGGATAGAGTTGGGGCAAAGTCCAACGTTCAACTGTATCCCGGTATAAAGTTCGGATAGAGTTGGGGGAAAGTAACACCAAATTCCAACACTCAACTCTATCCTGGTATAAAGTTCTGATAGAGTGGGGAAAGTTACCCTAAAGTTCAACTTTCAACTCTATTCCGAAACAAAGTTCGGATAGAGTTGGGGCAAAGTCACCGCAAAGTCCAACATTCAACTCTATCCCGGTATAAAGTTCGGATAGAGTTGGGGGAAAGTAACCCCAAATTCCAACACTCAACTATATCCCGGTATAAAGTTCTGATAGAGTTGGAGGAAAGTTACCCTAAAGTTCAACTTTCAACTCTATTCCGAAACAAAGTTCGGATAGAGTTGGGGCAAAGTAACCGCAAAGTCCAACATTCAACTCTATCCCCGTATAAAGTTCGGATAGAATTGGGGGAAAGTAACCCCAAATTCCAACACTCAACTATGTCCCGGTATAAAGTTCTGATAGAGTTGGGGGAAAGTTACCCTAAAGTTCAATTTTGAACTCTATTCCGAAACAGAGTTCTGATAGAGTTGGGGCAAAGTAACCGCAAAGTCCAACATTCAACTCTATCCCGGTATAAAGTTCGGATAGAGTTGCGGGAAAGTAACCCCAAATTCCAACACTCAACTATATCCCGGTATAAAGTTCTGATAGAGTTGGGGGAAAGTTACCCTAACGTTCAACTTTCAACTCTATTCCGAAACAAAGTTCGGATAGAGTTGGGGCAAAGTCCAACGTTCAACTCTATCCCGGTATAAAGTTCGGATAGAGTTGGGGCAAAGTAACCGCAAAGTCCAACATTCAACTCTATCCCGGTATAAAGTTCGGATAGAGTTGGGGCAAAGTAACCGCAAAGTCCAACATTCAACTCTATCCCGGTATAAAGTTCGGATAGAGTTGCGGGAAAGTAACCGCAAAGTCCAACATGCAACTCTATCCCGGTACAAAGTTCGGATAGAGTTGGGGGAAAGTAACCCCAAATTCCAACACTCAACCATATCCCGGTATAAAGTTCTGATAGAGTTGGGGGAAAGTTATCCTAAGGTTCAACTTTCAACTCTATTCCGAAACAAAGTTCGGATAGAGTCACCGCAAAGTCCAACATTCAACTCTATCCCGGTATAAAGTTCGGATAGAGTTGGGAGAAAGTAACCCCAATTTCCAACACTCAACTATATCCCGGTATAAAGTTCGGATAGAGTTGGGGCAAAGTTACCCTAACGTTCAACTTTCAACTCTATTCCGAAACAAAGTTCGGATAGAGTTGGGGCAAAGTCCAACGTTCAACTCTATCCCGGTATAAAGTTCGGATAGAGTTGGGGCAAAGTAACCGCAAAGTCCAACATTCAACTCTATCACGGTATAAATTTCGCATAGAGTTGCGGGAAAGTAACCGCAAAGTCCACCATGCAACTCTATCCCGGTATAAAGTTCTGATAGAGTTGGAGGAAAGTTACCCTAAAGTTCAACTTTCAACTCTATTCCGAAACAAAGTTCGGATAGAGTTGGGGCAAAGTCACCGCAAAGTCCAACATTCAACTCTATCCCGGTATAAAGTTCGGATAGAGTTGGGGGAAAGTTACCCTAAAGTTCAACTTTCAACTCTATTCCGAAACAAAGTTCGGATTGAGTTGGGGCAAAGTCCAACGTTCAACTCTATCCCAGTATAAAGTTCGGATAGAGTTGGGGGAAAGTCACCCCAAATTCAAACACTCAACTCTATCCTGGTATAAAGTTCTGATAGAGTGGGGGAAAGTTACCCTAAAGTTCAACTTTCAACTCTATTCCGAAACAAAGTTCGGATAGAGTTGGGGCAAAGTCACCTCAAAGTCCAGCATTCAACTCTATCCCGGTATAAAGTTCGGATAGAGTTGGGGGAAAGTAACCCCAAATTCCAACACTCAACTATATACCGGTATAAAGTTCTGATAGAGTTGGAGGAAAGTTACCCTAAAGTTCAACTTTCAACTCTATTCCGAAACAAAGTTCGGATAGAGTTGGGGCAAAGTAACCGCAAAGTCCAACATTCAACTCTATCCCGGTATAAAGTTCGGATAGAGTTGGGGGAAAGTAACCCCAAATTCCAACACTCAACTCTATCCTGGCATAAAGTTCTGATAGAGTGGGGGAAAGTTACCCTAAAGTTCAACTTTCAACTCTATTCCGAAACAAAGTTCGGATAGAGTTGGGGCAAAGTCACCGCAAAGTCCAACATTCAACTCTATCCCCGTATAAAGTTCGGATAGAGTTGGGGGAAAGTAACCCCAAATTCCAACACTCAACTATGTCCCGGTATAAAGTTCTGATAGAGTTGGGGGAAAGTTACCCTAAAGTTCAATTTTGAACTCTATTCCGAAACAAAGTTCGGATAGAGTTGGGGCAAAGTAACCGCAAAGTCCAACATTCAACTCTATCCCGGTATAAAGTTCGGATAGAGTTGGGGGAAAGTAACCCCAAATTCCAACACTCAACTATATCCCGGTATAAAGTTCTGATAGAGTTGGGGGAAAGTTATCCTAAGGTTCAACTTTCAACTCTATTCCGAAACAAAGTTCGGATAGAGTCACCGCAAAGTCCAACATTCAACTCTATCCCGGTATAAAGTTCGGATAGAGTTGGGAGAAAGTAACCCCAATTTCCAACACTCAACTATATCCCGGTATAAAGTTCGGATAGAGTTGGGGCAAAGTTACCCTAACGTTCAACTTTCAACTCTATTCCGAAACAAAGTTCGGATAGAGTTGGGGCAAAGTCCAACGTTCAACTCGATCCCGGTATAAAGTTCGGATAGAGTTGGGGCAAAGTAACCGCAAAGTCCAACATTCAACTCTATCACGGTATAAATTTCGCATAGAGTTGCGGGAAAGTAACCGCAAAGTCCACCATGCAACTCTATCCCGGTACAAAGTTCGGATAGAGTTGGGGGAAAGTAACCCCAAATTCCAACACTCAACTATATCCCGGTATAAAGTTCTGATAGAGTTGGGGGAAAGTTACCCTAAAGTTCAACTTTCAACTCTATTCCGAAACAAAGTACGGATAGAGTTGGGGCAAAGTCCAACGTTCAACTGTATCCCGGTATAAAGTTCGGATAGAGTTGGGGGAAAGTAACACCAAATTCCAACACTCAACTCTATCCTGGTATAAAGTTCTGATAGAGTGGGGGAAAGTTACCCTAAAGTTCAACTTTCAACTCTATTCCGAAACAAAGTTCGGATAGAGTTGGGGCAAAGTCACCGCAAAGTCCAACATTCAACTCTATCCCGGTATAAAGTTCGGATAGAGTTGGGGGAAAGTAACCCCAAATTCCAACACTCAACTATATCCCGGTATAAAGTTCTGATAGAGTTGGAGGAAAGTTACCCTAAAGTTCAACTTTCAACTCTATTCCGAAACAAAGTTCGGATAGAGTTGGGGCAAAGTAACCGCAAAGTCCAACATTCAACTCTATCCCGGTATAAAGTTCGGATAGAATTGGGGGAAAGTAACCCCAAATTCCAACACTCAACTATGTCCCGGTTTAAAGTTCTGATAGAGTTGGGGGAAAGTTACCCTAAAGTTCAATTTTGAACTCTATTCCGAAACAGAGTTCTGATAGAGTTGGGGCAAAGTAACCGCAAAGTCCAACATTCAACTCTATCCCGGTATAAAGTTCGGATAGAGTTGCGGGAAAGTAACCCCAAATTCCAACACTCAACTATATCCCGGTATAAAGTTCTGATAGAGTTGGGGGAAAGTTACCCTAACGTTCAACTTTCAACTCTATTCCGAAACAAAGTTCGGATAGAGTTGGGGGAAAGTCCAACGTTCAACTCTATCCCGGTATAAAGTTCGGATAGAGTTGGGGCAAAGTAACCGCAAAGTCCAACATTCAACTCTATTCCGGTATAAAGTTCGGATAGAGTTGGGGCAAAGTAACCGCAAAGTCCAACATTCAACTCTATCCCGGTATAAAGTTCGGATAGAGTTGCGGGAAAGTAACCGCAAAGTCCAACATGCAACTCTATCCCGGTACAAAGTTCGGATAGAGTTGGGGGAAAGTAACCCCAAATTCCAACACTCAACTCTATCCTGGTATAAAGTTCTGATAGAGTGGGGGAAAGTTACCCTAAAGTTCAACTTTCAACTCTACTCCGAAACAAAGTTCGGATAGAGTTGGGGCAAAGTCACCGCAAAGTCCAACATTCAACTCTATCCCGGTATAAAGTTCGGATAGAGTTGGGGAAAGTAACCCCAAATTCCAACACTCAACTATATCCCGGTATAAAGTTCTGATAGAGTTGGAGGAAAGTTACCCTAAAGTTCAACTTTCAACTCTATTCCGAAACAAAGTTCGGATAGAGTTGGGGCAAAGTCCAACGTTCAACTCTATCCCAGTATAAAGTTCGGATAGAGTTGGGGGAAAGTAACACCAAATTCCAACACTCAACCCTATCATGGTATAAAGTTCTGATAGAGTGGGGGAAAGTTACCCTAAAGTTCAACTTTCAACTCTATTGCGAAACAAAGTTCGGATAGAGTTGGGGCAAAGTCACCGCAAAGTCCAACATTCAACTCTATCCCGGTATAAAGTTCGGATAGAGTTGGGGAAAGTAACCCCAAATTCCAACACTCAACTATGTCCCGGTATAAAGTTCTGATAGAGTTGGGGGAAAGTTACCCTAAAGTTCAATTTTGAACTCTATTCCGAAACAGAGTTCTGATAGAGTTGGGGCAAAGTAACCGCAAAGTCCAACATTCAACTCTATCCCGGTATAAAGTTCGGATAGAGTTGCGGGAAAGTAACCGCAAAGTCCAACATGCAACTCTATCCCGGTACAAAGTTCGGATAGAGTTGGGGGAAAGTAACCCCAAATTCCAACACTCAACTATATCCCGGTATAAAGTTCTGATAGAGTTGGGGGAAAGTTACCCTAAAGTTCAACTTTCAACTCTATTCCGAAACAAAGTACGGATAGAGTTGGGGCAAAGTCCAACGTTCAACTGTATCCCGGTATAAAGTTCGGAAAGATTTGGGGGAAAGTAACACCAAATTCCAACACTCAACTCTATCCTGGTATAAAGTTCTGATAGAGTGGGGGAAAGTTACCCTAAAGTTCAACTTTCAACTCTATTCCGAAACAAAGTTCGGATAGAGTTGGGGCAAAGTCACCGCAAAGTCCAACATTCAACTCTATCCCGGTATAAAGTTCGGATAGAGTTGGGGGAAAGTAACCCCAAATTCCAACACTCAACTATATCCCGGTATAAAGTTCTGATAGAGTTGGAGGAAAGTTACCCTAAAGTTCAACTTTCAACTCTATTCCGAAACAAAGTTCGGATAGAGTTGGGGCAAAGTCACCGCAAAGTCCAACATTCAACTCTATCCCGGTATAAAGTTCGGATAGAGTTGGGGGAAAGTAACCCCAATTTCCAACACTCAACTATATCCCGGTATAAAGTTCGGATAGAGTTGGGGCAAAGTTACCCTAACGTTCAACTTTCAACTCTATTCCGAAACAAAGTTCGGATAGAGTTGGGGCAAAGTCCAACGTTCAACTCTATCCCGGTATAAAGTTCGGATAGAGTTGGGGCAAAGTAACCGCAAAGTCCAACATTCAACTCTATCCCGGTATAAAGTTCGGATAGAATTGGGGGAAAGTAACCCCAAATTCCAACACTCAACTATGTCCCGGTATAAAGTTCTGATAGAGTTGGGGGAAAGTTACCCTAAAGTTCAATTTTGAACTCTATTCCGAAACAGAGTTTTGATAGAGTTGGGGCAAAGTAACCGCAAAGTCCAACATTCAACTCTATCCCGGTATAAAGTTCGGATAGAGTTGGGGCAAAGTAACCGCAAAGTCCAACATTCAACTCTATCCCGGTATAAAGTTCGGATAGAGTTGCGGGAAAGTAACCGCAAAGTCCAACATGCAACTCTATCCCGGTACAAAGTTCGGATCGAGTTGGGGGAAAGTAACCCCAAATTCCAACACTCAACTATATCCCGGTATAAAGTTCTGATAGAGTTGGGGGAAAGTTACCCTAAAGTTCAACTTTCAACTCTATTCCGAAACAAAGTACGGATAGAGTTGGGGCAAAGTCCAACGTTCAACTGTATCCCGGTATAAAGTTCGGATAGAGTTGGGGGAAAGTAACACCAAATTCCAACACTCAACTCTATCCTGGTATAAAGTTCTGATAGAGTGGGGAAAGTTACCCTAAAGTTCAACTTTCAACTCTATTCCGAAACAAAGTTCGGATAGAGTTGGGGCAAAGTCACCGCAAAGTCCAACATTCAACTCTATCCCGGTATAAAGTTCGGATAGAGTTGGGGGAAAGTAACCCCAAATTCCAACACTCAACTATATCCCGGTATAAAGTTCTGATAGAGTTGGAGGAAAGTTACCCTAAAGTTCAACTTTCAACTCTATTCCGAAACAAAGTTCTGATAGAGTTGGGGCAAAGTAACCGCAAAGTCCAACATTCAACTCTATCCCGGTATAAAGTTCGGATAGAGTTGCGGGAAAGTAACCCCAAATTCCAACACTCAACTATATCCCGGTATAAAGTTCTGATAGAGTTGGGGGAAAGTTACCCTAACGTTCAACTTTCAACTCTATTCCGAAAGAAAGTTCGGATAGAGTTGGGGCAAAGTCCAACGTTCAACTCTATCCCGGTATAAAGTTCGGATAGAGTTGGGGCAAAGTAACCGCAAAGTCCAACATTCAACTCTATCCCGGTATAAAGTTCGGATAGAGTTGGGGCAAAGTAACCGCAAAGTCCAACATTCAACTCTATCCCGGTATAAAGTTCGGATAGAGTTGCGGGAAAGTAACCGCAAAGTCCAACATGCAACTCTATCCCGGTACAAAGTTCGGATAGAGTTGGGGGAAAGTAACCCCAAATTCCAACACTCAACCATATCCCGGTATAAAGTTCTGATAGAGTTGGGGGAAAGTTACCCTAAAGTTCAACTTTCAACTCTATTCCGAAACAAAGTACGGATAGAGTTGGGGCAAAGTCCAACGTTCAACTGTATCCCGGTATAAAGTTCGGATAGAGTTGGGGGAAAGTAACACCAAATTCCAACACTCAACTCTATCCTGGTATAAAGTTCTGATAGAGTGGGGGCAAGTTACCCTAAAGTTCAACTTTCAACTCTATTCCGAAACAAAGTTCGGATAGAGTTGGGGCAAAGTCACCGCAAAGTCCAACATTCAACTCTATCCCGGTATAAAGTTCGGATAGAGTTGGGGAAAGTAACCCCAAATTCCAACACTCAACTATATCCCGGTATAAAGTTCTGATAGAGTTGGAGGAAAGTTACCCTAAAGTTCAACTTTCAACTCTATTCCGAAACAAAGTTCGGATAGAGTTGGGGCAAAGTCACCGCAAAGTCCAACATTCAACTCTATCCCGGTATAAAGTTCGGATAGAGTTGGGGGAAAGTTACCCTAAAGTTCAACTTTCAACTCTATTCCGAAACAAAGTTCGGATAGAGTTGGGGCAAAGTCCATCGTTCAACTCTATCCCAGTATAAAGTTCTGATAGAGTTGGGGGAAAGTCACCCCAAATTCCAACACTCAACTCTATCCTGGTATAAAGTTCTGATAGAGTGGGGGAAAGTTACCCTAAAGTTCAACTTTCAACTCTATTCCGAAACAAAGTTCGGATAGAGTTGGGGCAAAGTCACCGCAAAGTCCAACATTCAACTCTATCCCGGTATAAAGTTCGGATAGAGTTGGGGGAAAGTAACCCCAAATTCCAACACTCAACTATATCCCGGTATAAAGTTCTGATAGAGTTGGAGGAAAGTTACCCTAAAGTTCAACTTTCAACTCAATTCCGAAACAAAGTTCGGATAGAGTTGGGGCAAAGTAAACGCAAAGTCCAACATTCAACTCTATCCCGGTATAAAGTTCGGATAGAATTGGGGGAAAGTAACCCCAAATTCCAACACTCAACTATGTCCCGGTATAAAGTTCTGATAGAGTTGGGGGAAAGTTACCCTAAAGTTCAATTTTGAACTCTATTCCGAAACAGAGTTCGGATAGAGTTGGGGCAAAGTAACCGCAAAGTCCAACATTCAACTCTATCCCGGTATAAAGTTCGCATAGAGTTGGGGGAAAGTAACACCAAATTCCAACACTCAACTCTATCCTGGTATAAAGTTCTGATAGAGTGGGGGAAAGTTACCCTAAAGTTCAACTTTCAACTCTATTGCGAAACAAAGTTCGGATAGAGTTGGGGCAAAGTCACCGCAAAGTCCAACATTCAACTCTATCCCGGTATAAAGTTCGGATAGAGTTGGGGAAAGTAACCCCAAATTCCAACACTCAACTATATCCCGGTATAAAGTTCTGATAGAGTTGGAGGAAAGTTACCCTAAAGTTCAACTTTCAACTCTATTCCGAAACAAAGTTCGGATAGAGTTGGAGCAAAGTCACCGCAAAGTCCAACATTCAACTCTATCCCGGTATAAAGTTCGGATAGAGTTGGGGGAAAGTTACCCTAAAGTTCAACTTTCAACTCTATTCCGAAACAAAGTTCGGATAGAGTTGGGGCAAAGTCCAACGTTCAACTCTATCCCAGTATAAAGTTCGGATAGAGTTGGGGGAAAGTAACACCAAATTCCAACACTCAACTCTATCCTGGTATAAAGTTCTGATAGAGTGGGGGAAAGTTACCCTAAAGTTCAACTTTCAACTCTATTGCGAAAGAAAGTTCGGATAGAGTTGGGGCAAAGTCACCGCAAAGTCCAACATTCAACTCTATCCCGGTATAAAGTTCGGATAGAGTTGGGGAAAGTAACCCCAAATTCCAACATTCAACTATATCCCGGTATAAAGTTCTGATAGAGTTGGAGGAAAGTTACCCTAAAGTTCAACTTTCAACTCTATTCCGAAACAAAGTTCGGATAGAGTTGGGGCAAAGTCACCGCAAAGTCCAACATTCAACTCTATCCCGGTATAAAGTTCGGATAGAGTTGGGGGAAAGTTACCCTAAAGTTCAACTTTCAACTCTATTCCGAAACAAAGTTCGGATTGAGTTGGGGCAAAGTCCAACGTTCAACTCTATCCCAGTATAAAGTTCGGATAGAGTTGGCGGAAAGTCACCCCAAATTCAAACACTCAACTCTATCCTGGTATAAAGTTCTGATAGAGTGGGGGAAAGTTACCCTAAAGTTCAACTTTCAACTCTATTCCGAAACAAAGTTCGGATAGAGTTGGGGCAAAGTCACCTCAAAGTCCAGCATTCAACTCTATCCCGGTATAAAGTTCGGATAGAGTTGGGGGAAAGTAACCCCAAATTCCAACACTCAACTATATACCGGTATAAAGTTCTGATAGAGTTGGAGGAAAGTTACCCTAAAGTTCAACTTTCAACTCTATTCCGAAACAAAGTTCGGATAGAGTTGGGGCAAAGTAACCGCAAAGTCCAACATTCAACTCTATCCCGGTATAAAGTTCGGATAGAGTTGGGGGAAAGTAACCCCAAATTCCAACACTCAACTCTATCCTGGCATAAAGTTCTGATAGAGTGGGGGAAAGTTACCCTAAAGTTCAACTTTCAACTCTATTCCGAAACAAAGTTCGGATAGAGTTGGGGCAAAGTCACCGCAAAGTCCAACATTCAACTCTATCCCGGTATAAAGTTCGGATAGAGTTGGGGGAAAGTAACCCCAAATTCCAACACTCAACTATGTCCCGGTATAAAGTTCTGATAGAGTTGGGGGAAAGTTACCCTAAAGTTCAATTTTGAACTCTATTCCGAAACAAAGTTCGGATAGAGTTGGGGCAAAGTAACCGCAAAGTCCAACATTCAACTCTATCCCGGTATAAAGTTCGGATAGAGTTGGGGGAAAGTAACCCCAAATTCCAACACTCAACTATATCCCGGTATAAAGTTCTGATAGAGTTGGGGGAAAGTTATCCTAAGGTTCAACTTTCAACTCTATTCCGAAACAAAGTTCGGATAGAGTCACCGCAAAGTCCAACATTCAACTCTATCCCGGTATAAAGTTCGGATAGAGTTGGGAGAAAGTAACCCCAATTTCCAACACTCAACTATATCCCGGTATAAAGTTCGGATAGAGTTGGGGCAAAGTTACCCTAACGTTCAACTTTCAACTCTATTCCGAAACAAAGTTCGGATAGAGTTGGGGCAAAGTCCAACGTTCAACTCTATCCCGGTATAAAGTTCGGATAGAGTTGGGGCAAAGTAACCGCAAAGTCCAACATTCAACTCTATCACGGTATAAATTTCGCATAGAGTTGCGGGAAAGTAACCGCAAAGTCCACCATGCAACTCTATCCCGGTACAAAGTTCGGATAGAGTTGGGGGAAAGTAACCCCAAATTCCAACACTCAACTATATCCCGGTATAAAGTTCTGATAGAGTTGGGGGAAAGTTACCCTAAAGTTCAACTTTCAACTCTATTCCGAAACAAAGTACGGATAGAGTTGGGGCAAAGTCCAACGTTCAACTGTATCCCGGTATAAAGTTCGGATAGAGTTGGGGGAAAGTAACACCAAATTCCAACACTCAACTCTATCCTGGTATAAAGTTCTGATAGAGTGGGGGAAAGTTACCCTAAAGTTCAACTTTCAACTCTATTCCGAAACAAAGTTCGGATAGAGTTGGGGCAAAGTCACCGCAAAGTCCAACATTCAACTCTATCCCGGTATAAAGTTCGGATAGAGTTGGGGGAAAGTAACCCCAAATTCCAACACTCAACTATATCCCGGTATAAAGTTCTGATAGAGTTGGAGGAAAGTTACCCTAAAGTTCAACTTTCAACTCTATTCCGAAACAAAGTTCGGATAGAGTTGGGGCAAAGTAACCGCAAAGTCCAACATTCAACTCTATCCCGGTATAAAGTTCGGATAGAATTGGGGGAAAGTAACCCCAAATTCCAACACTCAACTATGTCCCGGTTTAAAGTTCTGATAGAGTTGGGGGAAAGTTACCCTAAAGTTCAATTTTGAACTCTATTCCGAAACAGAGTTCTGATAGAGTTGGGGCAAAGTAACCGCAAAGTCCAACATTCAACTCTATCCCGGTATAAAGTTCGGATAGAGTTGCGGGAAAGTAACCCCAAATTCCAACACTCAACTATATCCCGGTATAAAGTTCTGATAGAGTTGGGGGAAAGTTACCCTAACGTTCAACTTTCAACTCTATTCCGAAACAAAGTTCGGATAGAGTTGGGGGAAAGTCCAACGTTCAACTCTATCCCGGTATAAAGTTCGGATAGAGTTGGGGCAAAGTAACCGCAAAGTCCAACATTCAACTCTATTCCGGTATAAAGTTCGGATAGAGTTGGGGCAAAGTAACCGCAAAGTCCAACATTCAACTCTATCCCGGTATAAAGTTCGGATAGAGTTGCGGGAAAGTAACCGCAAAGTCCAACATGCAACTCTATCCCGGTACAAAGTTCGGATAGAGTTGGGGGAAAGTAACCCCAAATTCCAACACTCAACTCTATCCTGGTATAAAGTTCTGATAGAGTGGGGGAAAGTTACCCTAAAGTTCAACTTTCAACTCTACTCCGAAACAAAGTTCGGATAGAGTTGGGGCGAAGTCACCGCAAAGTCCAACATTCAACTCTATCCCGGTATAAAGTTCGGATAGAGTTGGGGAAAGTAACCCCAAATTCCAACACTCAACTATATCCCGGTATAAAGTTCTGATAGAGTTGGAGGAAAGTTACCCTAAAGTTCAACTTTCAACTCTATTCCGAAACAAAGTTCGGATAGAGTTGGGGCAAAGTCCAACGTTCAACTCTATCCCAGTATAAAGTTCGGATAGAGTTGGGGGAAAGTAACACCAAATTCCAACACTCAACCCTATCATGGTATAAAGTTCTGATAGAGTGGGGGAAAGTTACCCTAAAGTTCAACTTTCAACTCTATTGCGAAACAAAGTTCGGATAGAGTTGGGGCAAAGTCACCGCAAAGTCCAACATTCAACTCTATCCCGGTATAAAGTTCGGATAGAGTTGGGGAAAGTAACCCCAAATTCCAACACTCAACTATGTCCCGGTATAAAGTTCTGATAGAGTTGGGGGAAAGTTACCCTAAAGTTCAATTTTGAACTCTATTCCGAAACAGAGTTCTGATAGAGTTGGGGCAAAGTAACCGCAAAGTCCAACATTCAACTCTATCCCGGTATAAAGTTCGGATAGAGTTGCGGGAAAGTAACCGCAAAGTCCAACATGCAACTCTATCCCGGTACAAAGTTCGGATAGAGTTGGGGGAAAGTAACCCCAAATTCCAACACTCAACTCTATCCTGGTATAAAGTTCTGATAGAGTTGGGGGAAAGTTACCCTAAAGTTCAACTTTCAACTCTATTCCGAAACAAAGTACGGATAGAGTTGGGGCAAAGTCCAACGTTCAACTGTATCCCGGTATAAAGGTGGGATAGAGTTGGGGGAAAGTAACACCAAATTCCAACACTCAACTCTATCCTGGTATAAAGTTCTGATAGAGTGGGGGAAAGTTACCCTAAAGTTCAACTTTCAACTCTATTGCGAAACAAAGTTCGGATAGAGTTGGGGCAAAGTCACCGCAAAGTCCAACATTCAACTCTATCCCGGTATAAAGTTCGGATAGAGTTGGGGGAAAGTAACCCCAAATTCCAACACTCAACTATATCCCGGTATAAAGTTCTGATAGAGTTGGAGGAAAGTTACCCTAAAGTTCAACTTTCAACTCTATTACGAAACAAAGTTCGGATAGAGTTGGGGCAAAGTCCAACGTTCAACTCTATCCCGGTATAAAGTTCGGATAGAGTTGGGGCAAAGTGACCGCAAAGTCCAACATTCAACTCTATCCCGGTATAAAGTTCGGATAGAGTTGCGGGAAAGTAACCCCAAATTCCAACACTCAACTATATCCCGGTATAAAGTTCTGATAGAGTTGGGGGAAAGTTACCCTAACGTTCAACTTTCAACTCTATTCCGAAACAAAGTTCGGATAGAGTTGGGGCAAAGTCCAACGTTCAACTCTATCCCGATATAAAGTTCGGATAGAGTTGGGGCAAAGTAACCGCAAAGTCCAACATTCAACTCTATCCCGGTATAAAGTTCGGATAGAGTTGCGGGAAAGTAACCCCAAATTCCAACACTCAACTATACCCCGGTATAAAGTTCTGATAGAGTTGGGGGAAAGTTACCCTAACGTTCAACTTTCAACTCTATTCCGAAACAAAGTTCGGATAGAGTTGGGGCAAAGTCCAACGTTCAACTCTGTCCCGGTATAAAGTTCGGATAGAGTTGGGGCAAAGTCCAACGTTCAACTCTATCCCGGTATAAAGTTCGGATAGAGTTGGGGGAATGTCACCCCAAATTCCAACACTCAACTATGTCCCGGTATAAAGTTCTGATAGAGTTGGGGGAAAGTTACCCTAAAGTTCAATTTTGAACTCTATTCCGAAACAAAGTTCGGATAGAGTTGGGGCAAAGTAACCGCAAAGTCCAACATTCAACTCTATCCCGGTATAAAGTTCGGATAGAGTTGGGGGAAAGTAACCCCAAATTCCAACACTCAACTATATCCCGGTATAAAGTTCTGATAGAGTTGGAGGAAAGTTACCCTAAAGTTCAACTTTCAACTCTATTCCGAAACAAAGTTCGGATAGAGTTGGGGCAAAGTCCAACGTTCAACTCTATCCCGGTATAAAGTTCGGATAGAGTTGGGGCAAAGTAACCGCAAAGTCCAACATTCAACTCTATCCCGGTATAAAGTTCGGATAGAGTTGCGGGAAAGTAACCCCAAATTCCAACACTCAACTATATCCCGGTATAAAGTTCTGATAGAGTTGGGGGAAAGTTACCCTAACGTTCAACTTTCAACTCTATTCCGAAACAAAGTTCGGATAGAGTTGGGGCAAAGTCCAACGTTCAACTCTATCCCGGTATAAAGTTCGGATAGAGTTGGGGCAAAGTCCAACGTTCAACTCTATCCCGGTATAAAGTTCGGATAGAGTTGGGGGAAAGTCACCCCAAATTCCAACACTCAACTATGTCTCGGTATAAAGTTCTGATAGAGTTGGGGGAAAGTTACCCTAAAGTTCAATTTTGAACTCTATTCCGAAACAAAGTTCGGATAGAGTTGGGGCAAAGTAATCGCAAAGTCCAACATTCAACTCTATCCCGGTATAAAGTTCGGATAGAGTTGGGGCAAAGTCCAACGTTCAACTCTATCCCGGTATAAAGTTCGGATAGAGTTGGGGCAAAGTAACCGCAAAGTCCAACATTCAACTCTATCCCGGTATAAAGTTCGGATAGAGTTGCGGGAAAGTAACCCCAAATTCCAACACTCAACTATATCCCGGTATAAAGTTCTGATAGAGTTGGGGGAAAGTTACCCTAACGTTCAACTTTCAACTCTATTCCGAAACAAAGTTCGGATAGAGTTGGGGCAAAGTCCAACGTTCAACTCTATCCCGGTATAAAGTTCGGATAGAGTTGGGGCAAAGTAACCGCAAAGTCCAACATTCAACTCTATCCCGGTATAAAGTTCGGATAGAGTTGCGGGAAAGTAACCCCAAATTCCAACACTCAACTATACCCCGGTATAAAGTTCTGATATAGTTGGGGGAAAGTTACCCTAACGTTCAACTTTCAACTCTATTCCGAAACAAAGTTCGGATAGAGTTGGGGCAAAGTCCAACGTTCAACTCTGTCCCGGTATAAAGTTCGGATAGAGTTGGGGCAAAGTCCAACGTTCAACTCTATCCCGGTATAAAGTTCGGATAGAGTTGGGGGAATGTCACCCCAAATTCCAACACTCAACTATGTCCCGGTATAAAGTTCTGATAGAGTTGGGGGAAAGTTACCCTAAAGTTCAATTTTGAACTCTATTCCGAAACAAAGTTCGGATAGAGTTGGGGCAAAGTAACCGCAAAGTCCAACATTCAACTCTATCCCGGTATAAAGTTCGGATAGAGTTGGGGGAAAGTAACCCCAAATTCCAACACTCAACTATATCCCGGTATAAAGTTCTGATAGAGTTGGAGGAAAGTTACCCTAAAGTTCAACTTTCAACTCTATTCCGAAACAAAGTTCGGATAGAGTTGGGGCAAAGTCCAACGTTCAACTCTATCCCGGTATAAAGTTCGGATAGAGTTGGGGCAAAGTAACCGCAAAGTCCAACATTCAACTCTATCCCGGTATAAAGTTCGGATAGAGTTGCGGGAAAGTAACCCCAAATTCCAACACTCAACTATATCCCGGTATAAAGTTCTGATAGAGTTGGGGGAAAGTTACCCTAACGTTCAACTTTCAACTCTATTCCGAAACAAAGTTCGGATAGAGTTGGGGCAAAGTCCAACGTTCAACTCTATCCCGGTATAAAGTTCGGATAGAGTTGGGGCAAAGTCCAACGTTCAACTCTATCCCGGTATAAAGTTCGGATAGAGTTGGGGGAAAGTCACCCCAAATTCCAACACTCAACTATGTCTCGGTATAAAGTTCTGATAGAGTTGGGGGAAAGTTACCCTAAAGTTCAATTTTGAACTCTATTCCGAAACAAAGTTCGGATAGAGTTGGGGCAAAGTAATCGCAAAGTCCAACATTCAACTCTATCCCGGTATAAAGTTCGGATAGAGTTGGGGCAAAGTCCAACGTTCAACTCTATCCCGGTATAAAGTTCGGATAGAGTTGGGGCAAAGTAACCGCAAAGTCCAACATTCAACTCTATCCCGGTATAAAGTTCGGATAGAGTTGCGGGAAAGTAACCCCAAATTCCAACACTCAACTATATCCCGGTATAAAGTTCTGATAGAGTTGGGGGAAAGTTACCCTAACGTTCAACTTTCAACTCTATTCTGAAACAAAGTTCGGATAGAGTTGGGGCAAAGTAACCGCAAAGTCCAACATTCAACTCTATCCCGGTATAAAGTTCGGATAGAATTGGGGGAAAGTAACCCCAAATTCCAACACTCAACTATGTCGCGGTATAAAGTTCTGATAGAGTTGGGGGAAAGTTACCCTAAAGTTCAACTTTCAACTCTATTCCGAAACAAAGTTCGGTTAGAGTTGGGGCAAAGTAACCGCAAAGTCCAACATTCAACTCTATCCCGGTATAAAGTTCGGATAGAATTGGGGGAAAGTAACCCCGAATTCCAACACTCAACTATGTCCCGGTATAAAGTTCTGATAGAGTTGGGGGAAAGTTACCCTAAAGTTCAATTTTGAACTCTATTCCGAAACAGAGTTCGGATAGAGTTGGGGCAAAGTAACCGCAAAGTCCAACATTCAACTCTATCCCGGTATAAAGTTCGCATAGAGTTGCGGGAAAGTAACCCCACATTCCAACACTCAACTATCCCCGGTATAAAGTTCTGATAGAGTTGGGGGAAAGTTACCCTAACGTTCAACTTTCAACTCTATTCCGAAACAAAGTTCGGATAGAGTTGGGGCAAAGTCCAACGTTCAACTCTATCCCGGTATAAAGTTCGGATAGAGTTGGGGCAAAGTAACCGCAAAGTCCAACATTCAACTCTATCCCGGTATAAAGTTCGGATAGAGTTGGGGGAAAGTAACCCCAAATTCCAACACTCAACTATATCCCGGTATAAAGTTCTGATAGCGTTGGGGGAAAGTTACCCTATAGTTCAACTTTCAACTCTATTCCGAAACAAAGTTCGGATAGAGTAGGGGCAAAGTCCAACGTTTAACTCTATCCCGGTATAAAGTTCGGATAGAGTTGGGGGAAAGTAACCCCAAAATCCAACACTCAGCTCTATCCTGGTAGAAAGTTCTGATAGAGTGGGGGAAAGTTACCCTAAAGTTCAACTTTCAACTCTATTCCGAAACAAAGTTCGGATAGAGTTGGGTCAAAGTCACCGCAAAGTCCAACATTCAACTCTATCCCAGTATAAAGTTCGGATAGAGTTGGGGGAAAGTAACCCCAAATTCCAACACTCAACTATATCCCGGTATAAAGTTCTGATAGAATTGGGGGAAAGTTACCCTAAAGTTCAACTTTCAACTCTATTCCGAAACAAAGTACGGATAGAGTTGGGGCAAAGTCCAACGTTCAACTGTATCCCGGTATAAAGTTCGGATAGAGTTGGGGGAAAGTAACACCAAATTCCAACACTCAACTCTATCCTGGTATAAAGTTCTGATAGAGTGGGGGAAAGTTACCCTAAAGTTCAACTTTCAACTCTATTGCGAAACAAAGTTCGGATAGAGTTGGGGCAAAGTCACCGCAAAGTCCAACATTCAACTCTATCCCGGTATAAAGTTCGGATAGAGTTGGGGAAAGTAACCCCAAATTCCAACACTCAACTATATCCCGGTATAAAGTTCTGATAGAGTTGGAGGAAAGTTACCCTAAAGTTCAACTTTCAACTCTATTCCGAAACAAAGTTCGGATAGAGTTGGAGCAAAGTCACCGCAAAGTCCAACATTCAACTCTATCCCGGTATAAAGTTCGGATAGAGTTGGGGGAAAGTTACCCTAAAGTTCAACTTTCAACTCTATTCCGAAACAAAGTTCGGATAGAGTTGGGGCAAAGTCCAACGTTCAACTCTATCCCAGTATAAAGTTCGGATAGAGTTGGGGGAAAGTAACACCAAATTCCAACACTCAACTCTATCCTGGTATAAAGTTCTGATAGAGTGGGGGAAAGTTACCCTAAAGTTCAACTTTCAACTCTATTGCGAAAGAAAGTTCGGATAGAGTTGGGGCAAAGTCACCGCAAAGTCCAACATTCAACTCTATCCCGGTATAAAGTTCGGATAGAGTTGGGGAAAGTAACCCCAAATTCCAACATTCAACTATATCCCGGTATAAAGTTCTGATAGAGTTGGAGGAAAGTTACCCTAAAGTTCAACTTTCAACTCTATTCCGAAACAAAGTTCGGATAGAGTTGGGGCAAAGTCACCGCAAAGTCCAACATTCAACTCTATCCCGGTATAAAGTTCGGATAGAGTTGGGGGAAAGTTACCCTAAAGTTCAACTTTCAACTCTATTCCGAAACAAAGTTCGGATTGAGTTGGGGCAAAGTCCAACGTTCAACTCTATCCCAGTATAAAGTTCGGATAGAGTTGGGGGAAAGTCACCCCAAATTCAAACACTCAACTCTATCCTGGTATAAAGTTCTGATAGAGTGGGGGAAAGTTACCCTAAAGTTCAACTTTCAACTCTATTCCGAAACAAAGTTCGGATAGAGTTGGGGCAAAGTCACCTCAAAGTCCAGCATTCAACTCTATCCCGGTATAAAGTTCGGATAGAGTTGGGGGAAAGTAACCCCAAATTCCAACACTCAACTATATACCGGTATAAAGTTCTGATAGAGTTGGAGGAAAGTTACCCTAAAGTTCAACTTTCAACTCTATTCCGAAACAAAGTTCGGATAGAGTTGGGGCAAAGTAACCGCAAAGTCCAACATTCAACTCTATCCCGGTATAAAGTTCGGATAGAGTTGGGGGAAAGTAACCCCAAATTCCAACACTCAACTCTATCCTGGCATAAAGTTCTGATAGAGTGGGGGAAAGTTACCCTAAAGTTCAACTTTCAACTCTATTCCGAAACAAAGTTCGGATAGAGTTGGGGCAAAGTCACCGCAAAGTCCAACATTCAACTCTATCCCGGTATAAAGTTCGGATAGAGTTGGGGGAAAGTAACCCCAAATTCCAACACTCAACTATGTCCCGGTATAAAGTTCTGATAGAGTTGGGGGAAAGTTACCCTAAAGTTCAATTTTGAACTCTATTCCGAAACAAAGTTCGGATAGAGTTGGGGCAAAGTAACCGCAAAGTCCAACATTCAACTCTATCCCGGTATAAAGTTCGGATAGAGTTGGGGGAAAGTAACCCCAAATTCCAACACTCAACTATATCCCGGTATAAAGTTCTGATAGAGTTGGGGGAAAGTTATCCTAAGGTTCAACTTTCAACTCTATTCCGAAACAAAGTTCGGATAGAGTCACCGCAAAGTCCAACATTCAACTCTATCCCGGTATAAAGTTCGGATAGAGTTGGGAGAAAGTAACCCCAATTTCCAACACTCAACTATATCCCGGTATAAAGTTCGGATAGAGTTGGGGCAAAGTTACCCTAACGTTCAACTTTCAACTCTATTCCGAAACAAAGTTCGGATAGAGTTGGGGCAAAGTCCAACGTTCAACTCTATCCCGGTATAAAGTTCGGATAGAGTTGGGGCAAAGTAACCGCAAAGTCCAACATTCAACTCTATCACGGTATAAATTTCGCATAGAGTTGCGGGAAAGTAACCGCAAAGTCCACCATGCAACTCTATCCCGGTACAAAGTTCGGATAGAGTTGGGGGAAAGTAACCCCAAATTCCAACACTCAACTATATCCCGGTATAAAGTTCTGATAGAGTTGGGGGAAAGTTACCCTAAAGTTCAACTTTCAACTCTATTCCGAAACAAAGTACGGATAGAGTTGGGGCAAAGTCCAACGTTCAACTGTATCCCGGTATAAAGTTCGGATAGAGTTGGGGGAAAGTAACACCAAATTCCAACACTCAACTCTATCCTGGTATAAAGTTCTGATAGAGTGGGGGAAAGTTACCCTAAAGTTCAACTTTCAACTCTATTCCGAAACAAAGTTCGGATAGAGTTGGGGCAAAGTCACCGCAAAGTCCAACATTCAACTCTATCCCGGTATAAAGTTCGGATAGAGTTGGGGGAAAGTAACCCCAAATTCCAACACTCAACTATATCCCGGTATAAAGTTCTGATAGAGTTGGAGGAAAGTTACCCTAAAGGTCAACTTTCAACTCTATTCCGAAACAAAGTTCGGATAGAGTTGGGGCAAAGTAACCGCAAAGTCCAACATTCAACTCTATCCCGGTATAAAGTTCGGATAGAATTGGGGGAAAGTAACCCCAAATTCCAACACTCAACTATGTCCCGGTTTAAAGTTCTGATAGAGTTGGGGGAAAGTTACCCTAAAGTTCAATTTTGAACTCTATTCCGAAACAGAGTTCTGATAGAGTTGGGGCAAAGTAACCGCAAAGTCCAACATTCAACTCTATCCCGGTATAAAGTTCGGATAGAGTTGCGGGAAAGTAACCCCAAATTCCAACACTCAACTATATCCCGGTATAAAGTTCTGATAGAGTTGGGGGAAAGTTACCCTAACGTTCAACTTTCAACTCTATTCCGAAACAAAGTTCGGATAGAGTTGGGGCAAAGTCCAACGTTCAACTCTATCCCGGTATAAAGTTCGGATAGAGTTGGGGCAAAGTAACCGCAAAGTCCAACATTCAACTCTATTCCGGTATAAAGTTCGGATAGAGTTGGGGCAAAGTAACCGCAAAGTCCAACATTCAACTCTATCCCGGTATAAAGTTCGGATAGAGTTGGGGCAAAGTAACCGCAAAGTCCAACATTCAACTCTATCCCGGTATAAAGTTCGGATAGAGTTGGGGGAAAGTAACCCCAAATTCCAACACTCAACTATATCCCGGTATAAAGTTCTGATAGAGTTGGAGGAAAGTTACCCTAAAGGTCAACTTTCAACTCTATTCCGAAACAAAGTTCGGATAGAGTTGGGGCAAAGTAACCGCAAAGTCCAACATTCAACTCTATCCCGGTATAAAGTTCGGATAGAATTGGGGGAAAGTAACCCCAAATTCCAACACTCAACTATGTCCCGGTTTAAAGTTCTGATAGAGTTGGGGGAAAGTTACCCTAAAGTTCAATTTTGAACTCTATTCCGAAACAGAGTTCTGATAGAGTTGGGGCAAAGTAACCGCAAAGTCCAACATTCAACTCTATCCCGGTATAAAGTTCGGATAGAGTTGCGGGAAAGTAACCCCAAATTCCAACACTCAACTATATCCCGGTATAAAGTTCTGATAGAGTTGGGGGAAAGTTACCCTAACGTTCAACTTTCAACTCTATTCCGAAACAAAGTTCGGATAGAGTTGGGGCAAAGTCCAACGTTCAACTCTATCCCGGTATAAAGTTCGGATAGAGTTGGGGCAAAGTAACCGCAAAGTCCAACATTCAACTCTATTCCGGTATAAAGTTCGGATAGAGTTGGGGCAAAGTAACCGCAAAGTCCAACATTCAACTCTATCCCGGTATAAAGTTCGGATAGAGTTGCGGGAAAGTAACCACAAAGTCCAACATGCAACTCTATCCCGGTACAAAGTTCGGATAGAGTTGGGGGAAAGTAACCCCAAATTCCAACACTCAACTCTATCCTGGTATAAAGTTCTGATAGAGTGGGGGAAAGTTACCCTAAAGTTCAACTTTCAACTCTACTCCGAAACAAAGTTCGGATAGAGTTGGGGCAAAGTCACCGCAAAGTCCAACATTCAACTCTATCCCGGTATAAAGTTCGGATAGAGTTGGGGAAAGTAACCCCAAATTCCAACACTCAACTATATCCCGGTATAAAGTTCTGATAGAGTTGGAGGAAAGTTACCCTAAAGTTCAACTTTCAACTCTATTCCGAAACAAAGTTCGGATAGAGTTGGGGCAAAGTCCAACGGTCAACTCTATCCCAGTATAAAGTTCGGATAGAGTTGGGGGAAAGTAACACCAAATTCCAACACTCAACCCTATCATGGTATAAAGTTCTGATAGAGTGGGGGAAAGTTACCCTAAAGTTCAACTTTCAACTCTATTGCGAAAAAAAGTTCGGATAGAGTTGGGGCAAAGTCACCGCAAAGTCCAACATTCAACTCTATCCCGGTATAAAGTTCGGATAGAGTTGGGGAAAGTAACCCCAAATTCCAACACTCAACTATGTCCCGGTATAAAGTTCTGATAGAGTTGGGGGAAAGTTACCCTAAAGTTCAATTTTGAACTCTATTCCGAAACAGAGTTCTGATAGAGTTGGGGCAAAGTAACCGCAAAGTCCAACATTCAACTCTATCCCGGTATAAAGTTCGGATAGAGTTGCGGGAAAGTAACCGCAAAGTCCAACATGCAACTCTATCCCGGTACAAAGTTCGGATAGAGTTGGGGGAAAGTAACCCCAAATTCCAACACTCAACTCTATCCTGGTATAAAGTTCTGATAGAGTTGGGGGAAAGTTACCCTAAAGTTCAACTTTCAACTCTATTCCGAAACAAAGTACGGATAGAGTTGGGGCAAAGTCCAACGTTCAACTGTATCCCGGTATAAAGGTGGGATAGAGTTGGGGGAAAGTAACACCAAATTCCAACACTCAACTCTATCCTGGTATAAAGTTCTGATAGAGTGGGGGAAAGTTACCCTAAAGTTCAACTTTCAACTCTATTGCGAAACAAAGTTCGGATAGAGTTGGGGCAAAGTCACCGCAAAGTCCAACATTCAACTCTATCCCGGTATAAAGTTCGGATAGAGTTGGGGAAAGTAACCCCAAATTCCAACACTCAACTATATCCCCGTATAAAGTTCTGATAGAGTTGAAGGAAAGTTACCCTAAAGTTCAACTTTCAACTCTATTCCGAAACAAAGTTCGGATAGAGTTGGGGCAAAGTCACCGCAAAGTCCAACATTCAACTCTATCCCGGTATAAAGTTCGGATAGAGTTGGGGGAAAGTTACCCTAAAGTTCAACTTTCAACTCTATTCCGAAACAAAGTTCGGATAGAGTTGGGGCAAAGTCCAACGTTCAACTCTATCCCAGTATAAAGTTCGGATAGAGTTGGGGGAAAGTAACACCAAATTCCAACACTCAACCCTATCATGGTATAAAGTTCTGATAGAGTGGGGGAAAGTTACCCTAAAGTTCAACTTTCAACTCTATTGCGAAACAAAGTTCGGATAGAGTTGGGGCAAAGTCACCGCAAAGTCCAACATTCAACTCTATCCCGGTATAAAGTTCGGATAGAGTTGGGGAAAGTAACCCCAAATTCCAACACTCAACTATATCCCGGTATAAAGTTCTGATAGAGTTGGAGGAAAGTTACCCTAAAGTTCAACTTTCAACTCTATTCCGAAACAAAGTTCGGATAGAGTTGGGGCAAAGTCACCGCAAAGTCCAACATTCAACTCTATCCCGGTATAAAGTTCGGATAGAGTTGGGGGAAAGTTACCCTAAAGTTCAACTTTCAACTCTATTCCGAAACAAAGTTCGGATAGAGTTGGGGCAAAGTCCAACGTTCAACTCTATCCCAGTATAAAGTTCGGATAGAGTTGGGGGAAAGTCACCCCAAATTCAAACACTCAACTCTATCCTGGTATAAAGTTCTGATAGAGTGGGGGAAAGTTACCCTAAAGTTCAACTTTCAACTCTATTCCGAAACAAAGTTCGGATAGAGTTGGGGCAAAGTCACCGCAAAGTCCAACATTCAACTCTATCCCGGTATAAAGTTCCGATAGAGTTGGGCTAAAGTAACCCCAAATTCCAACACTCAACTATATCCCGGTATAAAGTTCTGATAGAGTTGGAGGAAAGTTACCCTAAAGTTCAACTTTCAACTCTATTCCGAAACAAAGTTCGGATAGAGTTGGGGCAAAGTAACCGCAAAGTCCAACATTCAACTCTATCCCGGTATAAAGTTCGGATAGAATTGGGGGAAAGTAACCCCAAATTCCAACACTCAACTATGTCCCGGTATAAAGTTCTGATAGAGTTGGGGGAAAGTTACCCTAAAGTTCAATTTTGAACTCTATTCCGAAACAGAGTTCTGATAGAGTTGGGGCAAAGTAACCGCAAAGTCCAACACTCAACTCTATCCCGGTATAAAGTTCGGACAGAGTTGCGGGAAAGTAACCCCAAATTCCAACACTCAACTATATCCCGGTATAAAGTTCGGATAGAGTTGCGGGAAAGTAACCCCAAATTCCAACACTCAACTATATCCCGGTATAAAGTTCTGATAGAGTTGGGGGAAAGTTACCCTAACGTTCAACTTTCAACTCTATTCCGAAACAAAGTTCGGATAGAGTTGGGGCAAAGTCCAACGTTCAACTCTGTCCCGGTATAAAGTTCGGATAGAGTTGGGGGAAAGTCACCCCAAATTCAAACACTCAACTCTATCCTGGTATAAAGTTCTGATAGAGTGGGGGAAAGTTACCCTAACGTTCAACTTTCAACTCTATTCCGAAACAAAGTTCGGATAGAGTTGGGGCAAAGTCCAACGTTCAACTCTATCCCGGTATAAAGTTCGGATAGAGTTGGGGCAAAGTAACCGCAAAGTCCAACATTCAACTCTATCCCGGTATAAAGTTCGGATAGAGTTGCGGGAAAGTAACCGCAAAGTCCAACATGCAACTCTATCCCGGTATAAAGTTCGGATAGAGTTGCGGGAAAGTAACCCCAAATTCCAACACTCAACTATATCCCGGTATAAAGTTCTGATAGAGTTGGGGGAAAGTTACCCTAAAGTTCAATTTTGAACTCTATTCCGAAACAAAGTTCGGATAGAGTTGGGGCAAAGTAACCGCAAAGTCCAACATTCAACTCTATCCCGGTATAAAGTTCGGATAGAGTTGGGGGAAAGTAACCGCAAAGTCCAACATTCAACTCTATCCCGGTATAAAGTTCGGATAGAGTTGGGGCAAAGTCCAACGTTCAACTCTATCCCGGTATAAAGTTCGGATAGAGTTGGGGGAATGTCACCCCAAATTCCAACACTCAACTATGTCCCGGTATAAAGTTCTGATAGAGTTGGGGGAAAGTTACCCTAAAGTTCAATTTTGAACTCTATTCCGCAACAAAGTTCGGATAGAGTTGGGGCAAAGTAACCGCAAAGTCCAACATTCAACTCTATCCCGGTATAAAGTTCGGATAGAGTTGGGGGAAAGTAACCCCAAATTCCAACACTCAACTATATCCCGGTATAAAGTTCTGATAGAGTTGGCGGAAAGTTACCCTAAAGTTCAACTTTCAACTCTATTACGAAACAAAGTTCGGATAGAGTTGGGGCAAAGTCCAACGTTCAACTCTATCCCGGTATAAAGTTCGGATAGAGTTGGGGCAAAGTAACCGCAAAGTCCAACATTCAACTCTATCCCGGTATAAAGTTCGGATAGAGTTGCGGGAAAGTAACCAAGTTACCCTAACGTTCAACTTTCAACTCTATTCCGAAACAAAGTTCGGATAGAGTTGGGGCAAAGTCCAACGTTCAACTCTATCCCGGTATAAAGTTCGGATAGAGTTGGGGCAAAGTAACCGCAAAGTCCAACATTCAACTCTATCCCGGTATAAAGTTCGGATAGAGTTGCGGGAAAGTAACCCCAAATTCCAACACTCAACTATACCCCGGTATAAAGTTCTGATATAGTTGGGGGAAAGTTACCCTAACGTTCAACTTTCAACTCTATTCCGAAACAAAGTTCGGATAGAGTTGGGGCAAAGTCCAACGTTCAACTCTGTCCCGGTATAAAGTTCGGATAGAGTTGGGGCAAAGTCCAACGTTCAACTCTATCCCGGTATAAAGTTCGGATAGAGTTGGGGGAATGTCACCCCAAATTCCAACACTCAACTATGTCCCGGTATAAAGTTCTGATAGAGTTGGGGAAAGTTACCCTAAAGTTCAATTTTGAACTCTATTCCGAAACAAAGTTCGGATAGAGTTGGGGCAAAGTAACCGCAAAGTCCAACATTCAACTCTATCCCGGTATAAAGTTCGGATAGAGTTGGGGGAAAGTAACCCCAAATTCCAACACTCAACTATATCCCGGTATAAAGTTCTGATAGAGTTGGAGGAAAGTTACCCTAAAGTTCAACTTTCAACTCTATTCCGAAACAAAGTTCGGATAGAGTTGGGGCAAAGTCCAACGTTCAACTCTATCCCGGTATAAAGTTCGGATAGAGTTGGGGCAAAGTAACCGCAAAGTCCAACATTCAACTCTATCCCGGTATAAAGTTCGGATAGAGTTGCGGGAAAGTAACCCCAAATTCCAACACTCAACTATATCCCGGTATAAAGTTCTGATAGAGTTGGGGGAAAGTTACCCTAACGTTCAACTTTCAACTCTATTCCGAAACAAAGTTCGGATAGAGTTGGGGCAAAGTCCAACGTTCAACTCTATCCCGGTATAAAGTTCGGATAGAGTTGGGGCAAAGTCCAACGTTCAACTCTATCCCGGTATAAAGTTCGGATAGAGTTGGGGGAAAGTCACCCCAAATTCCAACACTCAACTATGTCTCGGTATAAAGTTCTGATAGAGTTGGGGGAAAGTTACCCTAAAGTTCAATTTTGAACTCTATTCCGAAACAAAGTTCGGATAGAGTTGGGGCAAAGTAATCGCAAAGTCCAACATTCAACTCTATCCCGGTATAAAGTTCGGATAGAGTTGGGGCAAAGTCCAACGTTCAACTCTATCCCGGTATAAAGTTCGGATAGAGTTGGGGCAAAGTAACCGCAAAGTCCAACATTCAACTCTATCCCGGTATAAAGTTCGGATAGAGTTGCGGGAAAGTAACCCCAAATTCCAACACTCAACTATATCCCGGTATAAAGTTCTGATAGAGTTGGGGGAAAGTTACCCTAACGTTCAACTTTCAACTCTATTCTGAAACAAAGTTCGGATAGAGTTGGGGCAAAGTAACCGCAAAGTCCAACATTCAACTCTATCCCGGTATAAAGTTCGGATAGAATTGGGGGAAAGTAACCCCAAATTCCAACACTCAACTATGTCGCGGTATAAAGTTCTGATAGAGTTGGGGGAAAGTTACCCTAAAGTTCAACTTTCAACTCTATTCCGAAACAAAGTTCGGTTAGAGTTGGGGCAAAGTAACCGCAAAGTCCAACATTCAACTCTATCCCGGTATAAAGTTCGGATAGAATTGGGGGAAAGTAACCCCGAATTCCAACACTCAACTATGTCCCGGTATAAAGTTCTGATAGAGTTGGGGGAAAGTTACCCTAAAGTTCAATTTTGAACTCTATTCCGAAACAAAGTTCGGATAGAGTTGGGGCAAAGTAACCGCAAAGTCCAACATTCAACTCTATGCCGGTATAAAGTGCGGATAGAGTTGGGGGAAAGTAACCCCAAATTCCAACACTCAACTATATCCCGGTATAAAGTTCTGATAGAGTTGGGGGAAAGTTACCCTAAAGTTCAACTTCCAACTCTATTCCGAAACAAAGTTCGGATAGAGTTCGGGCAAAGTCCAACGTTTAACTCTATCCCGGTATAAAGTTCGGATAGAGTTGGGGGAAAGTAACCCCAAATTCCAAAACTCAGCTCTATCCTGGTATAATGTTCTGATAGAGTGGGGGAAAGTTACCCTAAAGTTCAACTTTCAACTCTATTCCGAAACAAAGTTCGGATAGAGTTGGGGCAAAGTGACCGCAAAGTCCAACATTCAACTCTATTCCGGTATAAAGTTGGGATAGAGTTGGGGGAAAGTAACCCCAAATTCCAACACTCAACTATATCCCGGTATAAAGTTCTGATAGAGTTGGAGGAAAGTTACCCTAATGTTCAACTTTCAACTCTATTCCAAAACAAACTTCGGATAGAGTTGGGGCAAAGTAACCGCAAAGTCCAACGTTCAACTCAATCCCGGTATAAAGTTCGGATAGAGTTGGGGGAAAGTAACCCCAAATTCCAACACTCAGCTCTATCCTGGTATAAAGTTCGGATAGAGTTGGAGGAAAGTTACCCTAAAATTTAACTTTCAACTCTATTCCGAAACAAAGTTCGGATAGAGTTGGGGGAAAGTAACCCCAAATTCCAACACTCAACTATATCCCGGTATAAAGTTCTGATAGAGTTGGGGGAAAGTAACCCCAAATTCCAACACTCAACTCTATCCTGGTATAAAGTTCGGATAGAATTGGGGGAAAGTAACCCCAAATTCCAACACTCAACTATGTCCCGGTATAAAGTTCTGCTAGAGTTGGGGGAAAGTTACCCTAAAGTTCAATTTTGAACTCTATTCCGAAACAAAGTTCGGATAGAGTTGGGGGAAAGTAACCCCAAATACCAACACTCAACTCTATCCTGGTATAAAGTTCGGATAGAGTTGGAGGAAAGTTACCCTAAAATTTAACTTTCAACTCTATTCCGAAACAAAGTTCGGATAGAGTTGGGGCCAAGTAACCACAAAGTCCAACATACAACTCTATCCCGGCATAACGTTCGGATAGAGTTGGGGGAAAGTAACCCCAAATTCCAACACTCAACTATATCCCGGTATAAAGTTCGGATAGAGTTGGGGCAAAGTAACCGTAAAGTCCAACATTCAACTCTATCCCGGTATAAAGTTCGGATAGAATTGGGGGAAAGTAACCCCAAATTCCAACACTCAACTATGTCCCGGTATAAAGTTCTGATAGAGTTGGGGGAAAGTTACCCTAAAGTTCAATTTTGAACTCTCTTCCGAAACAAAGTTCGGATAGAGTTGGGGCAAAGTAACCGCAAAGTCCAACATTCAACTCTATCCCGGTATAAAGTTCGGATAGAGTTGGGGGAAAGTTACCCTAAAGTTCAACTTTCAACTCTATTCCGAAACAAAGTTCGGATAGAGTTGGGGCAAAGTCCATCGTTCAACTCTATCCCAGTATAAAGTTCTGATAGAATTGGGGGAAAGTCATCCCAAATTCCAACACTCAACTATATCCCGGTATAAAGTTCTGATAGAGTTGGGGGAAAGTTACCCTAACGTTCAACTTTCAACTCTATTCCGAAACAAAGTTCGGATAGAGTTGGGGCAAAGTCCAACGTTCAACTCTATCCCGGTATAAAGTTCGGATAGAATTGGGGGAAAGTAACCCCGAATTCCAACACTCAACTATGTCCCGGTATAAAGTTCTGATAGAGTTGGGGGAAAGTTACCCTAAAGTTCAATTTTGAACTCTATTCCGGAACAAAGTTCGGATAGAGTTGGGGCAAAGTAACCGCAAAGTCCAACATTCAACTCTATGCCGGAATAAAGTGCGGATAGAGTTGGGGGAAAGTAACCCCAAATTCCAACACTCAACTATATCCCGGTATAAAGTTCTGATAGAGTTGGGGGAAAGTTACCCTAAAGTTCAACTTCCAACTCTATTCCGAAACAAAGTTCGGATAGAGTTCGGGCAAAGTCCAACGTTTAACTCTATCCCGGTATAAAGTTCGGATAGAGTTGGGGGAAAGTAACCCCAAATTCCAAAACTCAGCTCTACCCTGGTATAATGTTCTGATAGAGTGGGGGAAAGTTACCCTAAAGTTCAACTTTCAACTCTATTCCGAAACAAAGTTCCGATAGAGTTGGGGCAAAGTGACCGCAAAGTCCAACATTCAACTCTATCCCGGTATAAAGTTGGGATAGAGTTGGGGGAAAGTAACCCCAAATTCCAACACTCAACTATATCCCGGTATAAAGTTCTGATAGAGTTGGAGGAAAGTTACCCTAATGTTCAACTTTCAACTCTATTCCAAAACAAACTTCGGATAGAGTTGGGGCAAAGTAACCGCAAAGTCCAACGTTCAACTCAATCCCGGTATAAAGTTCGGATAGAGTTGGGGGAAAGTAACCCCAAATTCCAACACTCAGCTCTATCCTGGTATAAAGTTCGGATAGAGTTGGAGGAAAGTTACCCTAAAATTTAACTTTCAACTCTATTCCGAAACAAAGTTCGGATAGAGTTGGGGGAAAGTAACCCCAAATTCCAACACTCAACTATGTCCCGGTATAAAGTTCTGATAGAGTTGGGGGAAAGTTACCCTAAAGTTCAATTTTGAACTCTATTCCGAAACAAAGTTCGGATAGAGTTGGGGCAAAGTAACCGCAAAGTCCAACATTCAACTCTATCCCGGTATAAAGTTCGGATAGAGTTGGGGGAAAGTTACCCTAAAGTTCAACTTTCAACTCTATTCCGAAACAAAGTTCGGATAGAGTTGGGGCAAAGTCCATCGTTCAACTCTATCCCAGTATAAAGTTCTGATAGAATTGGGGGAAAGTCATCCCAAATTCCAACACTCAACTATATCCCGGTATAAAGTTCTGATAGAGTTGGGGGAAAGTTACCCTAACGTTCAACTTTCAACTCTATTCCGAAACAAAGTTCGGATAGAGTTGGGGCAAAGTCCAACGTTCAACTCTATCCCGGTATAAAGTTCGGATAGAATTGGGGGAAAGTAACCCCGAATTCCAACACTCAACTATGTCCCGGTATAAAGTTCTGATAGAGTTGGGGGAAAGTTACCCTAAAGTTCAATTTTGAACTCTATTCCGGAACAAAGTTCGGATAGAGTTGGGGCAAAGTAACCGCAAAGTCCAACATTCAACTCTATGCCGGAATAAAGTGCGGATAGAGTTGGGGGAAAGTAACCCCAAATTCCAACACTCAACTATATCCCGGTATAAAGTTCTGATAGAGTTGGGGGAAAGTTACCCTAAAGTTCAACTTCCAACTCTATTCCGAAACAAAGTTCGGATAGAGTTCGGGCAAAGTCCAACGTTTAACTCTATCCCGGTATAAAGTTCGGATAGAGTTGGGGGAAAGTAACCCCAAATTCCAAAACTCAGCTCTACCCTGGTATAATGTTCTGATAGAGTGGGGGAAAGTTACCCTAAAGTTCAACTTTCAACTCTATTCCGAAACAAAGTTCGGATAGAGTTGGGGCAAAGTGACCGCAAAGTCCAACATTCAACTCTATCCCGGTATAAAGTTGGGATAGAGTTGGGGGAAAGTAACCCCAAATTCCAACACTCAACTATATCCCGGTATAAAGTTCTGATAGAGTTGGAGGAAAGTTACCCTAATGTTCAACTTTCAACTCTATTCCAAAACAAACTTCGGATAGAGTTGGGGCAAAGTAACCGCAAAGTCCAACGTTCAACTCAATCCCGGTATAAAGTTCGGATAGAGTTGGGGGAAAGTAACCCCAAATTCCAACACTCAGCTCTATCCTGGTATAAAGTTCGGATAGAGTTGGAGGAAAGTTACCCTAAAATTTAACTTTCAACTCTATTCCGAAACAAAGTTCGGATAGAGTTGGGGGAAAGTAACCCCAAATTCCAACACTCAACTATATCCCGGTATAAAGTTCTGATAGAGTTGGAGGAAAGTTACCCTAATGTTCAACTTTCAACTCTATTCCAAAACAAACTTCGGATAGAGTTGGGGCAAAGTAACCGCAAAGTCCAACGTTCAACTCAATCCCGGTATAAAGTTCGGATAGAGTTGGGGGAAAGTAACCCCAAATTCCAACACTCAGCTCTATCCTGGTATAAAGTTCGGATAGAGTTGGAGGAAAGTTACCCTAAAATTTAACTTTCAACTCTATTCCGAAACAAAGTTCGGATAGAGTTGGGGCCAAGTAACCACAAAGTCCAACATACAACTCTATCCCGGCATAACGTTCGGATAGAGTTGGGGGAAAGTAACCCCAAATTCCAACACTCAACTATATCCCGGTATAAAGTTCGGATAGAGTTGGGGCAAAGTAACCGTAAAGTCCAACATTCAACTCTATCCCGGTATAAAGTTCGGATAGAATTGGGGGAAAGTAACCCCAAATTCCAACACTCAACTATGTCCCGGTATAAAGTTCTGATAGAGTTGGGGGAAAGTTACCCTAAAGTTCAATTTTGAACTCTATTCCGAAACAAAGTTCGGATAGAGTTGGGGCAAAGTAACCGCAAAGTCCAACATTCAACTCTATCCCGGTATAAAGTTCGGATAGAGTTGGGGGAAAGTTACCCTAAAGTTCAACTTTCAACTCTATTCCGAAACAAAGTTCGGATAGAGTTGGGGCAAAGTCCATCGTTCAACTCTATCCCAGTATAAAGTTCTGATAGAATTGGGGGAAAGTCATCCCAAATTCCAACACTCAACTATATCCCGGTATAAAGTTCTGATAGAGTTGGGGGAAAGTTACCCTAACGTTCAACTTTCAACTCTATTCCGAAACAAAGTTCGGATAGAGTTGGGGCAAAGTCCAACGTTCAACTCTATCCCGGTATAAAGTTCGGATAGAATTGGGGGAAACTAACCCCGAATTCCAACACTCAACTATGTCCCGGTATAAAGTTCTGATAGAGTTGGGGGAAAGTTACCCTAAAGTTCAATTTTGAACTCTATTCCGGAACAAAGTTCGGATAGAGTTGGGGCAAAGTAACCGCAAAGTCCAACATTCAACTCTATCCCGGTATAAAGTTCGGATAGAGTTGCGGGAAAGTAACCCCAAATTCCAACACTCAACTATATCCCGGTATAAAGTTCTGATAGAGTTGGGGGAACGTTACCTTAACGTTCAACTTTCAACTCTATTCCGAAACAAAGTTCGGATAGAGTTGGGGCAAAGTCCAACGTTCAACTCTATCCCGGTATAAAGTTCGGATAGAGTTGGGGGAAAGTAACCCCAAATTCCAACACTCAACTCTATCCTGGTATAAAGTTCGGATAGAGTTGGAGGAAAGTTACCCTAAAATTTAACTTTCAACTCTATTCCGAAACAAAGTTCGGATAGAGTTGGGGGAAAGTAACCCCAAATTCCAACACTCAACTATATCCCGGTATAAAGTTCTGATAGAGTTGGGGGAAAGTAACCCCAAATTCCAACACTCAACTCTATCCTGGTATAAAGTTCGGATAGAATTGGGGGAAAGTAACCCCAAATTCCAACACTCAACTATGTCCCGGTATAAAGTTCTGCTAGAGTTGGGGGAAAGTTACCCTAAAGTTCAATTTTGAACTCTATTCCGAAACAAAGTTCGGATAGAGTTGGGGGAAAGTAACCCCAAATTCCAACACTCAACTCTATCCTGGTATAAAGTTCGGATAGAGTTGGAGGAAAGTTACCCTAAAATTTAACTTTCAACTCTATTCCGAAACAAAGTTCGGATAGAGTTGGGGCCAAGTAACCACAAAGTCCAACATTCAACTCTATCCCGGCATAACGTTCGGATAGAGTTGGGGGAAAGTAACCCCAAATTCCAACACTCAACTATATCCCGGTATAAAGTTCTGATAGAGTTGGGGGAAAGTAATCCCAAATTCCAACACTTAACTATGTCCCGGTATAAAGTTCTGATAGAGTTGGGGAAAATTACCCTAAAGTTCAACTTTCAACTCTATTCCGAAACAAAGTTCGGATAGAGTTGGGGCAAAGTAACCGCAAAGTCCAACATTCAACTCTATCCCGGTATAAAGTTCGGATAGAGTTGGGGGAAAGTAACCCCAAATTCCAACACTCAACTATATCCCGGTATAAAGTTCTGATAGAGTTGGGGGAAAGTTACCCTAAAGTTCAACTTTCAACTCTATTCCGAAACAAAGTTCGGATAGAGTAGGGGCAAAGTCCAACGTTTAACTCTATCCCGGTATAAAGTTCGGATAGAGTTGGGGGAAAGTAACCCCAAATTCCAACACTCAGCTCTATCCTGGTATAAAGTTCTGATAGCGTGGGGGAAAGTTACCCTAAAGTTCAACTTTCAACTCTATTCCGAAACAAAGTTCGGATTGAGTTGGGGCAAAGTCACCGCAAAGTCCAACGTTCAACTCTATCCCGGTATAAAGTTCGGATAGAATTGGGGAAAAGTAACCCCAAATTCCAACACTCAACTATGTCCCGGTATAAAGTTCTGATAGAGTTGGGGCAAAGTAACCGCAAAGTCCAACATTCAACTCTATCCCGGTATCAAGTTCGGATAGAATTGGGGGAAAGTAATCCCAAATTCCAACACTTAACTATGTCCCGGTATAAAGTTCTGATAGAGTTGGGGAAAATTACCCTAAAGTTCAACTTTCAACTCTATTCCGAAACAAAGTTCGGATAGAGTTGGGGCAAAGTGACCGCAAAGTCCAACATTCAACTCTATCCCGGTATAAAGTTCGGATAGAGTTGGGGGAAAGTAACCCCAAATTCCAACACGCAACTATATCCCGGTATAAAGTTCTGCTAGAGTTGGAGGAAAGTTACCCTAAAGTTCAACTTTCAACTCTATTCCGAAACAAAGTTCGGATAGAGTTGGGGCAAAGTAACCGCAAAGTACAACATTCAACTCTATCCCGGTATAAAGTTCGGATCGAATTGGGGGAAAGTAACCCCAAATTCCAACACTCAACTATGTCCCGGTATAAAGTTCGGATAGAGTTGGGGGAAAGTAACCCCAAATTCCAACACTCAACTATATCCCGGTATAAAGTTCTGATAGAGTTGGAGGAAAGTTACCCTAAAGTTCAACTTTCAACTCTATTCCGAAACAAAGTTCGGATAGAGTTGGGGCAAAGTAACCGCAAAGTACAACATTCAACTCTATCCCGGTATAAAGTTCGGATCGAATTGGGGGAAAGTAACCCCAAATTCCAACACTCAACTATGTCCCGGTATAAAGTTCGGATAGAGTTGGGGGAAAGTAACCCGAAATTCCAAAACTCAACTATATCCCGGTATAAAGTTCTGATAGAGTTGGGGGAAAGTTACCCTAAAGTTCAACTTTCAACTCTATTCCGAAACAAAGTTCGGATAGAGTTGGGGCAAAGTCCAACGTTCAACTCTATCCCGGTATAAAGTTCGGATAGAGTTGGGGGAAAGTCACCCCAAATTCCAACACTCAACTCTATCCTGGTATAAAGTTCGGATAGAGTTGGAGGAAAGTTACCCTAAAATTTAACTTTCAACTCTATTCCGAAACAAAGTTCGGATAGAGTTGGGGCAAAGTACCCGCAAAGTCCAACATTCAACTCTATCCCGGTCTAAAGTTCGGATAGAGTTGGGGGAAGTAACCCCAAATTCCAACCCTCAACTATGTCCCGGTATAAAGTTCTGATAGAGTTGGGGGAAAGTTACCGTAAAGTTCAATTTTGAGCTGTATTCCGAAACAAAGTTCGGATAGAGTTGGGGCAAAGTAACCGCAACGTCCAACATGCAACTCTATCCCGGTATAAAGTTCGGATAGAGTTGGGGGAAAGTAACCCCAATTTCCAACACTCAACTATATCCCGGTATAAAGTTCTGATAGAGTTGGGGAAAATTACCCTAATGTTCAACTTTCAACTCTATTCCAAAACAAAGTTCGGATAGAGTTGGGGCAAAGTAACCGCAAAGTCCAACGTTCAACTCGATCCCGGTATAAAGTTCGGATAGAGTTGGGGGAAAGTAACCCCAAATTCCAACACTCAACTCTATCCTGGTATAAAGTTCGGATAGAGTTGGAGGAAAGTTACCCTAAAATTTAACTTTCAACTCTATTCCGAAACAAAGTTCGGATAGAGTTGGGGGAAAGTAACCCCAAATTCCAACACTCAACTATATCCCGGTATAAAGTTCTGATAGAGTTGGGGGAAAGTAACCCCAAATTCCAACACTCAACTCTATCCTGGTATAAAGTTCGGATAGAATTGGGGGAAAGTAACCCCAAATTCCAACACTCATCTATGTCCCGGTATAAAGCTCTGCTAGAGTTGGGGGAAAGTTACCCTAAAGTTCAATTTTGAACTCTATTCCGAAACAAAGTTCGGATAGAGTTGGGGGAAAGTAACCCCAAATTCCAACACTCAACTCTATCCTGGTATAAAGTTCGGATAGAGTTGGAGGAAAGTTACCCTAAAATTTAACTTTCAACTCTATTCCGAAACAAAGTTCGGATAGAGTTGGGGCCAAGTAACCACAAAGTCCAACATTCAACTCTATCCCGGCATAACGTTCGGATAGAGTTGGGGGAAAGTAACCCCAAATTCCAACACTCAACTATATCCCGGTATAAAGTTCGGATAGAGTTGGGGCAAAGTAACCGTAAAGTCCAACATTCAACTCTATCCCGGTATAAAGTTCGGATAGAGTTGGGGGAAAGTAACGCCCAATTCCAACACTCAACTATATCCCGGTATAAAGTTCTGATAGAGTTGGGGGAAAGTAACCGCAAAGTCCAACATTCAACTCTATCCCGGTATAAAGTTCGGATAGAGTTGGGGGAAAGTAGCCCCCAATTCCAACACTCAACTATATCCCGGTATAAAGTTCTGATAGAGTTGGGGGAAAGTTACCCTAAAGTTCAACTTTCAACTCTATTCCGAAACAAAGTTCGGATAGAGTAGGGGCAAAGTCCAACGTTTAACTCTTTCCCGGTATAAAGTTCGGATAGAGTTGGGGGAAAGTAACCCCAAATTCCAACACTCAGCTCTATCCTGGTATAAAGTTCTGATAGAGTGGGGAAAGTTACCCTAAAGTTCAACTTTCAACTCTATTCCGAAACAAAGTTCGGATAGAGTTGGGGCAAAGTCACCGCAAAGTCCAACATTCAACTCTATCCCGGTATAAAGTTCGGATAGAGTTGGGGGAAAGTAACCCCAAATTCCAACACTCAACTATATCCCGGTATAAAGTTCTGATAGAGTTGGGGGAAAGTTACCCTAAAGTTCAACTTTGAACTCTATTCCGAAACAAAGTACGGATAGAGTTGGGGCAAAGTCCAACGTTCAACTGTATCCCGGTATAAAGTTCGGATAGAGTTGGGGGAAAGTAACACCAAATTCCAACACTCAACTCTATCCTGGTATAAAGTTCTGATAGAGTGGGGGAAAGTTACCCTAAAGTTCAACTTTCAACTCTATTCCGAAACAAAGTTCGGATAGAGTTGGGGCAAAGTCACCGCAAAGTCCAACATTCAACTCTATCCCGGTATAAAGTTCGGATAGAGTTGGGGAAAGTAACCCCAAATTCCAACACTCAACTATATCCCGGTATAAAGTTCTGATAGAGTTAGAGGAAAGTTACCCTCAAGTTCAACTTTCAACTCTATTCCGAAACAAAGTTCGGATAGAGTTGGGGCAAAGTCACCGCAAAGTCCAACATTCAACTCTGTCCCGGTATAAAGTTCGGATAGAGTTGGGGGAAAGTTACCCTAAAGTTCAACTTTCAACTCTATTCCGAAACAAAGTTCGGATAGAGTTGGGGCAAAGTCCATCGTTCAACTCTATCCCAGTATAAAGTTCTGATAGAGTTGGGGGAAAGTCACCCCAAATTCCAACACTCAACTCTATCCTGGTATAAAGTTCTGATAGAGTGGGGGAAAGTTACCCTAAAGTTCAACTTTCAGCTCTATTCCGAAACAAAGTTCGGATAGAGTTGGGGCAAAGTCACCGCAAAGTCCAACATTCAACTCTACCCCGGTATAAAGTTCGGATAGAGTTGGGGGAAAGTAACCCCAAGTTCCAACACTCAACTATATCCCGGTATAAATTTCTGATAGAGTTGGAGGAAAGTTACCCTAAAGTTCAACTTTCAACTCTATTCCGAAACAAAGTTCGGATAGAGTTGGGGCAAAGTAACCGCAAAGTCCAACATTCAACTCTATCCCGGTATAAAGTTCGGATAGAATTGGGGGAAAGTAACCCCAAATTCCAACACTCAACTATGTCCCGGTATAAAGTTCTGATAGAGTTGGGGGAAAGTTACCCTAAAGTTCAACTTTCAACTCTATTCCGAAACAAAGTTCGGATAGAGTAGGGGCAAAGTCCAACGTTTAACTCTATCCCGGTATAAAGTTCGGATAGAGTTGGGGGAAAGTAACCCCAAATTCCAACACTCAGCTCTATCCTGGTATAAAGTTCTGATAGAGTGGGGGAAAGTTACCCTAAAGTTCAACTTTCAACTCTATTCCGAAACAAAGTTCGGATAGAGTTGGGGCAAAGTCACCGCAAAGTCCAACATTCAACTCTATCCCGGTATAAAGTTCGGATAGAGTTGGGGGAAAGTAACCCCAAATTCCAACACTCAACTATATCCCGGTATAAAGTTCTGATAGAGTTGGGGGAAAGTTACCCTAAAGTTCAACTTTCAACTCTATTCCGAAACAAAGTACGGATAGAGTTGGGGCAAAGTCCAACGTTCAACTGTATCCCGGTATAAAGTTCGGATAGAGTTGGGGGAAAGTAACACCAAATTCCAACACTCAACTCTATCCTGGTATAAAGTTCTGATAGAGTGGGGGAAAGTTACCCTAAAGTTCAACTTTCAACTCTATTCCGAAACAAAGTTCGGATAGAGTTGGGGCAAAGTCACCGCAAAGTCCAACATTCAACTCTATCCCGGTATAAAGTTCGGATAGAGTTGGGGAAAGTAACCCCAAATTCCAACACTCAACTATATCCCGGTATAAAGTTCTGATAGAGTTAGAGGAAAGTTACCCTAAAGTTCAACTTTCAACTCTATTCCGAAACAAAGTTCGGATAGAGTTGGGGCAAAGTCACCGCAAAGTCCAACATTCAACTCTGTCCCGGTATAAAGTTCGGATAGAGTTGGGGGAAAGTTACCCTAAAGTTCAACTTTCAACTCTATTCCGAAACAAAGTTCGGATAGAGTTGGGGCAAAGTCCATCGTTCAACTCTATCCCAGTATAAAGTTCTGATAGAGTTGGGGGAAAGTAACCCCAAATTCCAACACTCAACTCTATCCTGGTATAAAGTTCTGATAGAGTGGGGGAAAGTTACCCTAAAGTTCAACTTTCAACTCTATTCCGAAACAAAGTTCGGATAGAGTTGGGGCAAAGTCACCGCAAAGTCCAACATTCAACTCTATCCCGGTATAAAGTTCGGATAGAGTTGGGGGAAAGTAACCCCAAAGTTCCAACACTCAACTATATCCCGGTATAAAGTTCTGATAGAGTTGGAGGAAAGTTACCCTAAAGTTCAACTTTCAACTCTATTCCGAAACAAAGTTCGGATAGAGTTGGGGCAAAGTAACCGCAAAGTCCAACATTCAACTCTATCCCGGTATAAAGTTCGGATAGAGTTGCGGGAAAGTAACCCCAAATTCCAACACTCAACTATATCCCGGTATAAAGTTCTGATAGAGTTGGGGGAAAGTTACCCTAACGTTCAACTTTCAACTCTATTCCGAAACAAAGTTCGGATAGAGTTGGGGCAAAGTCCAACGTTCAACTCTATCCCGGTATAAAGTTCGGATAGAGTTGGGGCAAAGTAACCGCAAAGGCCAACATTCAACTCTATCCCGGTATAAAGTTCGGATAGAGTTGGGCGAAAGTAAGCCCAAATTCCAACACTCAACTATATCCCGGTATAAAGTTCTGATAGCGTTGGGGGAAAGTTACCCTAAAGTTCAACTTTCAACTCTATTCCGAAACAAAGTTCGGATAGAGTAGGGGCAAAGTCCAACGTTTAACTCTATCCCGGTATAAAGTTCGGATAGAGTTGGGGGAAAGTAACCCCAAATTCCAACACTCAGCTCTATCCTGGTATAAAGTTCTGATAGAGTGGGGGAAAGTTACCCTAAAGTTCAACTTTCAACTCTATTCCGAAACAAAGTTCGGATAGAGTTGGGGCAAAGTCACCGCAAAGTCCAACATTCAACTCTATCCCGGTATAAAGTTCGGATAGAGTTGGGGTAAAGTAACCCCAAATTCCAACACTCAACTATATCCCGGTATAAAGTTCTGATAGAGTTGGGGGAAAGTTACCCTAAAGTTCAACTTTCAACTCTATTCCGAAACAAAGTACGGATAGAGTTGGGGCAAAGTCCAACGTTCAACTGTATCCCGGTATAAAGTTCGGATAGAGTTGGGGGAAAGTAACACCAAATTCCAACACTCAACTCTATCCTGGTATAAAGTTCTGATAGAGTGGGGGAAAGTTACCCTAAAGTTCAACTTTCAACTCTATTCCAAAACAAAGTTCGGATAGAGTTGGGGCAAAGTCACCGCAAAGTCCAACATTCAACTCTATCCCGGTATAAAGTTCGGATAGAGTTGGGGAAAGTAACCCCAAATTCCAACACTCAACTATATCCCGGTATAAAGTTCTGATAGAGTTGGAGGAAAGTTACCCTAAAGTTCAACTTTCAACTCTATTCCGAAACAAAGTTCGGATAGAGTTGGGGCAAAGTCACCGCAAAGTCCAACATTCAACTCTATCCCGGTATAAAGTTCGGATAGAGTTGGGGGAAAGTTACCCTAAAGTTCAACTTTCAACTATATCCCGGTATAAAGTTCTGATAGAGTTGGAGGAAAGTTACCCTAAAGTTCAACTTTCAACTCTATTCCGAAACAAAGTTCGGATAGAGTTGGGGCAAAGTCACCGCAAAGTCCAACATTCAACTCTATCCCGGTATAAAGTTCGGATAGAGTTGGGGGAAAGTTACCCTAAAGTTCAACTTTCAACTCTATTCCGAAACAAAGTTCGGATAGAGTTGGGGGAAAGTAACCGCAAAGTCCAACGTTCAACTCTATCCCGGTATAAAGTTCGGATAGAGTTGGGGAAAGTAACCCCAAATTCCAACACTCAACTGTATCCCGGTATAAAGTTTTGGGGGAACGTTACCTTAACGTTCAACTTTCAACTCTATTCCGAAACAAAGTTCGGATAGAGTTGGGGCAAAGTCCAACGTTCAACTCTATCCCGGTATAAAGTTCGGATAGAGTTGGGGGAAAGTAACCCCAAATACCAACACTCAACTCTATCCTGGTATAAAGTTCTGATAGAGTTGGGGAAAATTACCCTAAAGTTCAACTTTCAACTCTATTCCGAAAGAAAGTTCGGATAGAGTTGGGGGAAAGTAACCGCAAAGTCCAACGTTCAACTCTATCCCGGTATAAAGTTCGGATAGAATTAGGGGAAAGTAACCCCAAATTCCAACACTCAACTATGTCCCGGTATAAAGTTCTGATAGAGTTGGGGCAAAGTAACCGCAAAGTCCAACATTCAACTCTATCCCGGTATCAAGTTCGGATAGAATTGGGGGAAAGTAATCCCAAATTCCAACACTTAACTATGTCCCGGTATAAAGTTCTGATAGAGTTGGGGAAAATTACCCTAAAGTTCAACTTTCAACTCTATTCCGAAACAAAGTTCGGATAGAGTTGGGGCAAAGTGACCGCAAAGTCCAACATTCAACTCTATCCCGGTATAAAGTTCGGATAGAGTTGGGGGAAAGTAACCCCAAATTCCAACACTCAACTATATCCCGGTATAAAGTTCTGATAGAGTTGGAGGAAAGTTACCCTAAAGTTCAACTTTCAACTCTATTCCGAAACAAAGTTCCGATAGAGTTGGGGCAAAGTAACCGCAAAGTACAACATTCAACTCTATCCCGGTATAAAGTTCGGATCGAATTGGGGGAAAGTAACCCCAAATTCCAACACTCAACTATGTCCCGGTATAAAGTTCGGATAGAGTTGGGGGAAAGTAACCCCAAATTCCAACACTCAACTATATCCCGGTATAAAGTTCTGATAGAGTTGGGGGAAAGTTACCCTAAAGTTCAACTTTCAACTCTATTCCGACACAAAGTTCGGATAGAGTTGGGGCAAAGTCCAACGTTCAACTCTATCCCGGTATAAAGTTCGGATAGAGTTGGGGGAAAGTCACCCCAAATTCCAACACTCAACTCTATCCTGGTATAAAGTTCGGATAGAGTTGGAGGAAAGTTACCCTAAAATTTAACTTTCAACTCTATTCCGAAACAAAGTTCGGATAGAGTTGGGGCAAAGTAACCGCAAAGTCCAACATTCAACTCTATCCCGGTCTAAAGTTCGGATAGAGTTGGGGGAAGTAACCCCAAATTCCAACCCTCAACTATGTCCCGGTATAAAGCTCTGATAGAGTTGGGGGAAAGTAACCCCAAATTCCAACACTCAACTCTATCCTGGTATAAAGTTCGGATAGAATTGGGGGAAAGTAACCCCAAATTCCAACACTCAACTATGTCCCGGTATAAAGTTCTGCTAGAGTTGGGGGAAAGTTACCCTAAAGTTCAATTTTGAACTCTATTCCGAAACAAAGTTCGGATAGAGTTGGGGGAAAGTAACCCCAAATTCCAACACTCAACTCTATCCTGGTATAAAGTTCGGATAGAGTTGGAGGAAAGTTACCCTAAAATTTAACTTTCAACTCTATTCCGAAACAAAGTTCGGATAGAGTTGGGGCCAAGTAACCACAAAGTCCAACATTCAACTCTATCCCGGCATAACGTTCGGATAGAGTTGGGGGAAAGTAACCCCAAATTCCAACACTCAACTATATCCCGGTATAAAGTTCGGATAGAGTTGGGGCAAAGTAACCGTAAAGTCCAACATTCAACTCTATCCCGGTATAAAGTTCGGATAGAATTGGGGGAAAGTAACCCCAAATTCCAACACTCAACTATGTCCCGGTATAAAGTTCTGATAGAGTGGGGGAAAGTTACCCTAAAGTTCAACTTTCAACTCTATTCCGAAACAAAGTTCGGATAGAGTTGGGGCAAAGTCACCGCAAAGTCCAACGTTCAACTCTATCCCGGTATAAAGTTCGGATAGAATTGGGGGAAAGTAACCCCAAATTCCAACACTCAACTATGTCCCGGTATAAAGTTCTGATAGAGTTGGGGCAAAGTAACCGCAAAGTCCAACATTCAACTCTATCCCGGTATCAAGTTCGGATAGAATTGGGGGAAAGTAATCCCAAATTCCAACACTTAACTATGTCCCGGTATAAAGTTCTGATAGAGTTGGGGAAAGTTACCCTAAAGTTCAACTTTCAACTCTATTCCGAAACAAAGTTCGGATAGAGTTGGGGCAAAGTGACCGCAAAGTCCAACATTCAACTCTATCCCGGTATAAAGTTCGGATAGAGTTGGGGGAAAGTAACCCCAAATTCCAACACTCAACTATATCCCGGTATAAAGTTCTGATAGAGTTGGAGGAAAGTTACCCTAAAGTTCAACTTTCAACTCTATTCCGAAACAAAGTTCGGATAGAGTTGGGGCAAAGTAACCGCAAAGTACAACATTCAACTCTATCCCGGTATAAAGTTCGGATAGAGTTGGGGGAAAGTAACCCCAAATTCCAACACTCAACTATATCCCGGTATAAAGTTCTGATAGAGTTGGGGGAAAGTTACCCTAAAGTTCAACTTTCAACTCTATTCCGAAACAAAGTTCGGATAGAGTTGGGGCAAAGTAACCGCAAAGTCCAACATTCAACTCTATCCCGGTATAAAGATCGGATAGAGTTGGGGGAAGTAACCCCAAATTCCAACCCTCAACTATGTCCCGGTATAAAGTTCTGATAGAGTTGGGGGAAAGTTACCGTAAAGTTCAATTTTGAGCTGTATTCCGAAACAAAGTTCGGATAGAGTTGGGGCAAAGTAACCGCAACGTCCAACATTCAACTCTATCCCGGTATAAAGTTCGGATAGAGTTGGGGGAAAGTAACCCCAATTTCCAACACTCAACTATATCCCGGTATAAAGTTCTGATAGAGTTGGGGAAAATTACCCTAATGTTCAACTTTCAACTCTATTCCAAAACAAAGTTCGGATAGAGTTGGGGCAAAGTAACCGCAAAGTCCAACGTTCAACTCGATCCCGGTATAAAGTTCGGATAGAGTTGGGGGAAAGTAACCCCAAATTCCAACACTCAACTCTATCCTGGTATAAAGTTCGGATAGAGTTGGAGGAAAGTTACCCTAAAATTTAACTTTCAACTCTATTCCGAAACAGGGTTCGGATAGAGTTGGGGGAAAGTAACCCCAAATTCCAACACTCAACTATATCCCGGTATAAAGTTCTGATAGAGTTGGGGGAAAGTAACCCCAAATTCCAACACTCAACTCTATCCTGGTATACAGTTCGGATAGAATTGGGGGAAAGTAACCCCAAATTCCAACACTCAACTATGTCCCGGTATAAAGTTCTGCTAGAGTTGGGGGAAAGTTACCCTAAAGTTCAATTTTGAACTCTATTCCGAAACAAAGTTCGGATAGAGTTGGGGGAAAGTAACCCCAAATTCCAACACTCAACTCTATCCTGGTATAAAGTTCGGATAGAGTTGGAGGAAAGTTACCCTAAAATTTAACTTTCAACTCTATTCCGAAACAAAGTTCGGATAGAGTTGGGGCCAAGTAACCACAAAGTCCAACATTCAACTCTATCCCGGCATAACGTTCGGATAGAGTTGGGGGAAAGTAACCCCAAATTCCAACACTCAACTATATCCCGGTATAAAGTTCGGATAGAGTTGGGGCAAAGTAACCGTAAAGTCCAACATTCAACTCTATCCCGGTATAAAGTTCGGATAGAGTTGGGGGAAAGTAACCCCCAATTCCAACACTCAACTATATCCCGGTATAAAGTTCTGATAGAGTTGGGGGAAAGTAACCGCAAAGTCCAACATTCAACTCTATCCCGGTATAAAGTTCGGATAGAGTTGGGGGAAAGTAACCCCCAATTCCAACACTCAACTCTATCCTGGTATAAAGTTCGGATAGAGTTGGGGGAAAGTAACCCCAAATTCCAACACTCAACTATATCCCGGTATAAAGTTCTGATAGAGTTGGGGGAAAGTTACCCTAAAGTTCAACTTTCAACTCTATTCCGAAACAAAGTACGGATAGAGTTGGGGCAAAATCCAACGTTCAACTGTATCCCGGTATAAAGTTCGGATAGAGTTGGGGGAAAGTAACACCAAATTCCAACACTCAACTCTATCCTGGTATAAAGTTCTGATAGAGTGGGGGAAAGTTACCCTAAAGTTCAACTTTCAACTCTATTCCGAAACAAAGTTCGGATAGAGTTGGGGCAAAGTCACCGCAAAGTCCAACATTCAACTCTATCCCGGTATAAAGTTCGGATAGAGTTGGGGAAAGTAACCCCAAATTCCAACACTCAACTATATCCCGGTATAAAGTTCTGATAGAGTTAGAGGAAAGTTACCCTAAAGTTCAACTTTCAACTCTATTCCGAAACAAAGTTCGGATAGAGTTGGGGCAAAGTCACCGCAAAGTCCAACATTCAACTCTGTCCCGGTATAAATTTCGGATAGAGTTGGGGGAAAGTTACCCTAAAGTTCAACTTTCAACTCTATTCCGAAACAAAGTTCGGATAGAGTTGGGGCAAAGTCCATCGTTCAACTCTATCCCAGTATAAAGTTCTGATAGAGTTGGGGGAAAGTCACCCCAAATTCCAACACTCAACTCTATCCTGGTATAAAGTTCTGATAGAGTGGGGGAAAGTTACCCTAAAGTTCAACTTTCAACTCTATTCCGAAACAACGTTCGGATAGAGTTGAGGCAAAGTCACCGCAAAGTCCAACATTCAACTCTACCCCGGTATAAAGTTCGGATAGAGTTGGGGGAAAGTAACCCCAAGTTCCAACACTCAACTATATCCCGGTATAAAGTTCTGATAGAGTTGGAGGAAAGTTACCCTAAAGTTCAACTTTCAACTCTATTCCGAAACAAAGTTCGGATAGAGTTGGGGCAAAGTAACCGCAAAGTCCAACATTCAACTCTATCCCGGTATAAAGTTCGGATAGAATTGGGGGAAAGTAACCCCAAATTCCAACACTCAACTATGTCCCGGTATAAAGTTCTGATAGAGTTGGGGGAAAGTTACCCTAAAGTTCAATTTTGAACTCTATTCCGAAACAGAGTTCGGATAGAGTTGGGGCAAAGTAACCGCAAAGTCCAACATTCAACTCTATCCCGGTATAAAGTTCGGATAGAGTTGCGGGAAAGTAACCCCAAATTCCAACACTCAACTATATCCCGGTATAAAGTTCTGATAGAGTTGGGGGAAAGTTACCCTAACGTTCAACTTTCAACTCTATTCCGAAACAAAGTTCGGATAGAGTTGGGGCAAAGTCCAACGTTCAACTCTATCCCGGTATAAAGTTCGGATAGAGTTGGGGCAAAGTAACCGCAAAGTCCAACATTCAACTCTATCCCGGTATAAAGTTCGGATAGAGTTGGGGGAAAGTAACCCCAAATTCCAACACTCAACTATATCCCGGTATAAAGTTCTGATAGCGTTGGGGGAAAGTTACCCTAACGTTCAACTTTCAACTCTATTCTGAAACAAAGTTCGGATAGAGTTGGGGCAAAGTAACCGCAAAGTCCAACATTCAACTCTATCCCGGTATAAAGTTCGGATAGAATTGGGGGAAAGTAACCCCAAATTCCAACACTCAACTATGTCGCGGTATAAAGTTCTGATAGAGTTGGGGGAAAGTTACCCTAAAGTTCAACTTTCAACTCTATTCCGAAACAAAGTTCGGTTAGAGTTGGGGCAAAGTAACCGCAAAGTCCAACATTCAACTCTATCCCGGTATAAAGTTCGGATAGAATTGGGGGAAAGTAACCCCGAATTCCAACACTCAACTATGTCCCGGTATAAAGTTCTGATAGAGTTGGGGGAAAGTTACCCTAAAGTTCAATTTTGAACTCTATTCCGAAACAGAGTTCGGATAGAGTTGGGGCAAAGTAACCGCAAAGTCCAACATTCAACTCTATCCCGGTATAAAGTTCGCATAGAGTTGCGGGAAAGTAACCCCACATTCCAACACTCAACTATCCCCGGTATAAAGTTCTGATAGAGTTGGGGGAAAGTTACCCTAACGTTCAACTTTCAACTCTATTCCGAAACAAAGTTCGGATAGAGTTGGGGCAAAGTCCAACGTTCAACTCTATCCCGGTATAAAGTTCGGATAGAGTTGGGGCAAAGTAACCGCAAAGTCCAACATTCAACTCTATCCCGGTATAAAGTTCGGATAGAGTTGGGGGAAAGTAACCCCAAATTCCAACACTCAACTATATCCCGGTATAAAGTTCTGATAGCGTTGGGGGAAAGTTACCCTATAGTTCAACTTTCAACTCTATTCCGAAACAAAGTTCGGATAGAGTAGGGGCAAAGTCCAACGTTTAACTCTATCCCGGTATAAAGTTCGGATAGAGTTGGGGGAAAGTAACCCCAAAATCCAACACTCAGCTCTATCCTGGTAGAAAGTTCTGATAGAGTGGGGGAAAGTTACCCTAAAGTTCAACTTTCAACTCTATTCCGAAACAAAGTTCGGATAGAGTTGGGGCAAAGTCCATCGTTCAACTCTATCCCAGTATAAAGTTCTGATAGAATTGGGGGAAAGTCATCCCAAATTCCAACACTCAACTATATCCCGGTATAAAGTTCTGATAGAGTTGGGGGAAAGTTACCCTAACGTTCAACTTTCAACTCTATTCCGAAACAAAGTTCGGATAGAGTTGGGGCAAAGTCCAACGTTCAACTCTATCCCGGTATAAAGTTCGGATAGAATTGGGGGAAAGTAACCCCGAATTCCAACACTCAACTATGTCCCGGTATAAAGTTCTGATAGAGTTGGGGGAAAGTTACCCTAAAGTTCAATTTTGAACTCTATTCCGAAACAAAGTTCGGATAGAGTTGGGGCAAAGTAACCGCAAAGTCCAACATTCAACTCTATCCCGGTATAAAGTTCGGATAGAGTTGGGGGAAAGTTACCCTAAAGTTCAACTTTCAACTCTATTCCGAAACAAAGTTCGGATAGAGTTGGGGCAAAGTCCATCGTTCAACTCTATCCCAGTATAAAGTTCTGATAGAATTGGGGGAAAGTCATCCCAAATTCCAACACTCAACTATATCCCGGTATAAAGTTCTGATAGAGTTGGGGGAAAGTTACCCTAACGTTCAACTTTCAACTCTATTCCGAAACAAAGTTCGGATAGAGTTGGGGCAAAGTCCAACGTTCAACTCTATCCCGGTATAAAGTTCGGATAGAATTGGGGGAAAGTAACCCCGAATTCCAACACTCAACTATGTCCCGGTATAAAGTTCTGATAGAGTTGGGGGAAAGTTACCCTAAAGTTCAATTTTGAACTCTATTCCGGAACAAAGTTCGGATAGAGTTGGGGCAAAGTAACCGCAAAGTCCAACATTCAACTCTATCCCGGTATAAAGTGCGGATAGAGTTGGGGGAAAGTAACCCCAAATTCCAACACTCAACTATATCCCGGTATAAAGTTCTGATAGAGTTGGGGGAAAGTTACCCTAAAGTTCAACTTCCAACTCTATTCCGAAACAAAGTTCGGATAGAGTTCGGGCAAAGTCCAACGTTTAACTCTATCCCGGTATAAAGTTCGGATAGAGTTGGGGGAAAGTAACCCCAAATTCCAAAACTCAGCTCTACCCTGGTATAATGTTCTGATAGAGTGGGGGAAAGTTACCCTAAAGTTCAACTTTCAACTCTATTCCGAAACAAAGTTCGGATAGAGTTGGGGCAAAGTGACCGCAAAGTCCAACATTCAACTCTATCCCGGTATAAAGTTGGGATAGAGTTGGGGGAAAGTAACCCCAAATTCCAACACTCAACTATATCCCGGTATAAAGTTCTGATAGAGTTGGAGGAAAGTTACCCTAATGTTCAACTTTCAACTCTATTCCAAAACAAACTTCGGATACAGTTGGGGCAAAGTAACCGCAAAGTCCAACGTTCAACTCAATCCCGGTATAAAGTTCGGATAGAGTTGGGGGAAAGTAACCCCAAATTCCAACACTCAGCTCTATCCTGGTATAAAGTTCGGATAGAGTTGGAGGAAAGTTACCCTAAAATTTAACTTTCAACTCTATTCCGAAACAAAGTTCGGATAGAGTTGGGGGAAAGTAACCCCAAATTCCAACACTCAACTATATCCCGGTATAAAGTTCTGATAGAGTTGGAGGAAAGTTACCCTAATGTTCAACTTTCAACTCTATTCCAAAACAAACTTCGGATAAAGTTGGGGCAAAGTAACCGCAAAGTCCAACGTTCAACTCAATCCCGGTATAAAGTTCGGATAGAGTTGGGGGAAAGTAACCCCAAATTCCAACACTCAGCTCTATCCTGGTATAAAGTTCGGATAGAGTTGGAGGAAAGTTACCCTAAAATTTAACTTTCAACTCTATTCCGAAACAAAGTTCGGATAGAGTTGGGGGAAAGTAACCCCAAATTCCAACACTCAACTATATCCCGGTATAAAGTTCTGATAGAGTTGGGGGAAAGTAACCCCAAATTCCAACACTCAACTCTATCCTGGTATAAAGTTCGGATAGAATTGGGGGAAAGTAACCCCAAATTCCAACACTCAACTATGTCCCGGTATAAAGTTCTGCTAGAGTTGGGGGAAAGTTACCCTAAAGTTCAATTTTGAACTCTATTCCGAAACAAAGTTCGGATAGAGTTGGGGGAAAGTAACCCCAAATACCAACACTCAACTCTATCCTGGTATAAAGTTCGGATAGAGTTGGAGGAAAGTTACCCTAAAATTTAACTTTCAACTCTATTCCGAAACAAAGTTCGGATAGAGTTGGGGCCAAGTAACCACAAAGTCCAACATACAACTCTATCCCGGCATAACGCTCGGATAGAGTTGGGGGAAAGTAACCCCAAATTCCAACACTCAACTATATCCCGGTATAAAGTTCGGACAGAGTTGGGGCAAAGTAACCGTAAAGTCCAACATTCAACTCTATCCCGGTATAAAGTTCGGATAGAATTGGGGGAAAGTAACCCCAAATTCCAACACTCAACTATGTCCCGGTATAAAGTTCTGATAGAGTTGGGGGAAAGTTACCCTAAAGTTCAATTTTGAACTCTATTCCGAAACAAAGTTCGGATAGAGTTGGGGCAAAGTAACCGCAAAGTCCAACATTCAACTCTATCCCGGTATAAAGTTCGGATAGAGTTGGGGGAAAGTTACCCTAAAGTTCAACTTTCAACTCTATTCCGAAACAAAGTTCGGATAGAGTTGGGGCAAAGTCCATCGTTCAACTCTATCCCAGTATAAAGTTCTGATAGAATTGGGGGAAAGTCATCCCAAATTCCAACACTCAACTATATCCCGGTATAAAGTTCTGATAGAGTTGGGGGAAAGTTACCCTAACGTTCAACTTTCAACTCTATTCCGAAACAAAGTTCGGATAGAGTTGGGGCAAAGTCCAACGTTCAACTCTATCCCGGTATAAAGTTCGGATAGAATTGGGGGAAAGTAACCCCGAATTCCAACACTCAACTATGTCCCGGTATAAAGTTCTGATAGAGTTGGGGGAAAGTTACCCTAAAGTTCAATTTTGAACTCTATTCCGGAACAAAGTTCGGATAGAGTTGGGGCAAAGTAACCGCAAAGTCCAACATTCAACTCTATGCCGGTATAAAGTGCGGATAGAGTTGGGGGAAAGTAACCCCAAATTCCAACACTCAACTATATCCCGGTATAAAGTTCTGATAGAGTTGGGGGAAAGTTACCCTAAAGTTCAACTTCCAACTCTATTCCGAAACAAAGTTCGGATAGAGTTCGGGCAAAGTCCAACGTTTAACTCTATCCCGGTATAAAGTTCGGATAGAGTTGGGGGAAAGTAACCCCAAATTCCAAAACTCAGCTCTACCCGGGTATAATGTTCTGATAGAGTGGGGGAAAGTTACCCTAAAGTTCAACTTTCAACTCTATTCCGAAACAAAGTTCGGATAGAGTTGGGGCAAAGTGACCGCAAAGTCCAACATTCAACTCTATCCCGGTATAAAGTTGGGATAGAGTTGGGGGAAAGTAACCCCAAATTCCAACACTCAACTATATCCCGGTATAAAGTTCTGATAGAGTTGGAGGAAAGTTACCCTAATGTTCAACTTTCAACTCTATTCCAAAACAAACTTCGGATAGAGTTGGGGCAAAGTAACCGCAAAGTCCAACGTTCAACTCAATCCCGGTATAAAGTTCGGATAGAGTTGGGGGAAAGTAACCCCAAATTCCAACACTCAGCTCTATCCTGGTATAAAGTTCGGATAGAGTTGGAGGAAAGTTACCCTAAAATTTAACTTTCAACTCTATTCCGAAACAAAGTTCGGATAGAGTTGGGGGAAAGTAACCCCAAATTCCAACACTCAACTATATCCCGGTATAAAGTTCTGATAGAGTTGGAGGAAAGTTACCCTAATGTTCAACTTTCAACTCTATTCCAAAACAAACTTCGGATAGAGTTGGGGCAAAGTAACCGCAAAGTCCAACGTTCAACTCAATCCCGGTATAAAGTTCGGATAGAGTTGGGGGAAAGTAACCCCAAATTCCAACACTCAGCTCTATCCTGGTATAAAGTTCGGATAGAGTTGGAGGAAAGTTACCCTAAAATTTAACTTTCAACTCTATTCCGAAACAAAGTTCGGATAGAGTTGGGGCCAAGTAACCACAAAGTCCAACATACAACTCTATCCCGGCATAACGTTCGGATAGAGTTGGGGGAAAGTAACCCCAAATTCCAACACTCAACTATATCCCGGTATAAAGTTCGGATAGAGTTGGGGCAAAGTAACCGTAAAGTCCAACATTCAACTCTATCCCGGTATAAAGTTCGGATAGAATTGGGGGAAAGTAACCCCAAATTCCAACACTCAACTATGTCCCGGTATAAAGTTCTGATAGAGTTGGGGGAAAGTTACCCTAAAGTTCAATTTTGAACTCTATTCCGAAACAAAGTTCGGATAGAGTTGGGGCAAAGTAACCGCAAAGTCCAACATTCAACTCTATCCCGGTATAAAGTTCGGATAGAGTTGGGGGAAAGTTACCCTAAAGTTCAACTTTCAACTCTATTCCGAAACAAAGTTCGGATAGAGTTGGGGCAAAGTCCATCGTTCAACTCTATCCCAGTATAAAGTTCTGATAGAATTGGGGGAAAGTCATCCCAAATTCCAACACTCAACTATATCCCGGTATAAAGTTCTGATAGAGTTGGGGGAAAGTTACCCTAACGTTCAACTTTCAACTCTATTCCGAAACAAAGTTCGGATAGAGTTGGGGCAAAGTCCAACGTTCAACTCTATCCCGGTATAAAGTTCGGATAGAATTGGGGGAAAGTAACCCCGAATTCCAACACTCAACTATGTCCCGGTATAAAGTTCTGATAGAGTTGGGGGAAAGTTACCCTAAAGTTCAATTTTGAACTCTATTCCGGAACAAAGTTCGGATAGAGTTGGGGCAAAGTAACCGCAAAGTCCAACATTCAACTCTATCCCGGTATAAAGTTCGGATAGAGTTGCGGGAAAGTAACCCCAAATTCCAACACTCAACTATATCCCGGTATAAAGTTCTGATAGAGTTGGGGGAACGTTACCTTAACGTTCAACTTTCAACTCTATTCCGAAACAAAGTTCGGATAGAGTTGGGGCAAAGTCCAACGTTCAACTCTATCCCGGTATAAAGTTCGGATAGAGTTGGGGGAAAGTAACCCCAAATTCCAACACTCAACTCTATCCTGGTATAAAGTTCGGATAGAGTTGGAGGAAAGTTACCCTAAAATTTAACTTTCAACTCTATTCCGAAACAAAGTTCGGATAGAGTTGGGGGAAAGTAACCCCAAATTCCAACACTCAACTATATCCCGGTATAAAGTTCTGATAGAGTTGGGGGAAAGTAACCCCAAATTCCAACACTCAACTCTATCCTGGTATAAAGTTCGGATAGAATTGGGGGAAAGTAACCCCAAATTCCAACACTCAACTATGTCCCGGTATAAAGTTCTGCTAGAGTTGGGGGAAAGTTACCCTAAAGTTCAATTTTGAACTCTATTCCGAAACAAAGTTCGGATAGAGTTGGGGGAAAGTAACCCCAAATTCCAACACTCAACTCTATCCTGGTATAAAGTTCGGATAGAGTTGGAGGAAAGTTACCCTAAAATTTAACTTTCAACTCTATTCCGAAACAAAGTTCGGATAGAGTTGGGGCCAAGTAACCACAAAGTCCAACATTCAACTCTATCCCGGCATAACGTTCGGATAGAGTTGGGGGAAAGTAACCCCAAATTCCAACACTCAACTATATCCCGGTATAAAGTTCGGATAGAGTTGGGGCAAAGTAACCGTAAAGTCCAACATTCAACTCTATCCCGGTATAAAGTTCGGATAGAATTGGGGGAAAGTAACCCCAAATTCCAACACTCAACTATGTCCCGGTATAAAGTTCTGATAGAGTTGGGGGAAAGTTACCCTAAAGTTCAATTTTGAACTCTATTCCGAAACAAAGTTCGGATAGAGTTGGGGCAAAGTAACCGCAAAGTCCAACATTCAACTCTATCCCGGTATAAAGTTCGGATAGAGTTGGGGGAAAGTAACCCCAAATTCCAACACTCAACTATATCCCGGTATAAAGTTCTGATAGAGTTGGGGGAAAGTTACCCTAAAGTTCAACTTTCACCTCTATTCCGAAACAAAGTTCGGATAGAGTAGGGGCAAAGTCCAACGTTTAACTCTATCCCGGTATAAAGTTCGGATAGAGTTGGGGGAAAGTAACCCCAAATTGCAACACTCAGCTCTATCCTGGTATAAAGTTCTGATAGCGTGGGGGAAAGTTACCCTAAAGTTCAACTTTCAACTCTATTCCGAAACAAAGTTCGGATTGAGTTGGGGCAAAGTCACCGCAAAGTCCAACGTTCAACTCTATCCCGGTATAAAGTTCGGATAGAATTGGGGAAAAGTAACCCCAAATTCCAACACTCAACTATGTCCCGGTATAAAGTTCTGATAGAGTTGGGGCAAAGTAACCGCAAAGTCCAACATTCAACTCTATCCCGGTATCAAGTTCGGATAGAATTGGGGGAAAGTAATCCCAAATTCCAACACTTAACTATGTCCCGGTATAAAGTTCTGATAGAGTTGGGGAAAATTACCCTAAAGTTCAACTTTCAACTCTATTCCGAAACAAAGTTCGGATAGAGTTGGGGCAAAGTGACCGCAAAGTCCAACATTCAACTCTATCCCGGTATAAAGTTCGGATAGAGTTGGGGGAAAGTAACCCCAAATTCCAACACGCAACTATATCCCGGTATAAAGTTCTGCTAGAGTTGGAGGAAAGTTACCCTAAAGTTCAACTTTCAACTCTATTCCGAAACAAAGTTCGGATAGAGTTGGGGCAAAGTAACCGCAAAGTACAACATTCAACTCTATCCCGGTATAAAGTTCGGATCGAATTGGGGGAAAGTAACCCCAAATTCCAACACTCAACTATGTCCCGGTATAAAGTTCGGATAGAGTTGGGGGAAAGTAACCCCAAATTCCAACACTCAACTATATCCCGGTATAAAGTTCTGATAGAGTTGGAGGAAAGTTACCCTAAAGTTCAACTTTCAACTCTATTCCGAAACAAAGTTCGGATAGAGTTGGGGCAAAGTAACCGCAAAGTACAACATTCAACTCTATCCCGGTATAAAGTTCGGATCGAATTGGGGGAAAGTAACCCCAAATTCCAACACTCAACTATGTCCCGGTATAAAGTTCGGATAGAGTTGGGGGAAAGTAACCCGAAATTCCAAAACTCAACTATATCCCGGTATAAAGTTCTGATAGAGTTGGGGGAAAGTTACCCTAAAGTTCAACTTTCAACTCTATTCCGAAACAAAGTTCGGATAGAGTTGGGGCAAAGTCCAACGTTCAACTCTATCCCGGTATAAAGTTCGGATAGAGTTGGGGGAAAGTCACCCCAAATTCCAACACTCAACTATATCCCGGTATAAAGTTCTGATAGAGTTGGGGAAAATTACCCTAATGTTCAACTTTCAACTCTATTCCAAAACAAAGTTCGGATAGAGTTGGGGCAAAGTAACCGCAAAGTCCAACGTTCAACTCGATCCCGGTATAAAGTTCGGATAGAGTTGGGGGAAAGTAACCCCAAATTCCAACACTCAACTCTATCCTGGTATAAAGTTCGGATAGAGTTGGAGGAAAGTTACCCTAAAATTTAACTTTCAACTCTATTCCGAAACAAAGTTCGGATAGAGTTGGGGCAAAGTAACCGTAAAGTCCAACATTCAACTCTATCCCGGTATAAAGTTCGGATAGAGTTGGGGGAAAGTAACGCCCAATTCCAACACTCAACTATATCCCGGTATAAAGTTCTGATAGAGTTGGGGGAAAGTAACCGCAAAGTCCAACATTCAACTCTATCCCGGTATAAAGTTCGGATAGAGTTGGGGGAAAGTAGCCCCCAATTCCAACACTCAACTATATCCCGGTATAAAGTTCTGATAGAGTTGGGGGAAAGTTACCCTAAAGTTCAACTTTCAACTCTATTCCGAAACAAAGTTCGGATAGAGTAGGGGCAAAGTCCAACGTTTAACTCTATCCCGGTATAAAGTTCGGATAGAGTTGGGGGAAAGTAACCCCAAATTCCAACACTCAGCTCTATCCTGGTATAAAGTTCTGATAGAGTGGGGGAAAGTTACCCTAAAGTTCAACTTTCAACTCTATTCCGAAACAAAGTTCGGATAGAGTTGGGGCAAAGTCACCGCAAAGTCCAACATTCAACTCTATCCCGGTATAAAGTTCGGATAGAGTTGGGGGAAAGTAATCCCAAATTCCAACACTCAACTATATCCCGGTATAAAGTTCTGATAGAGTTGGGGGAAAGTTACCCTAAAGTTCAACTTTGAACTCTATTCCGAAACAAAGTACGGATAGAGTTGGGGCAAAGTCCAACGTTCAACTGTATCCCGGTATAAAGTTCGGATAGAGTTGGGGGAAAGTAACCCCAAATTCCAACACTCAACTATATCCCGGTATAAAGTTCTGATAGAGTTGGAGGAAAGTTACCCTAATGTTCAACTTTCAACTCTATTCCAAAACAAACTTCGGATAGAGTTGGGGCAAAGTAACCGCAAAGTCCAACGTTCAACTCAATCCCGGTATAAAGTTCGGATAGAGTTGGGGGAAAGTAACCCCAAATTCCAACACTCAGCTCTATCCTGGTATAAAGTTCGGATAGAGTTGGAGGAAAGTTACCCTAAAATTTAACTTTCAACTCTATTCCGAAACAAAGTTCGGATAGAGTTGGGGCCAAGTAACCACAAAGTCCAACATACAACTCTATCCCGGCATAACGTTCGGATAGAGTTGGGGGAAAGTAACCCCAAATTCCAACACTCAACTATATCCCGGTATAAAGTTCGGATAGAGTTGGGGCAAAGTAACCGTAAAGTCCAACATTCAACTCTATCCCGGTATAAAGTTCGGATAGAATTGGGGGAAAGTAACCCCAAATTCCAACACTCAACTATGTCCCGGTATAAAGTTCTGATAGAGTTGGGGGAAAGTTACCCTAAAGTTCAATTTTGAACTCTATTCCGAAACAAAGTTCGGATAGAGTTGGGGCAAAGTAACCGCAAAGTCCAACATTCAACTCTATCCCGGTATAAAGTTCGGATAGAGTTGGGGGAAAGTTACCCTAAAGTTCAACTTTCAACTCTATTCCGAAACAAAGTTCGGATAGAGTTGGGGCAAAGTCCATCGTTCAACTCTATCCCAGTATAAAGTTCTGATAGAATTGGGGGAAAGTCATCCCAAATTCCAACACTCAACTATATCCCGGTATAAAGTTCTGATAGAGTTGGGGGAAAGTTACCCTAAAGTTCAATTTTGAACTCTATTCCGGAACAAAGTTCGGATAGAGTTGGGGCAAAGTAACCGCAAAGTCCAACATTCAACTCTATCCCGGTATAAAGTTCGGATAGAGTTGCGGGAAAGTAACCCCAAATTCCAACACTCAACTATATCCCGGTATAAAGTTCTGATAGAGTTGGGGGAACGTTACCTTAACGTTCAACTTTCAACTCTATTCCGAAACAAAGTTCGGATAGAGTTGGGGCAAAGTCCAACGTTCAACTCTATCCCGGTATAAAGTTCGGATAGAGTTGGGGGAAAGTAACCCCAAATTCCAACACTCAACTCTATCCTGGTATAAAGTTCGGATAGAGTTGGAGGAAAGTTACCCTAAAATTTAACTTTCAACTCTATTCCGAAACAAAGTTCGGATAGAGTTGGGGAAAGTAACCCCAAATTCCAACACTCAACTATATCCCGGTATAAAGTTCTGATAGAGTTGGGGGAAAGTAACCCCAAATTCCAACACTCAACTCTATCCTGGTATAAAGTTCGGATAGAATTGGGGGAAAGTAACCCCAAATTCCAACACTCAACTATGTCCCGGTATAAAGTTCTGCTAGAGTTGGGGGAAAGTTACCCTAAAGTTCAATTTTGAACTCTATTCCGAAACAAAGTTCGGATAGAGTTGGGGGAAAGTAACCCCAAATTCCAACACTCAACTCTATCCTGGTATAAAGTTCGGATAGAGTTGGAGGAAAGTTACCCTAAAATTTAACTTTCAACTCTATTCCGAAACAAAGTTCGGATAGAGTTGGGGCCAAGTAACCACAAAGTCCAACATTCAACTCTATCCCGGCATAACGTTCGGATAGAGTTGGGGGAAAGTAACCCCAAATTCCAACACGCAACTATATCCCGGTATAAAGTTCTGCTAGAGTTGGAGGAAAGTTACCCTAAAGTTCAACTTTCAACTCTATTCCGAAACAAAGTTCGGATAGAGTTGGGGCAAAGTAACCGCAAAGTACAACATTCAACTCTATCCCGGTATAAAGTTCGGATCGAATTGGGGGAAAGTAACCCCAAATTCCAACACTCAACTATGTCCCGGTATAAAGTTCGGATAGAGTTGGGGGAAAGTAACCCCAAATTCCAACACTCAACTATATCCCGGTATAAAGTTCTGATAGAGTTGGAGGAAAGTTACCCTAAAGTTCAACTTTCAACTCTATTCCGAAACAAAGTTCGGATAGAGTTGGGGCAAAGTAACCGCAAAGTACAACATTCAACTCTATCCCGGTATAAAGTTCGGATCGAATTGGGGGAAAGTAACCCCAAATTCCAACACTCAACTATGTCCCGGTATAAAGTTCGGATAGAGTTGGGGGAAAGTAACCCGAAATTCCAAAACTCAACTATATCCCGGTATAAAGTTCTGATAGAGTTGGGGGAAAGTTACCCTAAAGTTCAACTTTCAACTCGATTCCGAAACAAAGTTCGGATAGAGTTGGGGCAAAGTCCAACGTTCAACTCTATCCCGGTATAAAGTTCGGATAGAGTTGGGGGAAAGTAACCCCAAATTCCAACACTCAACTCTATCCTGGTATAAAGTTCGGATAGAGTTGGAGGAAAGTTACCCTAAAATTTAACTTTCAACTCTATTCCGAAACAAAGTTCGGATAGAGTTGGGGCAAAGTACCCGCAAAGTCCAACATTCAACTCTATCCCGGTCTAAAGTTCGGCATAGAGTTGGGGGAAGTAACCCCAAATTCCAACCCTCAACTATGTCCCGGTATAAAGTTCTGATAGAGTTGGGGGAAAGTTACCGTAAAGTTCAATTTTGAACTCTATTCCGAAACAAAGTTCGGATAGAGTTGGGGCAAAGTAACCGCAACGTCCAACATGCAACTCTATCCCGGTATAAAGTTCGGATAGAGTTGGGGGAAAGTAACCCCAATTTCCAACACTCAACTATATCCCGGTATAAAGTTCTGATAGAGTTGGGGAAAATTACCCTAATGTTCAACTTTCAACTCTATTCCAAAACAAAGTTCGGATAGAGTTGGGGCAAAGTAACCGCAAAGTCCAACGTTCAACTCGATCCCGGTATAAAGTTCGGATAGAGTTGGGGGAAAGTAACCCCAAATTCCAACACTCAACTCTATCCTGGTATAAAGTTCGGATAGAGTTGGAGGAAAGTTACCCTAAAATTTAACTTTCAACTCTATTCCGAAACAAAGTTCGGATAGAGTTGGGGGAAAGTAACCCCAAATTCCAACACTCAACTATATCCCGGTATAAAGTTCTGATAGAGTTGGGGGAAAGTAACCCCAAATTCCAACACTCAACTCTATCCTGGTATAAAGTTCGGATAGAATTGGGGGAAAGTAACCCCAAATTCCAACACTCATCTATGTCCCGGTATAAAGTTCTGCTAGAGTTGGGGGAAAGTTACCCTAAAGTTCAATTTTGAACTCTATTCCGAAACAAAGTTCGGATAGAGTTGGGGGAAAGTAACCCCAAATTCAACACTCAACTCTATCCTGGTATAAAGTTCGGATAGAGTTGGAGGAAAGTTACCCTAAAATTTAACTTTCAACTCTATTCCGAAACAAAGTTCGGATAGAGTTGGGGCAAGTAACCGCAAAGTCCAACAGTCAACTCTATCCGGTATAAAGTTTCGGATAGAGTTGGGGGAAAGTTACCCTAAATTCAACACTTTCAACTCTATTCGAACTAAAGTTCGGATTAGAGTTGGGGCAAAGTACCCGCTAAAGTCCAACATTCAACTCTATCCCGGTATAAAGTTCGGATAAGAGTTGGGGGAAAGTAACCCCAAATTCCAACACTCAACTCTATCCCGGTATAAAGTTCTGATAGAGTTGGGGAAAGTTACCCTAAAGTTCAACTTTTCAACTCTATTCCGAACAAAGTTCGGATAGAGTTGGGGCAAAGTAACCGCAAAGTCCAACATTCAACTCTATCCCGGTATAAAGTTCGGATAGAGTTGGGGGAAAGTAACCCCAAATTCCAACACTCAAACTATATCCCGGTATAAAGTTCTGATAGAGTTGGGGAAAGTTACCCTAAAGTTCAACTTTCAACTCTATTCCGAAACAAAGTTCGGATAGAGTTGGGGCAAAGTCCAACGTTCAACTCTATCCCGGTATAAAGTTCGGATAGAGTTGGGGGAAAGTAACCCCAAATTCCAACACTCAACTCTATCCTGGTATAAAGTTCTGATAGAGTTGGGGGAAAGTTACCCTAAAGTTCAACTTTCAACTCTATTCCGAAACAAAGTTCGGATAGAGTTGGGGCAAAGTCACCGCAAAGTCCAACATTCAACTCTATCCCGGTATAAAGTTCGGATAGAGTTGGGGGAAAGTAACCCCAAATTCCAACACTCAACTATATCCCGGTATAAAGTTCTGATAGAGTTGGGGGAAAGTTACCCTAAAGTTCAACTTTCAACTCTATTCCGAAACAAAGTTCGGATAGAGTTGGGGCAAAGTCCAACGTTCAACTCTATCCCGGTATAAAGTTCGGATAGAGTTGGGGGAAAGTAACCCCAAATTCCAACACTCAACTCTATCCTGGTATAAAGTTCTGATAGAGTTGGGGAAAGTTACCCTAAAGTTCAACTTTCAACTCTATTCCGAAACAAAGTTCGGATAGAGTTGGGGCAAAGTAACCGCAAAGTCCAACATTCAACTCTATCCCGGTATAAAGTTCGGATAGAGTTGGGGGAAAGTAACCCCAAATTCCAACACTCAACTATATCCCGGTATAAAGTTCTGATAGAGTTGGGGAAAGTTACCCTAAAGTTCAACTTTCAACTCTATTCCGAAACAAAGTTCGGATAGAGTTGGGGCAAAGTAACCGCAAAGTCCAACATTCAACTCTATCCCGGTATAAAGTTCGGATAGAGTTGGGGGAAAGTAACCCCAAATTCCAACACTCAACTATATCCCGGTATAAAGTTCTGATAGAGTTGGGGGAAAGTTACCCTAAAGTTCAACTTTCAACTCTATTCCGAAACAAAGTTCGGATAGAGTTGGGGCAAAGTAACCGCAAAGTCCAACATTCAACTCTATCCCGGTATAAAGTTCGGATAGAGTTGGGGGAAAGTAACCCCAAATTCCAACACTCAACTATATCCCGGTATAAAGTTCTGATAGAGTTGGGGAAAGTTACCCTAAAGTTCAACTTTCAACTCTATTCCGAAACAAAGTTCGGATAGAGTTGGGGCAAAGTCACCGCAAAGTCCAACATTCAACTCTATCCCGGTATAAAGTTCGGATAGAGTTGGGGGAAAGTAACCCCAAATTCCAACACTCAACTATATCCCGGTATAAAGTTCTGATAGAGTTGGAGGAAAGTTACCCTAAAGTTCAACTTTCAACTCTATTCCGAAACAAAGTTCGGATAGAGTTGGGGCAAAGTAACCGCAAAGTCCAACATTCAACTCTATCCCGGTATAAAGTTCGGATAGAGTTGGGGGAAAGTAACCCCAAATTCCAACACTCAACTATATCCCGGTATAAAGTTCTGATAGAGTTGGGGGAAAGTTACCCTAAAGTTCAACTTTCAACTCTATTCCGAAACAAAGTTCGGATAGAGTTGGGGCAAAGTAACCGCAAAGTCCAACGTTCAACTCTATCCCGGTATAAAGTTCGGATAGAGTTGGGGGAAAGTAACCCCAAATTCCAACACTCAACTCTATCCTGGTATAAAGTTCTGATAGAGTTGGGGGAAAGTTACCCTAAAGTTCAACTTTCAACTCTATTCCGAAACAAAGTTCGGATAGAGTTGGGGCAAAGTAACCGCAAAGTCCAACATTCAACTCTATCCCGGTATAAAGTTCGGATAGAGTTGGGGGAAAGTAACCCCAAATTCCAACACTCAACTATATCCCGGTATAAAGTTCTGATAGAGTTGGGGGAAAGTTACCCTAAAGTTCAACTTTCAACTCTATTCCGAAACAAAGTTCGGATAGAGTTGGGGCAAAGTCCAACGTTCAACTCTATCCCGGTATAAAGTTCGGATAGAGTTGGGGGAAAGTAACCCCAAATTCCAACACTCAACTCTATCCTGGTATAAAGTTCTGATAGAGTTGGAGGAAAGTTACCCTAAAGTTCAACTTTCAACTCTATTCCGAAACAAAGTTCGGATAGAGTTGGGGCAAAGTAACCGCAAAGTCCAACATTCAACTCTATCCCGGTATAAAGTTCGGATAGAGTTGGGGGAAAGTAACCCCAAATTCCAACACTCAACTATATCCCGGTATAAAGTTCTGATAGAGTTGGGGGAAAGTTACCCTAAAGTTCAACTTTCAACTCTATTCCGAAACAAAGTTCGGATAGAGTTGGGGCAAAGTAACCGCAAAGTCCAACATTCAACTCTATCCCGGTATAAAGTTCGGATAGAGTTGGGGGAAAGTAACCCCAAATTCCAACACTCAACTATATCCCTGGTATAAAGTTCTGATAGAGTTGGAGGAAAGTTACCCTAAAGTTCAACTTTCAACTCTATTCCGAAACAAAGTTCGGATAGAGTTGGGGCAAAGTAACCGCAAAGTCCAACATTCAACTCTATCCCGGTATAAAGTTCGGATAGAGTTGGGGGAAAGTAACCCCAAATTCCAACACTCAACTATATCCCGGTATAAAGTTCTGATAGAGTTGGGGAAAGTTACCCTAAAGTTCAACTTTCAACTCTATTCCGAAACAAAGTTCGGATAGAGTTGGGGCAAAGTAACCGCAAAGTCCAACATTCAACTCTATCCCGGTATAAAGTTCGGATAGAGTTGGGGGAAAGTAACCCCAAATTCCAACACTCAACTATATCCCGGTATAAAGTTCTGATAGAGTTGGGGGAAAGTTACCCTAAAGTTCAATTTTCAACTCTATTCCGAAACAAAGTTCGGATAGAGTTGGGGCAAAGTAACCGCAAAGTCCAACATTCAACTCTATCCCGGTATAAAGTTCGGATAGAGTTGGGGGAAAGTAACCCCAAATTCCAACACTCAACTCTATCCTGGTATAAAGTTCGGATAGAGTTGGGGGAAAGTTACCCTAAAGTTCAACTTTCAACTCTATTCCGAAACAAAGTTCGGATAGAGTTGGGGCAAAGTACCGCAAAGTCCAACATTCAACTCTATCCCGGTATAAAGTTCGGATAGAGTTGGGGGAAAGTAACCCCAAATTCCAACACTCAACTATATCCTGGTATAAAGTTCTGATAGAGTTGGGGAAAGTTACCCTAAAGTTCAACTTTCAACTCTATTCCGAAACAAAGTTCGGATAGAGTTGGGGCAAAGTAACCGCAAAGTCCAACATTCAACTCTATCCCGGTATAAAGTTCGGATAGAGTTGGGGGAAAGTAACCCCAAATTCCAACACTCAACTATATCCCGGTATAAAGTTCTGATAGAGTTGGGGGAAAGTTACCCTAAAGTTCAACTTTCAACTCTATTCCGAAACAAAGTTCGGATAGAGTTGGGGCAAAGTAACCGCAAAGTCCAACATTCAACTCTATCCCGGTATAAAGTTCGGATAGAGTTGGGGGAAAGTAACCCCAAATTCCAACACTCAACTATATCCCGGTATAAAGTTCTGATAGAGTTGGGGGAAAGTTACCCTAAAGTTCAACTTTCAACTCTATTCCGAAACAAAGTTCGGATAGAGTTGGGGCAAAGTAACCGCAAAGTCCAACATTCAACTCTATCCCGGTATAAAGTTCGGATAGAGTTGGGGGAAAGTAACCCCAAATTCCAACACTCAACTATATCCCGGTATAAAGTTCTGATAGAGTTGGGGGAAAGTTACCCTAAAGTTCAACTTTCAACTCTATTCCGAAACAAAGTTCGGATAGAGTTGGGGCAAAGTAACCGCAAAGTCCAACATTCAACTCTATCCCGGTATAAAGTTCGGATAGAGTTGGGGCAAAGTAACCCCAAATTCCAACACTCAACTCTATCCTGGTATAAAGTTCTGATAGAGTTGGAGGAAAGTTACCCTAAAGTTCAACTTTCAACTCTATTCCGAAACAAAGTTCGGATAGAGTTGGGGCAAAGTAACCGCAAAGTCCAACATTCAACTCTATCCCGGTATAAAGTTCGGATAGAGTTGGGGGAAAGTAACCCCAAATTCCAACACTCAACTATATCCCTGGTATAAAGTTCTGATAGAGTTGGGGAAAGTTACCCTAAAGTTCAACTTTCAACTCTATTCCGAAACAAAGTTCGGATAGAGTTGGGGCAAAGTAACCGCAAAGTCCAACATTCAACTCTATCCCGGTATAAAGTTCGGATAGAGTTGGGGGAAAGTAACCCCAAATTCCAACACTCAACTATATCCCGGTATAAAGTTCTGATAGAGTTGGGGAAAGTTACCCTAAAGTTCAACTTTCAACTCTATTCCGAAACAAAGTTCGGATAGAGTTGGGGCAAAGTAACCGCAAAGTCCAACATTCAACTCTATCCCGGTATAAAGTTCGGATAATTGGGGGAAAGTAACCCCAAATTCCAACACTCAACTATGTCCCGGTATAAAGTTCGGATAGAGTTGGGGAAAGTAACCCTAAATTCCAACATCAACTATATCCCGGTATAAAGTTTGATAGAGTTGGGGAAAGTTACCCTAAAGTTCAACTTTCAACTCTATCCGAACAAAGTTCGGATAGAGTTGGGGCAAAGTCCAACGTTCAACTCTATCCCGGTATAAAGTTCGGATAGAGTTGGGGAAAGTAACCCCAAATTCCAACACTCAACTCTATCCTGTATAAAGTTCGGATAGAGTTGGGGGAAAGTTACCCTAAATTCAACTTTCAACTCTATTCCGAACAAAGTTCGGATAGAGTTGGGGCAAAGTACCGCAAAGTCCAACATTCAACTCTATCCGGTATAAAGTTCGGATAGAGTTGGGGGAAAGTACCCCAAATTCCAACCTCAACTATGTCCGGTATAAAGTTCGGATAGAGTTGGGGAAAGTAACCCCAAATTCCAACACTCAACTATATCCCGGTATAAAGTTCTGATAGAGTTGGGGGAAAGTTACCCTAAAGTTCAACTTTCAACTCTATTCCGAAACAAAGTTCGGATAGAGTTGGGGCAAAGTAACCGCAAAGTCCACATTCAACTCTATCCCGGTATAAAGTTCGGATAGAGTTGGGGGAAAGTAACCCCAAATTCCAACACTCAACTCTATCCTGGTATAAAGTTCTGATAGAGTTGGGGAAAGTTACCCTAAAGTTCAACTTTCAACTCTATTCCGAAACAAAGTTCGGATAGAGTTGGGCAAAGTCACCGCAAAGTCCAACATTCAACTCTATCCCGGTATAAAGTTCGGATAGAGTTGGGGGAAAGTAACCCCAAATTCCAACACTCAACTATATCCCGGTATAAAGTTCTGATAGAGTTGGGGGAAAGTTACCCTAAAGTTCAACTTTCAACTCTATTCCGAAACAAAGTTCGGATAGAGTTGGGGCAAAGTAACCGCAAAGTCCAACATTCAACTCTATCCCGGTATAAAGTTCGGATAGAGTTGGGGGAAAGTAACCCCAAATTCCAACACTCAACTATATCCCGGTATAAAGTTCTGATAGAGTTGGGGAAAGTTACCCTAAAGTTCAACTTTCAACTCTATTCCGAAACAAAGTTCGGATAGAGTTGGGGCAAAGTAACCGCAAAGTCCAACATTCAACTCTATCCCGGTATAAAGTTCGGATAGAGTTGGGGGAAAGTAACCCCAAATTCCAACACTCAACTATATCCCGGTATAAAGTTCTGATAGAGTTGGGGGAAAGTTACCCTAAAGTTCAACTTTCAACTCTATTCCGAAACAAAGTTCGGATAGAGTTGGGGCAAAGTCCAACGTTCAACTCTATCCCGGTATAAAGTTCGGATAGAGTTGGGGGAAAGTAACCCCAAATTCCAACACTCAGCTCTATCCTGGTATAAAGTTCTGATAGAGTGGGGGAAAGTTACCCTAAAGTTCAACTTTCAACTCTATTCCGAAACAAAGTTCGGATAGAGTTGGGGCAAAGTCACCGCAAAGTCCAACGTTCAACTCTATCCCGGTATAAAGTTCGGATAGAATTGGGGGAAAGTAACCCCAAATTCCAACACTCAACTATGTCCCGGTATAAAGTTCTGATAGAGTTGGGGCAAAGTAACCGCAAAGTCCAACATTCAACTCTATCCCGGTATCAAGTTCGGATAGAATTGGGGGAAAGTAATCCCAAATTCCAACACTTAACTATGTCCCGGTATAAAGTTCTGATAGAGTTGGGGAAAATTACCCTAAAGTTCAACTTTCAACTCTATTCCGAAACAAAGTTCGGATAGAGTTGGGGCAAAGTGACCGCAAAGTCCAACATTCAACTCTATCCCGGTATAAAGTTCGGATAGAGTTGGGGGAAAGTAACCCCAAATTCCAACACTCAACTATATCCCGGTATAAAGTTCTGATAGAGTTGGAGGAAAGTTACCCTAAAGTTCAACTTTCAACTCTATTCCGAAACAAAGTTCGGATAGAGTTGGGGCAAAGTAACCGCAAAGTACAACATTCAACTCTATCCCGGTATAAAGTTCGGATAGAGTTGGGGGAAAGTAACCCCAAATTCCAACACTCAACTATATCCCGGTATAAAGTTCTGATAGAGTTGGGGGAAAGTTACCCTAAAGTTCAACTTTCAACTCTATTCCGAAACAAAGTTCGGATAGAGTTGGGGCAAAGTAACCGCAAAGTCCAACATTCAACTCTATCCCGGTATAAAGTTCGGATAGAGTTGGGGGAAAGTAACCCCAAATTCCAACACTCAACTATATCCCTGGTATAAAGTTCTGATAGAGTTGGAGGAAAGTTACCCTAAAGTTCAACTTTCAACTCTATTCCGAAACAAAGTTCGGATAGAGTTGGGGCAAAGTAACCGCAAAGTCCAACATTCAACTCTATCCCGGTATAAAGTTCGGATAGAGTTGGGGAAAGTAACCCCAAATTCCAACACTCAACTATATCCCGGTATAAAGTTCTGATAGAGTTGGGGAAAGTTACCCTAAAGTTCAACTTTCAACTCTATTCCGAAACAAAGTTCGGATAGAGTTGGGGCAAAGTAACCGCAAAGTCCAACATTCAACTCTATCCCGGTATAAAGTTCGGATAGAGTTGGGGGAAAGTAACCCCAAATTCCAACACTCAACTATATCCCGGTATAAAGTTCTGATAGAGTTGGGGGAAAGTTACCCTAAAGTTCAACTTTCAACTCTATTCCGAAACAAAGTTCGGATAGAGTTGGGGCAAAGTACCGCAACGTCAATTCAACTCTATCCCGGTATAAAGTTCGGATAGAGTTGGGGGAAAGTAACCCCAAATTCCAACACTCAACTCTATCCTGGTATAAAGTTCGGATAGAGTTGGAGGAAAGTTACCCTAAAGTTCAACTTTCAACTCTATTCCGAAACAAAGTTCGGATAGAGTTGGGGCAAAGTAACCGCAAAGTCCAACATTCAACTCTATCCCGGTATAAAGTTCGGATAGAGTTGGGGGAAAGTAACCCCAAAAGTTCCGTGATCGAGTGGGGGAAAGTACCAAAGTCCACATCAACTCTATCCCGTATAAAGTTCGGATAGAGTTGGGGGAAAGTAATCCCCAAATTCAACACTCAACTAATCCCGGTATAAAGTTCTGATTAGAGTTGGGGGAAGTTACCCTAAAGTTCACTTTCAACTCTATTCCGAAACAAAGTTCGGATAGAGTTGGGGCAAAGTCCAACGTTTAACTTCTATCCGTTAAAGTTCGGATAGAGTGGGGAGAAAGTAACCCCAAATTCCAACACTCAACTCTATCCTGGTATAAAGTTCGGATAGAGTTGGAGGAAAGTTACCTAAAATTTAACTTTCAACTCTATTCCGAAACAAAGTTTCGGATAGAGTTGGGGCAAAGTAACCGCAAAGTCCAACTTCAACTCTATCCCGGTATAAAGTTCGGATAGAGTTGGGGAAAGTAACCCCAAATTCCAACACTCAACTATATCCCGGTATAAAGTTCTGATAGAGTTGGGGAAAGTACCCTAAAGTTCAACTTTCCAACTCTATCCGAAAACAAAGTTCGGATAGAGTTGGGCAAGTAACCGCAAGTCCAACATTCAACTCTATCCCGGTATAAAGTTCGGATAGAGTTGGGGAAAGTAACCCCAATTCCAACACTCAACTATATCCCGGTATAAAGTTCTGATAGAGTTGGGGGAAAGTTACCCTAAAGTTCAACTTTCAACTCTATTCCGAAACAAAGTTCGGATAGAGTTGGGGCAAAGTCCAACGTTTAACTCTATCCGGTATAAGTTCGGATAGAGTTGGGAAGTCCCCAACACTCAACTCTATCCGGTATAAAGTTCGGATAGAGTTGGGGGAAAGTAACCCCAAATTCCAACACTCAACTATATCCCGGTATAAAGTTCTGATAGAGTTGGGGGAAAGTTACCCTAAAGTTCAACTTTCAACTCTATTCCGAAACAAAGTTCGGATAGAGTTGGGGCAAACGCAAAGTCCAACGTTCAACTCTATCCCGGTATAAAGTTCGGATAGAGTTGGGGGAAAGTAACCCCAAATTCCAACACTCAACTCTATCCTGGTATAAAGTTCTGATAGAGTTGGAGGAAAGTTACCCTAAAGTTCAACTTTCAACTCTATTCCGAAACAAAGTTCGGATAGAGTTGGGGCAAAGTAACCGCAAAGTCCAACATTCAACTCTATCCCGGTATAAAGTTCGGATAGAGTTGGGGGAAAGTAACCCCAAATTCCAACACTCAACTATATCCCGGTATAAAGTTCTGATAGAGTTGGGGGAAAGTTACCCTAAAGTTCAACTTTCAACTCTATTCCGAAACAAAGTTCGGATAGAGTTGGGGCAAAGTAACCGCAAAGTCCAACATTCAACTCTATCCCGGTATAAAGTTCGGATAGAGTTGGGGGAAAGTAACCCCAAATTCCAACACTCAACTATATCCCGGTATAAAGTTCTGATAGAGTTGGGGGAAAGTTACCCTAAAGTTCAACTTTCAACTCTATTCCGAAACAAAGTTCGGATAGAGTTGGGGCAAAGTAACCGCAAAGTCCAACATTCAACTCTATCCCGGTATAAAGTTCGGATAGAGTTGGGGGAAAGTAACCCCAAATTCCAACACTCAACTCTATCCTGGTATAAAGTTCTGATAGAGTTGGGGGAAAGTTACCCTAAAGTTCAACTTTCAACTCTATTCCGAAACAAAGTTCGGATAGAGTTGGGGCAAAGTAACCGCAAAGTCCAACATTCAACTCTATCCCGGTATAAAGTTCGGATAGAGTTGGGGGAAAGTAACCCCAAATTCCAACACTCAACTATATCCCGGTATAAAGTTCTGATAGAGTTGGGGAAAGTTACCCTAAAGTTCAACTTTCAACTCTATTCCGAAACAAAGTTCGGATAGAGTTGGGGCAAAGTAACCGCAAAGTCCAACATTCAACTCTATCCCGGTATAAAGTTCGGATAGAGTTGGGGGAAAGTAACCCCAAATTCCAACACTCAACTATATCCCGGTATAAAGTTCTGATAGAGTTGGGGAAAGTTACCCTAAAGTTCAACTTTCAACTCTATTCCGAAACAAAGTTCGGATAGAGTTGGGGCAAAGTAACCGCAAAGTCCAACATTCAACTCTATCCCGGTATAAAGTTCGGATAGAGTTGGGGGAAAGTAACCCCAAATTCCAACACTCAACTATATCCCGGTATAAAGTTCTGATAGAGTTGGGGGAAAGTTACCCTAAAGTTCAACTTTCAACTCTATTCCGAAACAAAGTTCGGATAGAGTTGGGGCAAAGTAACCGCAAAGTCCAACATTCAACTCTATCCCGGTATAAAGTTCGGATAGAGTTGGGGGAAAGTAACCCCAAATTCCAACACTCAACTCTATCCCGGTATAAAGTTCTGATAGAGTGGGGGAAAGTTACCCTAAAGTTCAACTTTCAACTCTATTCCGAAACAAAGTTCGGATAGAGTTGGGGCAAAGTAACCGCAAAGTCCAACATTCAACTCTATCCCGGTATAAAGTTCGGATAGAGTTGGGGAAAGTAACCCCAAATTCCAACACTCAACTATATCCCGGTATAAAGTTCTGATAGAGTTGGGGGAAAGTTACCCTAAAGTTCAACTTTCAACTCTATTCCGAAACAAAGTTCGGATAGAGTTGGGGCAAAGTAACCGCAAAGTCCAACATTCAACTCTATCCCGGTATAAAGTTCGGATAGAGTTGGGGGAAAGTAACCCCAAATTCCAACACTCAACTATATCCCGGTATAAAGTTCTGATAGAGTTGGGGGAAAGTTACCCTAAAGTTCAACTTTCAACTCTATTCCGAAACAAAGTTCGGATAGAGTTGGGGCAAAGTAAAACGTTCAACTCTATCCCGGTATAAAGTTCGGATAGAGTTGGGGGAAAGTAACCCCAAATTCCAACACTCAACTCTATCCTGGTATAAAGTTCTGATAGAGTTGGGGGAAAGTTACCCTAAAGTTCAACTTTCAACTCTATTCCGAAACAAAGTTCGGATAGAGTTGGGGCAAAGTAACCGCAAAGTCCAACATTCAACTCTATCCCGGTATAAAGTTCGGATAGAGTTGGGGGAAAGTAACCCCAAATTCCAACACTCAACTATATCCCGGTATAAAGTTCTGATAGAGTTGGAGGAAAGTTACCCTAAAGTTCAACTTTCAACTCTATTCCGAAACAAAGTTCGGATAGAGTTGGGGCAAAGTAACCGCAAAGTCCAACATTCAACTCTATCCCGGTATAAAGTTCGGATAGAGTTGGGGGAAAGTAACCCCAAATTCCAACACTCAACTATATCCCGGTATAAAGTTCTGATAGAGTTGGGGGAAAGTTACCCTAAAGTTCAACTTTCAACTCTATTCCGAAACAAAGTTCGGATAGAGTTGGGGCAAAGTAACCGCAAAGTCCAACATTCAACTCTATCCCGGTATAAAGTTCGGATAGAGTTGGGGGAAAGTAACCCCAAATTCCAACACTCAACTCTATCCCTGGTATAAAGTTCTGATAGAGTTGGAGGAAAGTTACCCTAAAGTTCAACTTTCAACTCTATTCCGAAACAAAGTTCGGATAGAGTTGGGGCAAAGTAACCGCAAAGTCCAACATTCAACTCTATCCCGGTATAAAGTTCGGATAGAGTTGGGGGAAAGTAACCCCAAATTCCAACACTCAACTATATCCCGGTATAAAGTTCTGATAGAGTTGGGGGAAAGTTACCCTAAAGTTCAACTTTCAACTCTATTCCGAAACAAAGTTCGGATAGAGTTGGGGCAAAGTAACCGCAAAGTCCAACATTCAACTCTATCCCGGTATAAAGTTCGGATAGAGTTGGGGGAAAGTAACCCCAAATTCCAACACTCAACTATATCCCGGTATAAAGTTCTGATAGAGTTGGGGGAAAGTTACCCTAAAGTTCAACTTTCAACTCTATTCCGAAACAAAGTTCGGATAGAGTTGGGGCAAAGTCCAACGTTCAACTCTATCCCGGTATAAAGTTCGGATAGAGTTGGGGGAAAGTAACCCCAAATTCCAACACTCAACTCTATCCCTGGTATAAAGTTCTGATAGAGTTGGGGAAAGTTACCCTAAAGTTCAACTTTCAACTCTATTCCGAAACAAAGTTCGGATAGAGTTGGGGCAAAGTAACCGCAAAGTCCAACATTCAACTCTATCCCGGTATAAAGTTCGGATAGAGTTGGGGGAAAGTAACCCCAAATTCCAACACTCAACTATATCCCGGTATAAAGTTCTGATAGAGTTGGAGGAAAGTTACCCTAAAGTTCAACTTTCAACTCTATTCCGAAACAAAGTTCGGATAGAGTTGGGGCAAAGTAACCGCAAAGTCCAACATTCAACTCTATCCCGGTATAAAGTTCGGATAGAGTTGGGGGAAAGTGACCCCAAATTCCAACACTCAACTATGTCCCGGTATAAAGTTCTGATAGAGTTGGGGGAAAGTTACCCTAAAGTTCAACTTTCAACTCTATTCCGAAACAAAGTTCGGATAGAGTTGGGGCAAAGTAACCGCAAAGTCCAACATTCAACTCTATCCCGGTATAAAGTTCGGATAGAGTTGGGGGAAAGTAACCCCAAATTCCAACACTCAACTATATCCCTGGTATAAAGTTCTGATAGAGTTGGAGGAAAGTTACCCTAAAGTTCAACTTTCAACTCTATTCCGAAACAAAGTTCGGATAGAGTTGGGGCAAAGTAACCGCAAAGTCCAACATTCAACTCTATCCCGGTATAAAGTTCGGATAGAGTTGGGGGAAAGTAACCCCAAATTCCAACACTCAACTATATCCCGGTATAAAGTTCTGATAGAGTTGGGGGAAAGTTACCCTAAAGTTCAACTTTCAACTCTATTCCGAAACAAAGTTCGGATAGAGTTGGGGCAAAGTAACCGCAAAGTCCAACATTCAACTCTATCCCGGTATAAAGTTCGGATAGAGTTGGGGGAAAGTAACCCCAAATTCCAACACTCAACTATATCCCGGTATAAAGTTCTGATAGAGTTGGGGGAAAGTTACCCTAAAGTTCAACTTTCAACTCTATTCCGAAACAAAGTTCGGATAGAGTTGGGGCAAAGTAACCGCAAAGTCCAACATTCAACTCTATCCCGGTATAAAGTTCGGATAGAGTTGGGGGAAAGTAACCCCAAATTCCAACACTCAACTATATCCCGGTATAAAGTTCTGATAGAGTTGGGGGAAAGTTACCCTAAAGTTCAACTTTCAACTCTATTCCGAAACAAAGTTCGGATAGAGTTGGGGCAAAGTAACCGCAAAGTCCAACATTCAACTCTATCCCGGTATAAAGTTCGGATAGAGTTGGGGGAAAGTAACCCCAAATTCCAACACTCAACTATATCCCGGTATAAAGTTCTGATAGAGTTGGGGGAAAGTTACCCTAAAGTTCAACTTTCAACTCTATTCCGAAACAAAGTTCGGATAGAGTTGGGGCAAAGTAACCGCAAAGTCCAACATTCAACTCTATCCCGGTATAAAGTTCGGATAGAGTTGGGGGAAAGTAACCCCAAATTCCAACACTCAACTCTATCCTGGTATAAAGTTCTGATAGAGTTGGAGGAAAGTTACCCTAAAGTTCAACTTTCAACTCTATTCCGAAACAAAGTTCGGATAGAGTTGGGGCAAAGTAACCGCAAAGTCCAACATTCAACTCTATCCCGGTATAAAGTTCGGATAGAGTTGGGGGAAAGTAACCCCAAATTCCAACACTCAACTATATCCCGGTATAAAGTTCTGATAGAGTTGGGGGAAAGTTACCCTAAAGTTCAACTTTCAACTCTATTCCGAAACAAAGTTCGGATAGAGTTGGGGCAAAGTAACCGCAAAGTCCAACATTCAACTCTATCCCGGTATAAAGTTCGGATAGAGTTGGGGGAAAGTAACCCCAAATTCCAACACTCAACTATATCCCGGTATAAAGTTCTGATAGAGTTGGGGGAAAGTTACCCTAAAGTTCAACTTTCAACTCTATTCCGAAACAAAGTTCGGATAGAGTTGGGGCAAAGTCCAACGTTCAACTCTATCCCGGTATAAAGTTCGGATAGAGTTGGGGGAAAGTAACCCCAAATTCCAACACTCAACTCTATCCTGGTATAAAGTTCTGATAGAGTTGGGGGAAAGTTACCCTAAAGTTCAACTTTCAACTCTATTCCGAAACAAAGTTCGGATAGAGTTGGGGCAAAGTAACCGCAAAGTCCAACATTCAACTCTATCCCGGTATAAAGTTCGGATAGAGTTGGGGGAAAGTAACCCCAAATTCCAACACTCAACTATATCCCGGTATAAAGTTCTGATAGAGTTGGGGGAAAGTTACCCTAAAGTTCAACTTTCAACTCTATTCCGAAACAAAGTTCGGATAGAGTTGGGGCAAAGTAACCGCAAAGTCCAACAGTTCGGATAGAGTTGGGGCAAAGTAACCGCAAAGTCCAACATTCAACTCTATCCCGGTATAAAGTTCGGATAGAGTTGGGGGAAAGTAACCCCAAATTCCAACACTCAACTATATCCCGGTATAAAGTTCTGATAGAGTTGGGGGAAAGTTACCCTAAAGTTCAACTTTCAACTCTATTCCGAAACAAAGTTCGGATAGAGTTGGGGCAAAGTCCAACGTTCAACTCTATCCCGGTATAAAGTTCGGATAGAGTTGGGGGAAAGTAACCCCAAATTCCAACACTCAACTCTATCCTGGTATAAAGTTCGGATAGAGTTGGAGGAAAGTTACCCTAAAGTTCAACTTTCAACTCTATTCCGAAACAAAGTTCGGATAGAGTTGGGGCAAAGTAACCGCAAAGTCCAACATTCAACTCTATCCCGGTATAAAGTTCGGATAGAGTTGGGGGAAAGTAACCCCAAATTCCAACACTCAACTATATCCCGGTATAAAGTTCTGATAGAGTTGGGGAAAGTTACCCTAAAGTTCAACTTTCAACTCTATTCCGAAACAAAGTTCGGATAGAGTTGGGGCAAAGTAACCGCAAAGTCCAACATTCAACTCTATCCCGGTATAAAGTTCGGATAGAGTTGGGGGAAAGTAACCCCAAATTCCAACACTCAACTATATCCCGGTATAAAGTTCTGATAGAGTTGGGGGAAAGTTACCCTAAAGTTCAACTTTCAACTCTATTCCGAAACAAAGTTCGGATAGAGTTGGGGCAAAGTACCGCAACGTCCTTCAACTCTATCCCGGTATAAAGTTCGGATAGAGTTGGGGGAAAGTAACCCCAAATTCCAACACTCAACTCTATCCTGGTATAAAGTTCGGATAGAGTTGGAGGAAAGTTACCCTAAAGTTCAACTTTCAACTCTATTCCGAAACAAAGTTCGGATAGAGTTGGGGCAAAGTAACCGCAAAGTCCAACATTCAACTCTATCCCGGTATAAAGTTCGGATAGAGTTGGGGGAAAGTAACCCCAAATTCCAACACTCAACTATATCCCGGTATAAAGTTCTGATAGAGTTGGGGAAAGTTACCCTAAAGTTCAACTTTCAACTCTATTCCGAAACAAAGTTCGGATAGAGTTGGGGCAAAGTAACCGCAAAGTCCAACATTCAACTCTATCCCGGTATAAAGTTCGGATAGAGTTGGGGGAAAGTAACCCCAAATTCCAACACTCAACTATATCCCGGTATAAAGTTCTGATAGAGTTGGGGGAAAGTTACCCTAAAGTTCAACTTTCAACTCTATTCCGAAACAAAGTTCGGATAGAGTTGGGGCAAAGTAACCGCAAAGTCCAACATTCAACTCTATCCCGGTATAAAGTTCGGATAGAGTTGGGGGAAAGTAACCCCAAATTCCAACACTCAACTCTATCCCGGTATAAAGTTCTGATAGAGTTGGGGGAAAGTTACCCTAAAGTTCAACTTTCAACTCTATTCCGAAACAAAGTTCGGATAGAGTTGGGGCAAAGTAACCGCAAAGTCCAACATTCAACTCTATCCCGGTATAAAGTTCGGATAGAGTTGGGGGAAAGTAACCCCAAATTCCAACACTCAACTATATCCCGGTATAAAGTTCTGATAGAGTTGGGGGAAAGTTACCCTAAAGTTCAACTTTCAACTCTATTCCGAAACAAAGTTCGGATAGAGTTGGGGCAAAGTAACCGCAAAGTCCAACATTCAACTCTATCCCGGTATAAAGTTCGGATAGAGTTGGGGGAAAGTAACCCCAAATTCCAACACTCAACTATATCCCGGTATAAAGTTCTGATAGAGTTGGAGGAAAGTTACCCTAAAGTTCAACTTTCAACTCTATTCCGAAACAAAGTTCGGATAGAGTTGGGGCAAAGTAACCGCAAAGTCCAACATTCAACTCTATCCCGGTATAAAGTTCGGATAGAGTTGGGGGAAAGTAACCCCAAATTCCAACACTCAACTATATCCCGGTATAAAGTTCTGATAGAGTTGGGGGAAAGTTACCCTAAAGTTCAACTTTCAACTCTATTCCGAAACAAAGTTCGGATAGAGTTGGGGCAAAGTAACCGCAAAGTCCAACATTCAACTCTATCCCGGTATAAAGTTCGGATAGAGTTGGGGGAAAGTAACCCCAAATTCCAACACTCAACTCTATCCTGGTATAAAGTTCGGATAGAGTTGGGGGAAAGTTACCCTAAAGTTCAACTTTCAACTCTATTCCGAAACAAAGTTCGGATAGAGTTGGGGCAAAGTAACCGCAAAGTCCAACATTCAACTCTATCCCGGTATAAAGTTCGGATAGAGTTGGGGAAAGTAACCCCAAATTCCAACACTCAACTATATCCCGGTATAAAGTTCTGATAGAGTTGGGGGAAAGTTACCCTAAAGTTCAACTTTCAACTCTATTCCGAAACAAAGTTCGGATAGAGTTGGGGCAAAGTAACCGCAAAGTCCAACATTCAACTCTATCCCGGTATAAAGTTCGGATAGAGTTGGGGGAAAGTAACCCCAAATTCCAACACTCAACTATATCCCGGTATAAAGTTCGGATAGAGTTGGGGGAAAGTAACCCCAAATTCCAACACTCAACTCTATCCTGGTATAAAGTTCTGATAGAGTGGGGGAAAGTTACCCTAAAGTTCAACTTTCAACTCTATTCCGAAACAAAGTTCGGATAGAGTTGGGGCAAGTCACCGCAAAGTCCAACATTCAACTCTATCCCGGTATAAAGTTCGGATAGAGTTGGGGAAAGTTACCCCAAATTCCAACACTCAACTATATCCCGGTATAAAGTTCTGATAGAGTTGGAGGAAAGTTACCCTAAAGTTCAACTTTCAACTCTATTCCGAAACAAAGTTCGGATAGAGTTGGGGCAAAGTAACCGCAAAGTCCAACATTCAACTCTATCCCGGTATAAAGTTCGGATAGAGTTGGGGGAAAGTAACCCCAAATTCCAACACTCAACTCTATCCCGGTATAAAGTTCTGATAGAGTTGGAGGAAAGTTACCCTAAAGTTCAACTTTCAACTCTATTCCGAAACAAAGTTCGGATAGAGTTGGGGCAAAGTAACCGCAAAGTCCAACATTCAACTCTATCCCGGTATAAAGTTCGGATAGAGTTGGGGAAAGTAACCCCAAATTCCAACACTCAACTATATCCCGGTATAAAGTTCTGATAGAGTTGGGGAAAGTTACCCTAAAGTTCAACTTTCAACTCTATTCCGAAACAAAGTTCGGATAGAGTTGGGGCAAAGTGAACCGCAAAGTCCAACATTCAACTCTATCCCGGTATAAAGTTCGGATAGAGTTGGGGGAAGGAAAGTAACCCCAAATTCCAACACTCAACTCTATCCCGGTATAAAGTTCGGATAGAGTTGGGGGAAAGTACCCCAAATTCCAACACTTCAACTCTATCCGGTATAAAGTTCTGATAGAGTTGGGGGAAAGTTACCCTAAAGTTCAACTTTCAACTCTATCCGAAACAAAGTTCGGATAGAGTTGGGGCAAAGTAACCGCAAAGTCCAACATTCAACTCTATCCCGGTATAAAGTTCGGATAGAGTTTGGGGGAAAGTAACCCCAAATTCCAACACTCAACTCTATCCTGGTATAAAGTTCTGATAGAGTTGGAGGAAAGTTACCCTAAAGTTCAACTTTCAACTCTATTCCGAAACAAAGTTCGGATAGAGTTGGGGCAAAGTAACCGCAAAGTCCAACATTCAACTCTATCCCGGTATAAAGTTCGGATAGAGTTGGGGGAAAGTAACCCCAAATTCCAACACTCAACTATATCCCGGTATAAAGTTCTGATAGAGTTGGGGAAAGTTACCCTAAAGTTCAACTTTCAACTCTATTCCGAAACAAAGTTCGGATAGAGTTGGGGCAAAGTAACCGCAAAGTCCAACATTCAACTCTATCCCGGTATAAAGTTCGGATAGAGTTGGGGGAAAGTAACCCCAAATTCCAACACTCAACTATATCCCGGTATAAAGTTCTGATAGAGTTGGGGAAAGTTACCCTAAAGTTCAACTTTCAACTCTATTCCGAAACAAAGTTCGGATAGAGTTGGGGCAAAGTAACCGCAAAGTCCAACGTTCAACTCTATCCCGGTATAAAGTTCGGATAGAGTTGGGGGAAAGTAACCCCAAATTCCAACACTCAACTATATCCCTGGTATAAAGTTCTGATAGAGTTGGAGGAAAGTTACCCTAAAGTTCAACTTTCAACTCTATTCCGAAACAAAGTTCGGATAGAGTTGGGGCAAAGTAACCGCAAGTCCAACATTCAACTCTATCCCGGTATAAAGTTCGGATAGAGTTGGGGGAAAGTAACCCCAAATTCCAACACTCAACTATATCCCGGTATAAAGTTCTGATAGAGTTGGAGGAAAGTTACCCTAAAGTTCAACTTTCAACTCTATTCCGAAACAAAGTTCGGATAGAGTTGGGGCAAAGTAACCGCAAAGTTCCAACATTCAACTCTATCCCGGTATAAAGTTCGGATAGAGTTGGGGGAAAGTAACCCCAAATTCCAACACTCAACTATATCCCGGTATAAAGTTCTGATAGAGTTGGGGCAAAGTAACCGCAAAGTCCAACATTCAACTCTATCCCGGTATAAAGTTCGGATAGAGTTGGGGGAAAGTAACCCCAAATTCCAACACTCAACTATATCCCGGTATAAAGTTCTGATAGAGTTGGGGAAAGTTACCCTAAAGTTCAACTTTCAACTCTATTCCGAAACAAAGTTCGGATAGAGTTGGGGCAAAGTAACCGCAAAGTCCAACATTCAACTCTATCCCGGTATAAAGTTCGGATAGAGTTGGGGGAAAGTAACCCCAAATTCCAACACTCAACTATATCCCGGTATAAAGTTCTGATAGAGTTGGGGAAAGTTACCCTAAAGTTCAACTTTCAACTCTATTCCGAAACAAAGTTCGGATAGAGTTGGGGCAAAGTCCAACGTTCAACTCTATCCCGGTATAAAGTTCGGATAGAGTTGGGGGAAAGTAACCCCAAATTCCAACACTCAACTCTATCCTGGTATAAAGTTCTGATAGAGTTGGGGAAAGTTACCCTAAAGTTCAACTTTCAACTCTATTCCGAAACAAAGTTCGGATAGAGTTGGGGCAAAGTAACCGCAAAGTCCAACATTCAACTCTATCCCGGTATAAAGTTCGGATAGAGTTGGGGGAAAGTAACCCCAAATTCCAACACTCAACTATATCCCGGTATAAAGTTCTGATAGAGTTGGGGAAAGTTACCCTAAAGTTCAACTTTCAACTCTATTCCGAAACAAAGTTCGGATAGAGTTGGGGCAAAGTAACCGCAAAGTCCAACATTCAACTCTATCCCGGTATAAAGTTCGGATAGAGTTGGGGGAAAGTAACCCCAAATTCCAACACTCAACTATATCCCGGTATAAAGTTCTGATAGAGTTGGGGGAAAGTTACCCTAAAGTTCAACTTTCAACTCTATTCCGAAACAAAGTTCGGATAGAGTTGGGGCAAAGTCCAACGTTCAACTCTATCCCGGTATAAAGTTCGGATAGAGTTGGGGGAAAGTAACCCCAAATTCCAACACTCAACTCTATCCTGGTATAAAGTTCTGATAGAGTTGGGGAAAGTTACCCTAAAGTTCAACTTTCAACTCTATTCCGAAACAAAGTTCGGATAGAGTTGGGGCAAAGTAACCGCAAAGTCCAACATTCAACTCTATCCCGGTATAAAGTTCGGATAGAGTTGGGGGAAAGTAACCCCAAATTCCAACACTCAACTATATCCCGGTATAAAGTTCTGATAGAGTTGGGGAAAGTTACCCTAAAGTTCAACTTTCAACTCTATTCCGAAACAAAGTTCGGATAGAGTTGGGGCAAAGTAACCGCAAAGTCCAACATTCAACTCTATCCCGGTATAAAGTTCGGATAGAGTTGGGGGAAAGTAACCCCAAATTCCAACACTCAACTATATCCCGGTATAAAGTTCTGATAGAGTTGGGGGAAAGTTACCCTAAAGTTCAACTTTCAACTCTATTCCGAAACAAAGTTCGGATAGAGTTGGGGCAAAGTAACCGCAAAGTCCAACATTCAACTCTATCCCGGTATAAAGTTCGGATAGAGTTGGGGGAAAGTAACCCCAAATTCCAACACTCAACTATATCCCGGTATAAAGTTCTGATAGAGTTGGGGGAAAGTTACCCTAAAGTTCAACTTTCAACTCTATTCCGAAACAAAGTTCGGATAGAGTTGGGGCAAAGTAACCGCAAAGTCCAACATTCAACTCTATCCCGGTATAAAGTTCGGATAGAGTTGGGGGAAAGTAACCCCAAATTCCAACACTCAACTCTATCCTGGTATAAAGTTCTGATAGAGTTGGAGGAAAGTTACCCTAAAGTTCAACTTTCAACTCTATTCCGAAACAAAGTTCGGATAGAGTTGGGGCAAAGTAACCGCAAAGTCCAACATTCAACTCTATCCCGGTATAAAGTTCGGATAGAGTTGGGGGAAAGTAACCCCAAATTCCAACACTCAACTATATCCCGGTATAAAGTTCTGATAGAGTTGGGGAAAGTTACCCTAAAGTTCAACTTTCAACTCTATTCCGAAACAAAGTTCGGATAGAGTTGGGGCAAAGTAACCGCAAAGTCCAACATTCAACTCTATCCCGGTATAAAGTTCGGATAGAGTTGGGGGAAAGTAACCCCAAATTCCAACACTCAACTATATCCCGGTATAAAGTTCTGATAGAGTTGGGGGAAAGTTACCCTAAAGTTCAACTTTCAACTCTATTCCGAAACAAAGTTCGGATAGAGTTGGGGCAAAGTCCAACGTTCAACTCTATCCCGGTATAAAGTTCGGATAGAGTTGGGGGAAAGTAACCCCAAATTCCAACACTCAACTCTATCCTGGTATAAAGTTCTGATAGAGTTGGAGGAAAGTTACCCTAAAGTTCAACTTTCAACTCTATTCCGAAACAAAGTTCGGATAGAGTTGGGGCAAAGTAACCGCAAAGTCCAACATTCAACTCTATCCCGGTATAAAGTTCGGATAGAGTTGGGGGAAAGTAACCCCAAATTCCAACACTCAACTATATCCCGGTATAAAGTTCTGATAGAGTTGGGGAAAGTTACCCTAAAGTTCAACTTTCAACTCTATTCCGAAACAAAGTTCGGATAGAGTTGGGGCAAAGTAACCGCAAAGTCCAACATTCAACTCTATCCCGGTATAAAGTTCGGATAGAGTTGGGGGAAAGTAACCCCAAATTCCAACACTCAACTATATCCCGGTATAAAGTTCTGATAGAGTTGGGGGAAAGTTACCCTAAAGTTCAACTTTCAACTCTATTCCGAAACAAAGTTCGGATAGAGTTGGGGCAAAGTAACCGCAAAGTCCAACATTCAACTCTATCCCGGTATAAAGTTCGGATAGAGTTGGGGGAAAGTAACCCCAAATTCCAACACTCAACTCTATCCTGGTATAAAGTTCTGATAGAGTTGGAGGAAAGTTACCCTAAAGTTCAACTTTCAACTCTATTCCGAAACAAAGTTCGGATAGAGTTGGGGCAAAGTAACCGCAAAGTCCAACATTCAACTCTATCCCGGTATAAAGTTCGGATAGAGTTGGGGGAAAGTAACCCCAAATTCCAACACTCAACTATATCCCGGTATAAAGTTCTGATAGAGTTGGGGAAAGTTACCCTAAAGTTCAACTTTCAACTCTATTCCGAAACAAAGTTCGGATAGAGTTGGGGCAAAGTAACCGCAAAGTCCAACATTCAACTCTATCCCGGTATAAAGTTCGGATAGAGTTGGGGGAAAGTAACCCCAAATTCCAACACTCAACTATATCCCGGTATAAAGTTCTGATAGAGTTGGGGGAAAGTTACCCTAAAGTTCAACTTTCAACTCTATTCCGAAACAAAGTTCGGATAGAGTTGGGGCAAAGTAACCGCAAAGTCCAACGTTCAACTCTATCCCGGTATAAAGTTCGGATAGAGTTGGGGGAAAGTAACCCCAAATTCCAACACTCAACTCTATCCCTGGTATAAAGTTCTGATAGAGTTGGGGGAAAGTTACCCTAAAGTTCAACTTTCAACTCTATTCCGAAACAAAGTTCGGATAGAGTTGGGGCAAAGTAACCGCAAAGTCCAACATTCAACTCTATCCCGGTATAAAGTTCGGATAGAGTTGGGGGAAAGTAACCCCAAATTCCAACACTCAACTATATCCCGGTATAAAGTTCTGATAGAGTTGGAGGAAAGTTACCCTAAAGTTCAACTTTCAACTCTATTCCGAAACAAAGTTCGGATAGAGTTGGGGCAAAGTAACCGCAAAGTCCAACATTCAACTCTATCCCGGTATAAAGTTCGGATAGAGTTGGGGGAAAGTAACCCCAAATTCCAACACTCAACTATATCCCGGTATAAAGTTCTGATAGAGTTGGGGGAAAGTTACCCTAAAGTTCAACTTTCAACTCTATTCCGAAACAAAGTTCGGATAGAGTTGGGGCAAAGTAACCGCAAAGTCCAACATTCAACTCTATCCCGGTATAAAGTTCGGATAGAGTTGGGGGAAAGTAACCCCAAATTCCAACACTCAACTATATCCCGGTATAAAGTTCTGATAGAGTTGGGGAAAGTTACCCTAAAGTTCAACTTTCAACTCTATTCCGAAACAAAGTTCGGATAGAGTTGGGGCAAAGTAACCGCAAAGTCCAACATTCAACTCTATCCCGGTATAAAGTTCGGATAGAGTTGGGGGAAAGTAACCCCAAATTCCAACACTCAACTATATCCCGGTATAAAGTTCTGATAGAGTTGGGGAAAGTTACCCTAAAGTTCAACTTTCAACTCTATTCCGAAACAAAGTTCGGATAGAGTTGGGGCAAAGTAACCGCAAAGTCCAACATTCAACTCTATCCCGGTATAAAGTTCGGATAGAGTTGGGGGAAAGTAACCCCAAATTCCAACACTCAACTATATCCCGGTATAAAGTTCTGATAGAGTTGGGGAAAGTTACCCTAAAGTTCAACTTTCAACTCTATTCCGAAACAAAGTTCGGATAGAGTTGGGGCAAAGTAACCGCAAAGTCCAACATTCAACTCTATCCCGGTATAAAGTTCGGATAGAGTTGGGGGAAAGTAACCCCAAATTCCAACACTCAACTATATCCCGGTATAAAGTTCTGATAGAGTTGGGGAAAGTTACCCTAAAGTTCAACTTTCAACTCTATTCCGAAACAAAGTTCGGATAGAGTTGGGGCAAAGTAACCGCAAAGTCCAACATTCAACTCTATCCCGGTATAAAGTTCGGATAGAGTTGGGGGAAAGTAACCCCAAATTCCAACACTCAACTATATCCCGGTATAAAGTTCTGATAGAGTTGGGGGAAAGTTACCCTAAAGTTCAACTTTCAACTCTATTCCGAAACAAAGTTCGGATAGAGTTGGGGCAAAGTAACCGCAAAGTCCAACATTCAACTCTATCCCGGTATAAAGTTCGGATAGAGTTGGGGGAAAGTAACCCCAAATTCCAACACTCAACTCTATCCCGGTATAAAGTTCTGATAGAGTTGGAGGAAAGTTACCCTAAAGTTCAACTTTCAACTCTATTCCGAAACAAAGTTCGGATAGAGTTGGGGCAAAGTAACCGCAAAGTCCAACATTCAACTCTATCCCGGTATAAAGTTCGGATAGAGTTGGGGGAAAGTAACCCCAAATTCCAACACTCAACTATATCCCGGTATAAAGTTCTGATAGAGTTGGGGGAAAGTTACCCTAAAGTTCAACTTTCAACTCTATTCCGAAACAAAGTTCGGATAGAGTTGGGGCAAAGTAACCGCAAAGTCCAACATTCAACTCTATCCCGGTATAAAGTTCGGATAGAGTTGGGGGAAAGTAACCCCAAATTCCAACACTCAACTATATCCCGGTATAAAGTTCTGATAGAGTTGGGGGAAAGTTACCCTAAAGTTCAACTTTCAACTCTATTCCGAAACAAAGTTCGGATAGAGTTGGGGCAAAGTCCAACGTTCAACTCTATCCCGGTATAAAGTTCGGATAGAGTTGGGGGAAAGTAACCCCAAATTCCAACACTCAACTCTATCCTGGTATAAAGTTCTGATAGAGTTGGAGGAAAGTTACCCTAAAGTTCAACTTTCAACTCTATTCCGAAACAAAGTTCGGATAGAGTTGGGGCAAAGTAACCGCAAAGTCCAACATTCAACTCTATCCCGGTATAAAGTTCGGATAGAGTTGGGGGAAAGTAACCCCAAATTCCAACACTCAACTATATCCCGGTATAAAGTTCTGATAGAGTTGGGGGAAAGTTACCCTAAAGTTCAACTTTCAACTCTATTCCGAAACAAAGTTAGTTCGGATAGAGTTGGGGCAAAGTAACCGCAAAGTCCAACATTCAACTCTATCCCGGTATAAAGTTCGGATAGAGTTGGGGGAAAGTAACCCCAAATTCCAACACTCAACTATATCCGGTATAAAGTTCTGATAGAGTTGGGGGAAAGTTACCCTAAAGTTCAACTTTCAACTCTATTCCGAAACAAAGTTCGGATAGAGTTGGGGCAAGTCAAAGTCCAACGTTCAACTCTATCCCGGTATAAAGTTCGGATAGAGTTGGGGGAAAGTAACCCCAAATTCCAACACTCAACTCTATCCCTGGTATAAAGTTCGGATAGAGTTGGAGGAAAGTTACCCTAAATTTCAACTTTCAACTCTATTCCGAAACAAAGTTCGGATAGAGTTGGGGCAAAGTAACCGCAAAGTCCAACATTCAACTCTATCCCGGTATAAAGTTCGGATAGAGTTGGGGGAAAGTAACCCCAAATTCCAACACTCAACTATATCCCGGTATAAAGTTCTGATAGAGTTGGGGGAAAGTTACCCTAAAGTTCAACTTTCAACTCTATTCCGAAACAAAGTTCGGATAGAGTTGGGGCAAAGTAACCGCAAAGTCCAACATTCAACTCTATCCCGGTATAAAGTTCGGATAGAGTTGGGGGAAAGTAACCCCAAATTCCAACACTCAACTATATCCCGGTATAAAGTTCTGATAGAGTTGGGGGAAAGTTACCCTAAAGTTCAACTTTCAACTCTATTCCGAAACAAAGTTCGGATAGAGTTGGGGCAAAGTCCAACGTTCAACTCTATCCCGGTATAAAGTTCGGATAGAGTTGGGGGAAAGTAACCCCAAATTCCAACACTCAACTCTATCCTGGTATAAAGTTCTGATAGAGTTGGAGGAAAGTTACCCTAAAGTTCAACTTTCAACTCTATTCCGAAACAAAGTTCGGATAGAGTTGGGGCAAAGTAACCGCAAAGTCCAACATTCAACTCTATCCCGGTATAAAGTTCGGATAGAGTTGGGGGAAAGTAACCCCAAATTCCAACACTCAACTATATCCCGGTATAAAGTTCTGATAGAGTTGGGGGAAAGTTACCCTAAAGTTCAACTTTCAACTCTATTCCGAAACAAAGTTCGGATAGAGTTGGGGCAAAGTAACCGCAAAGTCCAACATTCAACTCTATCCCGGTATAAAGTTCGGATAGAGTTGGGGGAAAGTAACCCCAAATTCCAACACTCAACTATATCCCGGTATAAAGTTCTGATAGAGTTGGGGGAAAGTTACCCTAAAGTTCAACTTTCAACTCTATTCCGAAACAAAGTTCGGATAGAGTTGGGGCAAAGTCCAACGTTCAACTCTATCCCGGTATAAAGTTCGGATAGAGTTGGGGGAAAGTAACCCCAAATTCCAACACTCAACTCTATCCTGGTATAAAGTTCTGATAGAGTTGGAGGAAAGTTACCCTAAAGTTCAACTTTCAACTCTATTCCGAAACAAAGTTCGGATAGAGTTGGGGCAAAGTAACCGCAAAGTCCAACATTCAACTCTATCCCGGTATAAAGTTCGGATAGAGTTGGGGGAAAGTAACCCCAAATTCCAACACTCAACTATATCCCGGTATAAAGTTCTGATAGAGTTGGGGAAAGTTACCCTAAAGTTCAACTTTCAACTCTATTCCGAAACAAAGTTCGGATAGAGTTGGGGCAAAGTAACCGCAAAGTCCAACATTCAACTCTATCCCGGTATAAAGTTCGGATAGAGTTGGGGGAAAGTAACCCCAAATTCCAACACTCAACTATATCCCGGTATAAAGTTCTGATAGAGTTGGGGGAAAGTTACCCTAAAGTTCAACTTTCAACTCTATTCCGAAACAAAGTTCGGATAGAGTTGGGGCAAAGTAACCGCAAAGTCCAACATTCAACTCTATCCCGGTATAAAGTTCGGATAGAGTTGGGGGAAAGTAACCCCAAATTCCAACACTCAACTATATCCCGGTATAAAGTTCTGATAGAGTTGGGGGAAAGTTACCCTAAAGTTCAACTTTCAACTCTATTCCGAAACAAAGTTCGGATAGAGTTGGGGCAAAGTCCAACGTTCAACTCTATCCCGGTATAAAGTTCGGATAGAGTTGGGGGAAAGTAACCCCAAATTCCAACACTCAACTATATCCCGGTATAAAGTTCTGATAGAGTTGGGGGAAAGTTACCCTAAAGTTCAACTTTCAACTCTATTCCGAAACAAAGTTCGGATAGAGTTGGGGCAAAGTCCAACGTTCAACTCTATCCCGGTATAAAGTTCGGATAGAGTTGGGGGAAAGTAACCCCAAATTCCAACACTCAACTCTATCCTGGTATAAAGTTCTGATAGAGTTGGAGGAAAGTTACCCTAAAGTTCAACTTTCAACTCTATTCCGAAACAAAGTTCGGATAGAGTTGGGGCAAAGTAACCGCAAAGTCCAACATTCAACTCTATCCCGGTATAAAGTTCGGATAGAGTTGGGGGAAAGTAACCCCAAATTCCAACACTCAACTATATCCCGGTATAAAGTTCTGATAGAGTTGGGGGAAAGTTACCCTAAAGTTCAACTTTCAACTCTATTCCGAAACAAAGTTCGGATAGAGTTGGGGCAAAGTAACCGCAAAGTCCAACATTCAACTCTATCCCGGTATAAAGTTCGGATAGAGTTGGGGGAAAGTAACCCCAAATTCCAACACTCAACTCTATCCCTGGTATAAAGTTCTGATAGAGTTGGAGGAAAGTTACCCTAAAGTTCAACTTTCAACTCTATTCCGAAACAAAGTTCGGATAGAGTTGGGGCAAAGTCCAACGTTCAACTCTATCCCGGTATAAAGTTCGGATAGAGTTGGGGGAAAGTAACCCCAAATTCCAACACTCAACTCTATCCTGGTATAAAGTTCTGATAGAGTTGGAGGGAAAGTTACCCTAAAGTTCAACTTTCAACTCTATTCCGAAACAAAGTTCGGATAGAGTTGGGGCAAAGTAACCGCAAAGTCCAACATTCAACTCTATCCCGGTATAAAGTTCGGATAGAGTTGGGGGAAAGTAACCCCAAATTCCAACACTCAACTATATCCCGGTATAAAGTTCTGATAGAGTTGGGGGAAAGTTACCCTAAAGTTCAACTTTCAACTCTATTCCGAAACAAAGTTCGGATAGAGTTCGGATAGAGTTGGGGAAAGTAACCCCAAATTCCAACACTCAACTCTATCCTGGTATAAAGTTCTGATAGAGTTGGAGGAAAGTTACCCTAAATTTCAACTTTCAACTCTATTCCGAAACAAAGTTCGGATAGAGTTGGGGCAAAGTAACCGCAAAGTCCAACATTCAACTCTATCCCGGTATAAAGTTCGGATAGAGTTGGGGGAAAGTAACCCCAAATTCCAACACTCAACTATATCCCGGTATAAAGTTCTGATAGAGTTGGAGGAAAGTTACCCTAAAGTTCAACTTTCAACTCTATTCCGAAACAAAGTTCGGATAGAGTTGGGGCAAAGTAACCGCAAAGTCCAACATTCAACTCTATCCCGGTATAAAGTTCGGATAGAGTTGGGGAAAGTAACCCCAAATTCCAACACTCAACTATATCCCGGTATAAAGTTCTGATAGAGTTGGGGAAAGTTACCCTAAAGTTCAACTTTCAACTCTATTCCGAAACAAAGTTCGGATAGAGTTGGGGCAAAGTAACCGCAACTTCAACTCTATCCCGGTATAAAGTTCGGATAGAGTTGGGGGAAAGTAACCCCAAATTCCAACACTCAACTCTATCCTTGGTATAAAGTTCTGATAGAGTGGGGGAAAGTTACCCTAAAGTTCAACTTTCAACTCTATTCCGAAACAAAGTTCGGATAGAGTTGGGGCAAAGTCACCGCAAAGTCCAACATTCAACTCTATCCCGGTATAAAGTTCGGATAGAGTTGGGGGAAAGTAACCCCAAATTCCAACACTCAACTATATCCCGGTATAAAGTTCTGATAGAGTTGGAGGAAAGTTACCCTAAAGTTCAACTTTCAACTCTATTCCGAAACAAAGTTCGGATAGAGTTGGGGCAAAGTAACCGCAAAGTCCAACATTCAACTCTATCCCGGTATAAAGTTCGGATAGAGTTGGGGGAAAGTAACCCCAAATTCCAACACTCAACTATATCCCGGTATAAAGTTCTGATAGAGTTGGGGGAAAGTTACCCTAAAGTTCAACTTTCAACTCTATTCCGAAACAAAGTTCGGATAGAGTTGGGGCAAAGTCCAACGTTCAACTCTATCCCGGTATAAAGTTCGGATAGAGTTGGGGGAAAGTAACCCCAAATTCCAACACTCAACTATATCCCGGTATAAAGTTCTGATAGAGTTGGAGGAAAGTTACCCTAAAGTTCAACTTTCAACTCTATTCCGAAACAAAGTTCGGATAGAGTTGGGGCAAAGTAACCGCAAAGTCCAACATTCAACTCTATCCCGGTATAAAGTTCGGATAGAGTTGGGGGAAAGTAACCCCAAATTCCAACACTCAACTCTATCCCTGGTATAAAGTTCTGATAGAGTTGGAGGAAAGTTACCCTAAAGTTCAACTTTCAACTCTATTCCGAAACAAAGTTCGGATAGAGTTGGGGCAAAGTAACCGCAAAGTCCAACATTCAACTCTATCCCGGTATAAAGTTCGGATAGAGTTGGGGGAAAGTAACCCCAAATTCCAACACTCAACTATATCCCGGTATAAAGTTCTGATAGAGTTGGGGGAAAGTTACCCTAAAGTTCAACTTTCAACTCTATTCCGAAACAAAGTTCGGATAGAGTTGGGGCAAAGTAACCGCAAAGTCCAACATTCAACTCTATCCCGGTATAAAGTTCGGATAGAGTTGGGGGAAAGTAACCCCAAATTCCAACACTCAACTATATCCCTGGTATAAAGTTCTGATAGAGTTGGAGGAAAGTTACCCTAAAGTTCAACTTTCAACTCTATTCCGAAACAAAGTTCGGATAGAGTTGGGGCAAAGTAACCGCAAAGTCCAACATTCAACTCTATCCCGGTATAAAGTTCGGATAGAGTTGGGGGAAAGTAACCCCAAATTCCAACACTCAACTATATCCCGGTATAAAGTTCTGATAGAGTTGGGGGAAAGTTACCCTAAAGTTCAACTTTCAACTCTATTCCGAAACAAAGTTCGGATAGAGTTGGGGCAAAGTCCAACGTTCAACTCTATCCCGGTATAAAGTTCGGATAGAGTTGGGGGAAAGTAACCCCAAATTCCAACACTCAACTCTATCCTGGTATAAAGTTCTGATAGAGTTGGGGAAAGTTACCCTAAAGTTCAACTTTCAACTCTATTCCGAAACAAAGTTCGGATAGAGTTGGGGCAAAGTAACCGCAAAGTCCAACATTCAACTCTATCCCGGTATAAAGTTCGGATAGAGTTGGGGGAAAGTAACCCCAAATTCCAACACTCAACTATATCCCGGTATAAAGTTCTGATAGAGTTGGGGAAAGTTACCCTAAAGTTCAACTTTCAACTCTATTCCGAAACAAAGTTCGGATAGAGTTGGGGCAAAGTAACCGCAAAGTCCAACATTCAACTCTATCCCGGTATAAAGTTCGGATAGAGTTGGGGGAAAGTAACCCCAAATTCCAACACTCAACTATATCCCGGTATAAAGTTCTGATAGAGTTGGGGAAAGTTACCCTAAAGTTCAACTTTCAACTCTATTCCGAAACAAAGTTCGGATAGAGTTGGGGCAAAGTAACCGCAAAGTCCAACATTCAACTCTATCCCGGTATAAAGTTCGGATAGAGTTGGGGGAAAGTAACCCCAAATTCCAACACTCAACTCTATCCTGGTATAAAGTTCTGATAGAGTTGGGGGAAAGTTACCCTAAAGTTCAACTTTCAACTCTATTCCGAAACAAAGTTCGGATAGAGTTGGGGCAAAGTAACCGCAAAGTCCAACATTCAACTCTATCCCGGTATAAAGTTCGGATAGAGTTGGGGGAAAGTAACCCCAAATTCCAACACTCAACTATATCCCGGTATAAAGTTCTGATAGAGTTGGAGGAAAGTTACCCTAAAGTTCAACTTTCAACTCTATTCCGAAACAAAGTTCGGATAGAGTTGGGGCAAAGTAACCGCAAAGTCCAACATTCAACTCTATCCCGGTATAAAGTTCGGATAGAGTTGGGGGAAAGTAACCCCAAATTCCAACACTCAACTATATCCCGGTATAAAGTTCTGATAGAGTTGGGGAAAGTTACCCTAAAGTTCAACTTTCAACTCTATTCCGAAACAAAGTTCGGATAGAGTTGGGGCAAAGTAACCGCAAAGTCCAACATTCAACTCTATCCCGGTATAAAGTTCGGATAGAGTTGGGGGAAAGTAACCCCAAATTCCAACACTCAACTATATCCCGGTATAAAGTTCTGATAGAGTTGGGGGAAAGTTACCCTAAAGTTCAACTTTCAACTCTATTCCGAAACAAAGTTCGGATAGAGTTGGGGCAAAGTAACCGCAAAGTCCAACATTCAACTCTATCCCGGTATAAAGTTCGGATAGAGTTGGGGGAAAGTAACCCCAAATTCCAACACTCAACTCTATCCCTGGTATAAAGTTCTGATAGAGTTGGAGGAAAGTTACCCTAAAGTTCAACTTTCAACTCTATTCCGAAACAAAGTTCCGATAGAGTTGGGGCAAAGTAACCGCAAAGTCCAACATTCAACTCTATCCCGGTATAAAGTTCGGATAGAGTTGGGGGAAAGTAACCCCAAATTCCAACACTCAACTATATCCCGGTATAAAGTTCTGATAGAGTTGGGGGAAAGTTACCCTAAAGTTCAACTTTCAACTCTATTCCGAAACAAAGTTCGGATAGAGTTGGGGCAAAGTAACCGCAAAGTCCAACATTCAACTCTATCCCGGTATAAAGTTCGGATAGAGTTGGGGGAAAGTAACCCCAAATTCCAACACTCAACTATATCCCGGTATAAAGTTCTGATAGAGTTGGGGGAAAGTTACCCTAAAGTTCAACTTTCAACTCTATTCCGAAACAAAGTTCGGATAGAGTTGGGGCAAAGTAACCGCAAAGTCCAACATTCAACTCTATCCCGGTATAAAGTTCGGATAGAGTTGGGGGAAAGTAACCCCAAATTCCAACACTCAACTCTATCCTGGTATAAAGTTCGGATAGAGTTGGGGGAAAGTTACCCTAAAGTTCAACTTTCAACTCTATTCCGAAACAAAGTTCGGATAGAGTTGGGGCAAAGTAACCGCAAAGTCCAACATTCAACTCTATCCCGGTATAAAGTTCGGATAGAGTTGGGGGAAAGTAACCCCAAATTCCAACACTCAACTATATCCCGGTATAAAGTTCTGATAGAGTTGGGGGAAAGTTACCCTAAAGTTCAACTTTCAACTCTATTCCGAAACAAAGTTCGGATAGAGTTGGGGCAAAGTCCAACGTTCAACTCTATCCCGGTATAAAGTTCGGATAGAGTTGGGGGAAAGTAACCCCAAATTCCAACACTCAACTATATCCCGGTATAAAGTTCTGATAGAGTTGGGGGAAAGTTACCCTAAAGTTCAACTTTCAACTCTATTCCGAAACAAAGTTCGGATAGAGTTGGGGCAAAGTAACCGCAAAGTCCAACATTCAACTCTATCCCGGTATAAAGTTCGGATAGAGTTGGGGGAAAGTAACCCCAAATTCCAACACTCAACTCTATCCCTGGTATAAAGTTCTGATAGAGTTGGAGGAAAGTTACCCTAAAGTTCAACTTTCAACTCTATTCCGAAACAAAGTTCGGATAGAGTTGGGGCAAAGTAACCGCAAAGTCCAACATTCAACTCTATCCCGGTATAAAGTTCGGATAGAGTTGGGGGAAAGTAACCCCAAATTCCAACACTCAACTATATCCCGGTATAAAGTTCTGATAGAGTTGGGGAAAGTTACCCTAAAGTTCAACTTTCAACTCTATTCCGAAACAAAGTTCGGATAGAGTTGGGGCAAAGTAACCGCAAAGTCCAACATTCAACTCTATCCCGGTATAAAGTTCGGATAGAGTTGGGGGAAAGTAACCCCAAATTCCAACACTCAACTATATCCCGGTATAAAGTTCTGATAGAGTTGGGGAAAGTTACCCTAAAGTTCAACTTTCAACTCTATTCCGAAACAAAGTTCGGATAGAGTTGGGGCAAAGTCCAACGTTCAACTCTATCCCGGTATAAAGTTCGGATAGAGTTGGGGGAAAGTAACCCCAAATTCCAACACTCAACTCTATCCCTGGTATAAAGTTCTGATAGAGTTGGGGAAAGTTACCCTAAAGTTCAACTTTCAACTCTATTCCGAAACAAAGTTCGGATAGAGTTGGGGCAAAGTAACCGCAAAGTCCAACATTCAACTCTATCCCGGTATAAAGTTCGGATAGAGTTGGGGGAAAGTAACCCCAAATTCCAACACTCAACTATATCCCGGTATAAAGTTCTGATAGAGTTGGGGAAAGTTACCCTAAAGTTCAACTTTCAACTCTATTCCGAAACAAAGTTCGGATAGAGTTGGGGCAAAGTAACCGCAAAGTCCAACATTCAACTCTATCCCGGTATAAAGTTCGGATAGAGTTGGGGGAAAGTAACCCCAAATTCCAACACTCAACTCTATCCTGGTATAAAGTTCTGATAGAGTGGGGGAAAGTTACCCTAAAGTTCAACTTTCAACTCTATTCCGAAACAAAGTTCGGATAGAGTTGGGGCAAAGTAACCGCAAAGTCCAACATTCAACTCTATCCCGGTATAAAGTTCGGATAGAGTTGGGGGAAAGTAACCCCAAATTCCAACACTCAACTATATCCCGGTATAAAGTTCTGATAGAGTTGGGGGAAAGTTACCCTAAAGTTCAACTTTCAACTCTATTCCGAAACAAAGTTCGGATAGAGTTGGGGCAAAGTAACCGCAAAGTCCAACATTCAACTCTATCCCGGTATAAAGTTCGGATAGAGTTGGGGGAAAGTAACCCCAAATTCCAACACTCAACTATATCCCGGTATAAAGTTCTGATAGAGTTGGGGGAAAGTTACCCTAAAGTTCAACTTTCAACTCTATTCCGAAACAAAGTTCGGATAGAGTTGGGGCAAAGTAACCGCAAAGTCCAACATTCAACTCTATCCCGGTATAAAGTTCGGATAGAGTTGGGGGAAAGTAACCCCAAATTCCAACACTCAACTATATCCCGGTATAAAGTTCTGATAGAGTTGGGGGAAAGTTACCCTAAAGTTCAACTTTCAACTCTATTCCGAAACAAAGTTCGGATAGAGTTGGGGCAAAGTAACCGCAAAGTCCAACATTCAACTCTATCCCGGTATAAAGTTCGGATAGAGTTGGGGGAAAGTAACCCCAAATTCCAACACTCAACTCTATCCCTGGTATAAAGTTCTGATAGAGTTGGAGGAAAGTTACCCTAAAGTTCAACTTTCAACTCTATTCCGAAACAAAGTTCGGATAGAGTTGGGGCAAAGTAACCGCAAAGTCCAACATTCAACTCTATCCCGGTATAAAGTTCGGATAGAGTTGGGGGAAAGTAACCCCAAATTCCAACACTCAACTATATCCCGGTATAAAGTTCTGATAGAGTTGGGGAAAGTTACCCTAAAGTTCAACTTTCAACTCTATTCCGAAACAAAGTTCGGATAGAGTTGGGCAAAGTAACCGCAAAGTCCAACATTCAACTCTATCCCGGTATAAAGTTCGGATAGAGTTGGGGGAAAGTAACCCCAAATTCCAACACTCAACTCTATCCTGGTATAAAGTTCTGATAGAGTTGGAGGAAAGTTACCCTAAAGTTCAACTTTCAACTCTATTCCGAAACAAAGTTCGGATAGAGTTGGGGCAAAGTAACCGCAAAGTCCAACATTCAACTCTATCCCGGTATAAAGTTCGGATAGAGTTGGGGGAAAGTAACCCCAAATTCCAACACTCAACTATATCCCGGTATAAAGTTCTGATAGAGTTGGGGGAAAGTTACCCTAAAGTTCAACTTTCAACTCTATTCCGAAACAAAGTTCGGATAGAGTTGGGGCAAAGTAACCGCAAAGTCCAACATTCAACTCTATCCCGGTATAAAGTTCGGATAGAGTTGGGGGAAAGTAACCCCAAATTCCAACACTCAACTATATCCCGGTATAAAGTTCTGATAGAGTTGGGGAAAGTTACCCTAAAGTTCAACTTTCAACTCTATTCCGAAACAAAGTTCGGATAGAGTTGGGGCAAAGTCCAACGTTCAACTCTATCCCGGTATAAAGTTCGGATAGAGTTGGGGGAAAGTAACCCCAAATTCCAACACTCAACTATATCCCGGTATAAAGTTCTGATAGAGTTGGGGAAAGTTACCCTAAAGTTCAACTTTCAACTCTATTCCGAAACAAAGTTCGGATAGAGTTGGGGCAAAGTAACCGCAAAGTCCAACATTCAACTCTATCCCGGTATAAAGTTCGGATAGAGTTGGGGGAAAGTAACCCCAAATTCCAACACTCAACTATATCCCGGTATAAAGTTCTGATAGAGTTGGGGAAAGTTACCCTAAAGTTCAACTTTCAACTCTATTCCGAAACAAAGTTCGGATAGAGTTGGGGCAAAGTAACCGCAAAGTCCAACATTCAACTCTATCCCGGTATAAAGTTCGGATAGAGTTGGGGGAAAGTAACCCCAAATTCCAACACTCAACTATATCCCGGTATAAAGTTCTGATAGAGTTGGGGGAAAGTTACCCTAAAGTTCAACTTTCAACTCTATTCCGAAACAAAGTTCGGATAGAGTTGGGGCAAAGTAACCGCAAAGTCCAACATTCAACTCTATCCCGGTATAAAGTTCGGATAGAGTTGGGGGAAAGTAACCCCAAATTCCAACACTCAACTATATCCCTGGTATAAAGTTCTGATAGAGTTGGGGAAAGTTACCCTAAAGTTCAACTTTCAACTCTATTCCGAAACAAAGTTCGGATAGAGTTGGGGCAAAGTAACCGCAAAGTCCAACATTCAACTCTATCCCGGTATAAAGTTCGGATAGAGTTGGGGGAAAGTAACCCCAAATTCCAACACTCAACTATATCCCGGTATAAAGTTCTGATAGAGTTGGGGGAAAGTTACCCTAAAGTTCAACTTTCAACTCTATTCCGAAACAAAGTTCGGATAGAGTTGGGGCAAAGTAACCGCAAAGTCCAACATTCAACTCTATCCCGGTATAAAGTTCGGATAGAGTTGGGGGAAAGTAACCCCAAATTCCAACACTCAACTATATCCCGGTATAAAGTTCTGATAGAGTTGGGGGAAAGTTACCCTAAAGTTCAACTTTCAACTCTATTCCGAAACAAAGTTCGGATAGAGTTGGGGCAAAGTACCGCAAAGTCCAACATTCAACTCTATCCCGGTATAAAGTTCGGATAGAGTTGGGGGAAAGTAACCCCAAATTCCAACACTCAACTCTATCCCTGGTATAAAGTTCTGATAGAGTTGGGGAAAGTTACCCTAAAGTTCAACTTTCAACTCTATTCCGAAACAAAGTTCGGATAGAGTTGGGGCAAAGTAACCGCAAAGTCCAACATTCAACTCTATCCCGGTATAAAGTTCGGATAGAGTTGGGGGAAAGTAACCCCAAATTCCAACACTCAACTATATCCCGGTATAAAGTTCTGATAGAGTTGGGGGAAAGTTACCCTAAAGTTCAACTTTCAACTCTATTCCGAAACAAAGTTCGGATAGAGTTGGGGCAAAGTAACCGCAACGTCCAATTCAACTCTATCCCGGTATAAAGTTCGGATAGAGTTGGGGGAAAGTAACCCCAAATTCCAACACTCAACTCTATCCTGGTATAAAGTTCTGATAGAGTTGGAGGAAAGTTACCCTAAAGTTCAACTTTCAACTCTATTCCGAAACAAAGTTCGGATAGAGTTGGGGCAAAGTAACCGCAAAGTCCAACATTCAACTCTATCCCGGTATAAAGTTCGGATAGAGTTGGGGGAAAGTAACCCCAAATTCCAACACTCAACTATATCCCGGTATAAAGTTCTGATAGAGTTGGGGAAAGTTACCCTAAAGTTCAACTTTCAACTCTATTCCGAAACAAAGTTCGGATAGAGTTGGGGCAAAGTAACCGCAAAGTCCAACATTCAACTCTATCCCGGTATAAAGTTCGGATAGAGTTGGGGAAAGTAACCCCAAATTCCAACACTCAACTATATCCCGGTATAAAGTTCTGATAGAGTTGGGGAAAGTTACCCTAAAGTTCAACTTTCAACTCTATTCCGAAACAAAGTTCGGATAGAGTTGGGGCAAAGTAACCGCAAAGTCCAACATTCAACTCTATCCCGGTATAAAGTTCGGATAGAGTTGGGGGAAAGTAACCCCAAATTCCAACACTCAACTATATCCCGGTATAAAGTTCTGATAGAGTTGGGGGAAAGTTACCCTAAAGTTCAACTTTCAACTCTATTCCGAAACAAAGTTCGGATAGAGTTGGGGCAAAGTAACCGCAAAGTCCAACATTCAACTCTATCCCGGTATAAAGTTCGGATAGAGTTGGGGGAAAGTAACCCCAAATTCCAACACTCAACTATATCCCGGTATAAAGTTCTGATAGAGTTGGGGGAAAGTTACCCTAAAGTTCAACTTTCAACTCTATTCCGAAACAAAGTTCGGATAGAGTTGGGGCAAAGTACCGCAACGTCAATCAACTCTATCCCGGTATAAAGTTCGGATAGAGTTGGGGGAAAGTAACCCCAAATTCCAACACTCAACTCTATCCTGGTATAAAGTTCTGATAGAGTTGGAGGAAAGTTACCCTAAAGTTCAACTTTCAACTCTATTCCGAAACAAAGTTCGGATAGAGTTGGGGCAAAGTAACCGCAAAGTCCAACATTCAACTCTATCCCGGTATAAAGTTCGGATAGAGTTGGGGAAAGTAACCCCAAATTCCAACACTCAACTCTATCCCGGTATAAAGTTCTGATAGAGTTGGAGGAAAGTTACCCTAAAGTTCAACTTTCAACTCTATTCCGAAACAAAGTTCGGATAGAGTTGGGGCAAAGTAACCGCAAAGTCCAACATTCAACTCTATCCCGGTATAAAGTTCGGATAGAGTTGGGGGAAAGTAACCCCAAATTCCAACACTCAACTATATCCCGGTATAAAGTTCTGATAGAGTTGGGGGAAAGTTACCCTAAAGTTCAACTTTCAACTCTATTCCGAAACAAAGTTCGGATAGAGTTGGGGCAAAGTAACCGCAAAGTCCAACATTCAACTCTATCCCGGTATAAAGTTCGGATAGAGTTGGGGGAAAGTAACCCCAAATTCCAACACTCAACTATATCCCGGTATAAAGTTCTGATAGAGTTGGGGAAAGTTACCCTAAAGTTCAACTTTCAACTCTATTCCGAAACAAAGTTCGGATAGAGTTGGGGCAAAGTAACCGCAAAGTCCAACATTCAACTCTATCCCGGTATAAAGTTCGGATAGAGTTGGGGGAAAGTAACCCCAAATTCCAACACTCAACTCTATCCTGGTATAAAGTTCTGATAGAGTGGGGGAAAGTTACCCTAAAGTTCAACTTTCAACTCTATTCCAAAACAAAGTTCGGATAGAGTTGGGGCAAAGTAACCGCAAAGTCCAACATTCAACTCTATCCCGGTATAAAGTTCGGATAGAGTTGGGGGAAAGTAACCCCAAATTCCAACACTCAACTATATCCCGGTATAAAGTTCTGATAGAGTTGGGGAAAGTTACCCTAAAGTTCAACTTTCAACTCTATTCCGAAACAAAGTTCGGATAGAGTTGGGGCAAAGTCCAACGTTCAACTCTATCCCGGTATAAGTTCGGGACTTAGAGTTGGGGGAAAGTAACCCCAAATTCCAACACTCAACTCTATCCTGAGTATAAAGTTCGGATAGAGTTGGAGGAAAGTTACCCTAAAATTTAACTTTCAACTCTATTCCGAACAAAGTTCTGGATAGAAGTTGGGGCAAAGTAACCGCCAAAGTCCAACATTCAACTCTATGCCCGGTATAACGTTCGGATAGAGTTGGGGGAAAGTTAACCCTAAATTCCAACACTTTCCAACTACTATGCCCGGTATAAACGTTCTGATAGAGTTAGGGGCACAGTTAACCGCTAAAGTTCCCAATTCCAACTCTATGTCCGGTATACAATGTTCGGATATAGTTTGGGGAAAGTAACGCCAATTCCAACACTTACAACTCTTATCCCGGTATACAGTTCTGATAGAGTTGGGGGAAAGTTAACACCTAACGTTCCCAACTTTCTAACTCTATATCCCGTATAACAAGTTCGTAATAGAGTTGGGGCAAGTCCATCCAACATTCAACTCTATCCCGGTATAAAGTTCGGATAGAGTTGGGGGAAAGTAACCCCAAATTCCAACACTCAACTCTATCCTGGTATAAAGTTCTGATAGAGTTGGAGGAAAGTTACCCTAAAGTTCAACTTTCAACTCTATTCCGAAACAAAGTTCGGATAGAGTTGGGGCAAAGTAACCGCAAAGTCCAACATTCAACTCTATCCCGGTATAAAGTTCGGATAGAGTTGGGGGAAAGTAACCCCAAATTCCAACACTCAACTATATCCGGTATAAAGTTCTGATAGAGTTGGGGGAAAGTTACCCTAAAGTTCAACTTTCAACTCTATTCCGAAACAAAGTTCGGATAGAGTTGGGGCAAAGTAACCGCAAAGTCCAACATTCAACTCTATCCCGGTATAAAGTTCGGATAGAGTTGGGGGAAAGTAACCCCAAATTCCAACACTCAACTATATCCCGGTATAAAGTTCTGATAGAGTTGGGGGAAAGTTACCCTAAAGTTCAACTTTCAACTCTATTCCGAAACAAAGTTCGGATAGAGTTGGGGCAAAGTCCAACGTTCAACTCTATCCCGGTATAAAGTTCGGATAGAGTTGGGGGAAAGTAACCCCAAATTCCAACACTCAACTCTATCCCGGTATAAAGTTCTGATAGAGTTGGGGGAAAGTTACCCTAAAGTTCAACTTTCAACTCTATTCCGAAACAAAGTTCGGATAGAGTTGGGGCAAAGTAACCGCAAAGTCCAACATTCAACTCTATCCCGGTATAAAGTTCGGATAGAGTTGGGGGAAAGTAACCCCAAATTCCAACACTCAACTATATCCCGGTATAAAGTTCTGATAGAGTTGGGGAAAGTTACCCTAAAGTTCAACTTTCAACTCTATTCCGAAACAAAGTTCGGATAGAGTTGGGGCAAAGTAACCGCAAAGTCCAACATTCAACTCTATCCCGGTATAAAGTTCGGATAGAGTTGGGGGAAAGTAACCCCAAATTCCAACACTCAACTATATCCCGGTATAAAGTTCTGATAGAGTTGGGGAAAGTTACCCTAAAGTTCAACTTTCAACTCTATTCCGAAACAAAGTTCGGATAGAGTTGGGGCAAAGTAACCGCAAAGTCCAACATTCAACTCTATCCCGGTATAAAGTTCGGATAGAGTTGGGGGAAAGTAACCCCAAATTCCAACACTCAACTATATCCCGGTATAAAGTTCTGATAGAGTTGGGGGAAAGTTACCCTAAAGTTCAACTTTCAACTCTATTCCGAAACAAAGTTCGGATAGAGTTGGGGCAAAGTAACCGCAAAGTCCAACATTCAACTCTATCCCGGTATAAAGTTCGGATAGAGTTGGGGGAAAGTAACCCCAAATTCCAACACTCAACTATATCCCGGTATAAAGTTCTGATAGAGTTGGGGGAAAGTTACCCTAAAGTTCAACTTTCAACTCTATTCCGAAACAAAGTTCGGATAGAGTTGGGGCAAAGTAACCGCAAAGTCCAACATTCAACTCTATCCCGGTATAAAGTTCGGATAGAGTTGGGGGAAAGTAACCCCAAATTCCAACACTCAACTATATCCCGGTATAAAGTTCTGATAGAGTTGGGGAAAGTTACCCTAAAGTTCAACTTTCAACTCTATTCCGAAACAAAGTTCGGATAGAGTTGGGGCAAAGTAACCGCAAAGTCCAACATTCAACTCTATCCCGGTATAAAGTTCGGATAGAGTTGGGGGAAAGTAACCCCAAATTCCAACACTCAACTCTATCCCGGTATAAAGTTCTGATAGAGTTGGGGGAAAGTTACCCTAAAGTTCAACTTTCAACTCTATTCCGAAACAAAGTTCGGATAGAGTTGGGGCAAAGTAACCGCAAAGTCCAACATTCAACTCTATCCCGGTATAAAGTTCGGATAGAGTTGGGGGAAAGTAACCCCAAATTCCAACACTCAACTATATCCCGGTATAAAGTTCTGATAGAGTTGGGGGAAAGTTACCCTAAAGTTCAACTTTCAACTCTATTCCGAAACAAAGTTCGGATAGAGTTGGGGCAAAGTAACCGCAAAGTCCAACATTCAACTCTATCCCGGTATAAAGTTCGGATAGAGTTGGGGGAAAGTAACCCCAAATTCCAACACTCAACTCTATCCTGGTATAAAGTTCGGATAGAGTTGGAGGAAAGTTACCCTAAAGTTCAACTTTCAACTCTATTCCGAAACAAAGTTCGGATAGAGTTGGGGCAAAGTAACCGCAAAGTCCAACATTCAACTCTATCCCGGTATAAAGTTCGGATAGAGTTGGGGGAAAGTAACCCCAAATTCCAACACTCAACTATATCCCGGTATAAAGTTCTGATAGAGTTGGGGAAAGTTACCCTAAAGTTCAACTTTCAACTCTATTCCGAAACAAAGTTCGGATAGAGTTGGGGCAAAGTAACCGCAAAGTCCAACATTCAACTCTATCCCGGTATAAAGTTCGGATAGAGTTGGGGGAAAGTAACCCCAAATTCCAACACTCAACTCTATCCGGTATAAAGTTCGGATAGAGTTGGGGAAAGTTACCCTAAATTAACTTTCAACTCTATTCCGAAACAAAGTTCGGATAGAGTTGGGGAAAGTAACCCCAAAGTCCAACATCAACTCTATCCCGGTATAAAGTTCGGATAGAGTTGGGGAAAGTAACCCAAATTCCAACACTCAACTATATCCCGGTATAAAGTTCGGATAGAGTTGGGGAAAGTAACCAAAGTCCAACATTCAACTCTATCCGGTATAAAGTTCGGATAGATTGGGGGAAAGTACCCAAATTCCAACACTCAACTATTCCGTATAAAGTTCGGATAGAGTTGGGGAAAGTACCCTAAAGTCAATTCAACTCTATCCGAAATAAAGTTCGGATAGAGTTGGGGAAAGTAACCCAAATTCCAACATTCAACTCTATCCGGTATAAAGTTCGGATAGAGTTGGGGAAAGTTACCCTAAAGTTCAACTTTCAACTCTATTCCGAAACAAAGTTCGGATAGAGTTGGGGCAAAGTACCGCAAGTCAATTCAACTCTATCCCGGTATAAAGTTCGGATAGAGTTGGGGGAAAGTAACCCCAAATTCCAACACTCAACTATATCCCGGTATAAAGTTCTGATAGAGTTGGGGAAAGTTACCCTAAAGTTCAACTTTCAACTCTATTCCGAAACAAAGTTCGGATAGAGTTGGGGCAAAGTAACCGCAAAGTCCAACATTCAACTCTATCCCGGTATAAAGTTCGGATAGAGTTGGGGGAAAGTAACCCCAAATTCCAACACTCAACTATATCCTGGTATAAAGTTCTGATAGAGTTGGGGAAAGTTACCCTAAAGTTTCAACTTTCAACTCTATTCCGAAACAAAGTTCGGATAGAGTTGGGGCAAAGTAACCGCAAAGTCCAACATTCAACTCTATCCCGGTATAAAGTTCGGATAGAGTTGGGGGAAAGTAACCCCAAATTCCAACACTCAACTATATCCCGGTATAAAGTTCTGATAGAGTTGGGGGAAAGTTACCCTAAAGTTCAACTTTCAACTCTATTCCGAAACAAAGTTCGGATAGAGTTGGGGCAAAGTACAACGTTCAACTCTATCCCGGTATAAAGTTCGGATAGAGTTGGGGGAAAGTAACCCCAAATTCCAACACTCAACTCTATCCTGGTATAAAGTTCGGATAGAGTTGGGGGAAAGTTACCCTAAAGTTCAACTTTCAACTCTATTCCGAAACAAAGTTCGGATAGAGTTGGGGCAAAGTAACCGCAAAGTCCAACATTCAACTCTATCCCGGTATAAAGTTCGGATAGAGTTGGGGGAAAGTAACCCCAAATTCCAACACTCAACTATATCCCGGTATAAAGTTCTGATAGAGTTGGGGGAAAGTTACCCTAAAGTTCAACTTTCAACTCTATTCCGAAACAAAGTTCGGATAGAGTTGGGGCAAAGTAACCGCAAAGTCCAACATTCAACTCTATCCCGGTATAAAGTTCGGATAGAGTTGGGGGAAAGTAACCCCAAATTCCAACACTCAACTCTATCCTGGTATAAAGTTCGGATAGAGTTGGGGGAAAGTTACCCTAAAGTTCAACTTTCAACTCTATTCCGAAACAAAGTTCGGATAGAGTTGGGCAAAGTACCGCAAAGTCCAACATTCAACTCTATCCCGGTATAAAGTTCGGATAGAGTTGGGGGAAAGTAACCCCAAATTCCAACACTCAACTCTATCCCTGGTATAAAGTTCGGATAGAGTTGGGGGAAAGTTACCCTAAAGTTCAACTTTCAACTCTATTCCGAAACAAAGTTCGGATAGAGTTGGGGCAAAGTAACCGCAAAGTCCAACATTCAACTCTATCCCGGTATAAAGTTCGGATAGAGTTGGGGGAAAGTAACCCCAAATTCCAACACTCAACTCTATCCTGGTATAAAGTTCTGATAGAGTTGGGGGAAAGTTACCCTAAAGTTCAACTTTCAACTCTATTCCGAAACAAAGTTCGGATAGAGTTGGGGGCAAAGTACCGCAAAGTCCAACATTCAACTCTATCCCGGTATAAAGTTCGGATAGAGTTGGGGGAAAGTAACCCCAAATTCCAACACTCAACTATATCCCGGTATAAAGTTCTGATAGATAGAGTTGGGGCAAAGTACCGCAAAGTTCCAACTATTCAACTCTATCCGTATAAAGTTCGGATAGAGTTGGGGGAAAGTAACCCCAAATTCCAACACTCAACTATATCCCGGTATAAAGTTCTGATAGAGTTGGGGGAAAGTTACCCTAAAGTTCAACTTTCAACTCTATCCGAAACAAAGTTCGGATAGAGTTGGGGCAAAGTCAACCGCAAATTCAACATTCAACTCTATCCCGGTATAAAGTTCGGATAGAGTTGGGGGAAAGTAACCCAAATTCCAACACTCAACTCTATCCGGTATAAAGTTCTGATAGAGTTGGGGAAAGTTACCCTAAAGTTCAACTTTCAACTCTATTCCGAAACAAAGTTCGGATAGAGTTGGGGCAAAGTAACCGCAAAGTCCAACATTCAACTCTATCCCGGTATAAAGTTCGGATAGAGTTGGGGAAAGTAACCCCAAATTCCAACACTCAACTATATCCCGGTATAAAGTTCTGATAGAGTTGGGGGAAAGTTACCCTAAAGTTCAACTTTCAACTCTATTCCCGAAACAAAGTTCGGATAGAGTTGGGGCAAAGTCCAACGTTCAACTCTATCCCGGTATAAAGTTCGGATAGAGTTGGGGGAAAGTAACCCCAAATTCCAACACTCAACTCTATCCCTGGTATAAAGTTCTGATAGAGTTGGAGGGAAAGTTACCCTAAAGTTCAACTTTCAACTCTATTCCGAAACAAAGTTCGGATAGAGTTGGGGCAAAGTAACCGCAAAGTCCAACATTCAACTCTATCCCGGTATAAAGTTCGGATAGAGTTGGGGGAAAGTAACCCCAAATTCCAACACTCAACTATATCCCGGTATAAAGTTCTGATAGAGTTGGGGAAAGTTACCCTAAAGTTCAACTTTCAACTCTATTCCGAAACAAAGTTCGGATAGAGTTGGGGCAAAGTCCAACGTTCAACTCTATCCCGGTATAAAGTTCGGATAGAGTTGGGGGAAAGTAACCCCAAATTCCAACACTCAACTCTATCCTGGTATAAAGTTCGGATAGAGTTGGAGGAAAGTTACCCTAAATTTCAACTTTCAACTCTATTCCGAAACAAAGTTCGGATAGAGTTGGGCAAAGTAACCGCAAAGTCCAACATTCAACTCTATCCCGGTATAAAGTTCGGATAGAGTTGGGGGAAAGTAACCCCAAATTCCAACACTCAACTCTATCCTGGTATAAAGTTCTGATAGAGTGGGGGAAAGTACCCTAAAGTTCAACTTTCAACTCTATTCCGAAACAAAGTTCGGATAGAGTTGGGGCAAAGTAACCGCAAAGTCCAACTTTCAACTCTATCCCGGTATAAAGTTCGGATAGAGTTGGGGGAAAGTAACCCAAATTCCAACACTCAACTCTATCCCTGGTATAAAGTTCTGATAGAGTTGGGGAAAGTTACCCTAAAGTTCAACTTTTCAACTCTATTCCGAAACAAAGTTCGGATAGAGTTGGGGCAAAGTAACCGCAAAGTCCAACATTCAACTCTATCCCGGTATAAAGTTCGGATAGAGTTGGGGGAAAGTAACCCCAAATTCCAACACTCAACTCTATCCGGTATAAAGTTCGGATAGAGTTGGGGCAAAGTAACCGCAAAGTCAATTCAACTCTATCCCGGTATAAAGTTCGGATAGAGTTGGGGGAAAGTAACCCCAAATTCAACACTCAACTATATCCCGGTATAAAGTTCTGATAGAGTTGGGGAAAGTTACCCTTAAAGTTCAACTTTCAACTCTATTCCGAAAACAAAGTTCGGATAGAGTTGGGGCAAAGTAACCGCAAGTCCAACATTCAACTCTATCCCGGTTATAAAGTTCGGATGTAGAGTTGGGGAAAGTAACCCCAAATTCCAACACTCAACTATTCCTGTATAAAGTTCTGATAGAGTGGGGGAAAGTTACCCTAAAGTTCAATTTTAACTCTATTCCGAAACAAAGTTCGGATAGAGTTGGGGCAAAGTAACCGCAAAGTCCAACATTCAACTCTATCCCGGTATAAAGTTCGGATTAGAGTTGGGGGAAAGTAACCCCAAATTCAACACTCAACTATATCCCGGTATAAAGTTCTGATAGAGTTGGGGGAAAGTTACCCTCTAAAGTTCAACTTTCAACTCTATTCCCGCAAACAAAGTTTCGGATAGAGTTGGGCAAAGCTAACCGACAAAGTCCAACATTCAACTCTATCCCGGTATAAAGTTCGGATAGAGTTGGGGGAAAGTAACCCCAAATTCCAACACTCAACTCTATCCCTGGTATAAAGTTCTGATAGAGTTGGGGAAAGTTACCCTAAAGTTCAACTTTCAACTCTATTCCGAAACAAAGTTCGGATAGAGTTGGGGCAAAGTAACCGCAAAGTCCAACATTCAACTCTATCCCGGTATAAAGTTCGGATAGAGTTGGGGGAAAGTAACCCCAAATTCCAACACTCAACTCTATCCCGGTATAAAGTTCTGATAGAGTTGGGGAAAGTTACCCTAAAGTTCAACTTTCAACTCTATTCCGAAACAAAGTTCGGATAGAGTTGGGGCAAAGTTACCGCAAAGTCCAACATTCAACTCTATCCCGGTATAAAGTTCGGATAGAGTTGGGGGAAAGTAACCCCAAATTCCAACACTCAACTATATCCGGTATAAAGTTCTGATAGAGTTGGGGGAAAGTTACCCTAAAGTTCAACTTTCAACTCTATTCCGAAACAAAGTTCGGATAGAGTTGGGGCAAAGTAACCGCAAAGTCCAACATTCAACTCTATCCCGGTATAAAGTTCGGATAGAGTTGGGGGAAAGTAACCCCAAATTCCAACACTCAACTATATCCCGGTATAAAGTTCTGATAGAGTTGGGGGAAAGTTACCCTAAAGTTCAACTTTCAACTCTATTCCGAAACAAAGTTCGGATAGAGTTGGGGCAAAGTCCAACGTTCAACTCTATCCCGGTATAAAGTTCGGATAGAGTTGGGGGAAAGTAACCCCAAATTCCAACACTCAACTCTATCCTGGTATAAAGTTCGGATAGAGTTGGAGGAAAGTTACCCTAAATTTAACTTTCAACTCTATTCCGAAACAAAGTTCGGATAGAGTTGGGGCAAAGTAACCGCAAAGTCCAACATTCAACTCTATCCCGGTATAAAGTTCGGATAGAGTTGGGGGAAAGTAACCCCAAATTCCAACACTCAACTATATCCCGGTATAAAGTTCTGATAGAGTTGGGGGAAAGTTACCCTAAAGTTCAACTTTCAACTCTATTCCGAAACAAAGTTCGGATAGAGTTGGGCAAAGTAACCGCAAAGTCCAACATTCAACTCTATCCCGGTATAAAGTTCGGATAGAGTTGGGGGAAAGTAACCCCAAATTCCAACACTCAACTATATCCCGGTATAAAGTTCTGATAGAGTTGGGGAAAGTTACCCTAAAGTTCAACTTTCAACTCTATTCCGAAACAAAGTTCGGATAGAGTTGGGGCAAAGTAACCGCAAAGTCCAACATTCAACTCTATCCGGTATAAAGTTCGGATAGAGTTGGGGAAAGTAACCCCAAATTCCAACACTCAACTCTATCCCGGTATAAAGTTCTGATAGAGTTGGGGGAAAGTTACCCTAAAGTTCAACTTTTCAACTCTATTCCGAAACAAAGTTCGGATAGAGTTGGGGCAAAGTAACCGCAAAGTCCAACATTCAACTCTATCCCGGTATAAAGTTCGGATAGAGTTGGGGGAAAGTAACCCCAAATTCCAACACTCAACTCTATCCTGGTATAAAGTTCTGATAGAGTTGGGGGAAAGTTACCCTAAATTTCAACTTTCAACTCTATTCCGAAACAAAGTTCGGATAGAGTTGGGGCAAAGTAACGCAAAGTCCAACATTCAACTCTATCCCGGTATAAAGTTCGGATAGAGTTGGGGGAAAGTAACCCCAAATTCCAACACTCAACTCTATCCCTGGTATAAAGTTCTGATAGAGTTGGGGAAAGTTACCCTAAAGTTCAACTTTCAACTCTATTCCGAAACAAAGTTCGGATAGAGTTGGGGCAAAGTAACCGCAAAGTCCAACATTCAACTCTATCCCGGTATAAAGTTCGGATAGAGTTGGGGGAAAGTAACCCCAAATTCCAACACTCAACTATATCCCGGTATAAAGTTCTGATAGAGTTGGGGAAAGTTACCCTAAAGTTCAACTTTCAACTCTATTCCGAAACAAAGTTCGGATAGAGTTGGGGCAAAGTACCGCAAAGTCCAACATTCAACTCTATCCGGTATAAAGTTCGGATAGAGTTGGGGGAAAGTAACCCCAAATTCCAACACTCAACTCTATCCCTGGTATAAAGTTCTGATAGAGTTTGGGGAAAGTTACCCTAAAGTTCAACTTTCAACTCTATTCCGAAACAAAGTTCGGATAGAGTTGGGGCAAAGTAACCGCAAAGTCCAACAGTTCAACTCTATCCCGGTATAAAGTTCGGATAGAGTTGGGGGAAAGTAACCCCAAATTCCAACACTCAACTATATCCCGGTATAAAGTTCTGATAGAGTTGGGGGAAAGTTACCCTAAAGTTCAACTTTCAACTCTATTCCGAAACAAAGTTCGGATAGAGTTGGGGCAAAGTCCAACGTTCAACTCTATCCCGGTATAAAGTTCGGATAGAGTTGGGGGAAAGTAACCCCAAATTCCAACACTCAACTCTATCCCTGGTATAAAGTTCTGATAGAGTTGGAGGAAAGTTACCCTAAAGTTCAACTTTCAACTCTATTCCGAAACAAAGTTCGGATAGAGTTGGGGCAAAGTAACCGCAAAGTCCAACATTCAACTCTATCCCGGTATAAAGTTCGGATAGAGTTGGGGAAAGTAACCCCAAATTCCAACACTCAACTATATCCCTGGTATAAAGTTCTGATAGAGTTGGGGGAAAGTTACCCTAAAGTTCAACTTTCAACTCTATTCCGAAACAAAGTTCGGATAGAGTTGGGGCAAAGTCCAACGTTCAACTCTATCCCGGTATAAAGTTCGGATAGAGTTGGGGGAAAGTAACCCCAAATTCCAACACTCAACTATATCCCTGGTATAAAGTTCTGATAGAGTTGGGGAAAGTTACCCTAAAGTTCAACTTTCAACTCTATTCCGAAACAAAGTTCGGATAGAGTTGGGGCAAAGTAACCGCAAAGTCCAACATTCAACTCTATCCCGGTATAAAGTTCGGATAGAGTTGGGGGAAAGTAACCCCAAATTCCAACACTCAACTCTATCCCGGTATAAAGTTCGGATAGAGTTGGAGGAAAGTTACCCTAAAATTCAACTTTCAACTCTATTCCGAAACAAAGTTCGGATAGAGTTGGGGCAAAGTAACCGCAAAGTCCAACATTCAACTCTATCCCGGTATAAAGTTCGGATAGAGTTGGGGGAAAGTAACCCCAAATTCCAACACTCAACTATATCCCGGTATAAAGTTCTGATAGAGTTGGGGGAAAGTTACCCTAAAGTTCAACTTTCAACTCTATTCCGAAACAAAGTTCGGATAGAGTTGGGGCAAAGTAACCGCAAAGTCCAACATTCAACTCTATCCCGGTATAAAGTTCGGATAGAGTTGGGGGAAAGTAACCCCAAATTCCAACACTCAACTATATCCCGGTATAAAGTTCTGATAGAGTTGGGGGAAAGTTACCCTAAAGTTCAACTTTCAACTCTATTCCGAAACAAAGTTCGGATAGAGTTGGGGCAAAGTCCAACGTTCAACTCTATCCCGGTATAAAGTTCGGATAGAGTTGGGGGAAAGTAACCCCAAATTCCAACACTCAACTCTATCCTGGTATAAAGTTCTGATAGAGTGGAGGAAAGTTACCCTAAAATTTCAACTTTCAACTCTATTCCGAAACAAAGTTCGGATAGAGTTGGGGCAAAGTAACCGCAAAGTCCAACATTTCAACTCTATCCCGGTATAAAGTTCGGATAGAGTTGGGGGAAAGTAACCCCAAATTCCAACACTCAACTATATCCCGGTATAAAGTTCTGATAGAGTTGGGGAAAGTTACCCTAAAGTCAACATTCAACTCTATCCGTACAAAGTTCGGATAGAGGGGGAAAGTAACCCAAATTCCAACACTCAACTCTATCCGGTATAAAGTTCGGATAGAGTTGGGGAAAGTACCCAAATTAACTTTCAACTCTATTCCGTATAAAGTTCGGATAGAGTTGGGGAAAGTAACCCAAATTCAACACTCAACTATATCCGGTAAAGTTCGGATAGAGTTGGGGAAAGTAACCCAAATTCCAACACTCAACTCTATCCGGTATAAAGTTCGGATAGAGTTGGGGGAAAGTAACCCCAAATTCCAACACTCAACTATTCCGGTATAAAGTTCTGATAGAGTTGGGGGAAAGTTACCCTAAAGTTCAATTTCAACTCTATCCGAAACAAAGTTCGGATAGAGTTGGGGAAAGTAACCCAAATTCCAACACTCAACTCTATCCGGTATAAAGTTCGGATAGAGTTGGGGAAAGTACCCAAATTAACTTTCAACTCTATCCGAAACAAAGTTCGGATAGAGTTTTTAGTAACCGCCAAAGTCCAACATTCAACTCTATCCCGGTATAAAGTTCGGATAGAGTTGGAGGAAAGTACCCTAATTCCACACTTCAACTCTATATCCGAAACAAGTTCGGATAGAGTTGGGGCAAGTAACCGCAAAATTCAAACATTCAAACTCTATCCGGTATAAAAGTTCGGATCAGAGTTGGGGAAAGGTAACCCAAATTCACCACTCAACTATATCCGGTATAAAGTTCTGATAGAGTTGGGGAAAGTACCCTAAAGTTTAACTTTCACTCTATTCCGAAACAAGTTCGGATAGAGTTGGGGCAAAGTAACCGCAAAGTCCAACATTCAACTCTATCCCGGTATAAAGTTCGGATAGAGTTGGGGAAAGTAACCCAAATTCCAACACTCAACTATATCCCGGTATAAAGTTCTGATAGAGTTGGGGGAAAAGTTACCCTAAAGTTCAACTTTTCAACTCTATCCGAAACAAAGTTCGGATAGAGTTGGGGCAAAGTCCAACGTTCAACTCTATCCCGGTATAAAGTTCGGATAGAGTTGGGGGAAAGTAACCCCAAATTCCAACACTCAACTCTATCCTGGTATAAAGTTCGGATAGAGTTGGAGGAAAGTTACCCTAAAGTTCAACTTTCAACTCTATTCCGAAACAAAGTTCGGATAGAGTTGGGGCAAAGTAACCGCAAAGTCCAACATTCAACTCTATCCCGGTATAAAGTTCGGATAGAGTTGGGGGAAAGTAACCCCAAATTCCAACACTCAACTATATCCCGGTATAAAGTTCTGATAGAGTTGGAGGAAAGTTACCCTAAAGTTCAACTTTCAACTCTATTCCGAAACAAAGTTCGGATAGAGTTGGGGCAAAGTAACCGCAAAGTCCAACATTCAACTCTATCCCGGTATAAAGTTCGGATAGAGTTGGGGGAAAGTAACCCCAAATTCCAACACTCAACTCTATCCTGGTATAAAGTTCTGATAGAGTTGGGGGAAAGTTACCCTAAAGTTCAACTTTCAACTCTATTCCGAAACAAAGTTCGGATAGAGTTGGGGCAAAGTAACCGCAAAGTCCAACATTCAACTCTATCCCGGTATAAAGTTCGGATAGAGTTGGGGGAAAGTAACCCCAAATTCCAACACTCAACTATATCCCGGTATAAAGTTCTGATAGAGTTGGGGAAAGTTACCCTAAAGTTCAACTTTCAACTCTATTCCGAAACAAAGTTCGGATAGAGTTGGGGCAAAGTAACCGCAAAGTCCAACATTCAACTCTATGCCGGTATAAAGTTCGGATAGAGTTGGGGGAAAGTAACCCAAATTCCAACACTCAACTATATCCCGGTATAAAGTTCTGATAGAGTTGGGGGAAAGTTACCCTAAAGTTCAACTTTCAACTCTATTCCGAAACAAAGTTCGGATAGAGTTGGGGCAAAGTCCAACGTTCAACTCTATCCCGGTATAAAGTTCGGATAGAGTTGGGGGAAAGTAACCCCAAATTCCAACACTCAACTCTATCCCTGGTATAAAGTTCTGATAGAGTGGGGGAAAGTTACCCTAAAGTTCAACTTTCAACTCTATTCCGAAACAAAGTTCGGATAGAGTTGGGGCAAAGTAACCGCAAAGTCCAACATTCAACTCTATCCCGGTATAAAGTTCGGATAGAGTTGGGGAAAGTAACCCCAAATTCCAACACTCAACTATATCCCGGTATAAAGTTCTGATAGAGTTGGGGGAAAGTTACCCTAAAGTTCAACTTTCAACTCTATTCCGAAACAAAGTTCGGATAGAGTTGGGGCAAAGTAACCGCAAAGTCCAACATTCAACTCTATCCCGGTATAAAGTTCGGATAGAGTTGGGGGAAAGTAACCCCAAATTCCAACACTCAACTATATCCGGTATAAAGTTCTGATAGAGTTGGGGGAAAGTTACCCTAAAGTTCAACTTTCCAACTCTATTCCGAAACAAAGTTCGGATAGAGTTGGGGCAAAGTAACCGCAAGTCCAACATTCAACTCTATCCCGGTATAAAGTTCGGATAGAGTTGGGGGAAAGTAACCCCAAATTCCAACACTCAACTCTATCCTGGTATAAAGTTCTGATAGAGTTGGAGGAAAGTTTACCCTAAAGTTCAACTTTCAACTCTATTCCGAAACAAAGTTCGGATAGAGTTGGGGCAAAGTAACCGCAAAGTCCAACATTCAACTCTATCCCGGTATAAAGTTCGGATAGAGTTGGGGGAAAGTAACCCCAAATTCCAACACTCAACTATATCCCGGTATAAAGTTCTGATAGAGTTGGGGAAAGTTACCCTAAAGTTCAACTTTCAACTCTATTCCGAAACAAAGTTCGGATAGAGTTGGGGCAAAGTCCAACGTTCAACTCTATCCCGGTATAAAGTTCGGATAGAGTTGGGGGAAAGTAACCCCAAATTCCAACACTCAACTCTATCCTGGTATAAAGTTCGGATAGAGTTGGAGGAAAGTTACCCTAAAGTTTAACTTTCAACTCTATTCCGAAACAAAGTTCGGATAGAGTTGGGGCAAAGTAACCGCAAAGTCCAACATTCAACTCTATCCCGGTATAAAGTTCGGATAGAGTTGGGGAAAGTAACCCCAAATTCCAACACTCAACTATATCCGGTATAAAGTTCTGATAGAGTTGGGGGAAAGTTACCCTAAAGTTCAACTTTCCAACTCTATTCCGAAACAAAGTTCGGATAGAGTTGGGGCAAAGTCCAAACATTCAACTCTATCCCGGTTATAAAGTTCGGATAGAGTTGGGGAAAGTAACCCAAATTCCAACACTCAACTATATCCCGGTATAAAGTTCTGATAGAGTTGGGGGAAAGTTACCCTAAAGTTCAACTTTCAACTCTATTCCGAAACAAAGTTCGGATAGAGTTGGGGCAAAGTCCAACGTTCAACTCTATCCCGGTATAAAGTTCGGATAGAGTTGGGGGAAAGTAACCCCAATTCCAACACTCAACTCTATCCTGGTATAAAGTTCGGATAGAGTTGGGGAAAGTACCTAAAAGTTTCAATTTCAACTCTATTCCGAAACAAAGTTCGGATAGAGTTGGGCAAAGTCACCGCAAAGTCCAACATTCAACTCTATCCCGGTTATAAAGTTCGGATAGAGTTGGGGGAAAGTAACCCCAAATTCCAACACTCAACTATATCCCGGTATAAGTTCTGATAGAGTTGGGGGGAACGTTACCCTAAAGTTCAACTTTCAACTCTATTCCGAAACAAAGTTCGGATAGAGTTGGGGCAAAGTAACCGCAAAGTCCAACATTCAACTCTATCCCGGTATAAAGTTCGGATAGAGTTGGGGGAAAGTAACCCCAAATTCCAACACTCAACTATATCCCGGTATAAAGTTCTGATAGAGTTGGGGGAAAGTTACCCTAAAGTTCAACTTTCAACTCTATTCCGAAACAAAGTTCGGATAGAGTTGGGGCAAAGTAACCGCAAAGTCAACAGTTCAACTCTATCCCGGTTATAAAGTTCGGATAGAGTTGGGGAAAGTAACCCAAATTCCAACACTCAACTATATCCCGGTATAAAGTTCTGATAGAGTTGGAGGAAAGTTACCCTAAAGTTCAACTTTCAACTCTATTCCGAAACAAAGTTCGGATAGAGTTGGGGCAAAGTAACCGCAAAGTCCAATCACTCTATCCGTCCTCTATCCCGGTATAAAGTTCGGATAGAGTTGGGGGAAAGTAACCCCAAATTCCAACACTCAACTATATCCGGTATAAAGTTCTGATAGAGTTGGGGGAAAGTTACCCTAAAGTTCAACTTTCAACTCTATTCCGAAACAAAGTTCGGATAGAGTTGGGGCAAAGTCCAACGTTCAACTCTATCCCGGTATAAAGTTCGGATAGAGTTGGGGGAAAGTAACCCCAAATTCCAACACTCAACTCTATCCGGTATAAAGTTCTGATAGAGTTGGGGGAAAGTTACCCTAAAGTTCAACTTTCAACTCTATTCCGAAACAAAGTTCGGATAGAGTTGGGGCAAAGTAACCGCAAAGTCCAACATTCAACTCTATCCCGGTATAAAGTTCGGATAGAGTTGGGGGAAAGTTACCCTAAAGTTCAACTTTCAACTCTATTCCGAAACAAAGTTCGGATAGAGTTGGGGCAAAGTCCAACGTTCAACTCTATCCCGGTATAAAGTTCGGATAGAGTTGGGGGAAAGTAACCCAAATTCCAACACTCAACTCTATCCGGTATAAAGTTCTGATAGAGTGGGGGAAAGTTACCCTAAAGTTCAACTTTCAACTCTATTCCGAAACAAAGTTCGGATAGAGTTGGGGCAAAGTACCGCAAAGTCCAACATTCAACTCTATCCCGGTATAAAGTTCGGATAGAGTTGGGGAAAGTAACCCAAATTCCAACACTCAACTATCCCGGTATAAAGTTCTGATAGAGTTGGGAAAGTTACCCTAAAGTTCAACTTTCAACTCTATTCCGAAACAAAGTTCGGATAGAGTTGGGGAAAGTCACCAAAGTCCAACATTCAACTCTATCCGGTATAAAGTTCGGATAGAGTTGGGGAAAGTACCCTAAAGTTCAACTTTCAACTCTATCCGAAATAAAGTTCGGATAGAGTTGGGGGAAAGTAACCCAAAGTCCAACTCAACTCTATCCCGGTATAAAGTTCGGATAGAGTTGGGGAAAGTACCCAAATTCCAACACTCAACTATTCCGTATAAAGTTCGGATAGAGTTGGGGCAAAGTAACCGCAAAGTCCAACATTCAACTCTATCCCGGTATAAGTTCGGATAGATTGGGGGAAAGTAACCCAAATTCCAACACTCAACTATTCCCGGTATAAAGTTCTGATAGAGTTGGGGAAAGTTACCCTAAAGTTCAACTTTCAACTCTATTCCGAAACAAAGTTCGGATAGAGTTGGGGCAAAGTACCGCAAAGTCCAACATTCAACTCTATCCCGGTATAAAGTTCGGATAGAGTTGGGGGAAAGTAACCCCAAATTCCAACACTCAACTATATCCCGGTATAAAGTTCTGATAGAGTTGGAGGAAAGTTACCCTAAAGTTCAACTTTCAACTCTATTCCGAAACAAAGTTCGGATAGAGTTGGGGCAAAGTAACCGCAAAGCAACATTCAACTCTATCCCGGTATAAAGTTCGGATCGAATTGGGGAAAGTAACCCAAATTCCAACACTCAACTATCCCGGTATAAAGTTCGGATAGAGTTGGGGGAAAGTAACCCAAATTCCAACACTCAACTATATCCCGGTATAAAGTTCTGATAGAGTTGGGGGAAAGTTACCCTAAAGTTCAACTTTCAACTCTATTCCGAACAAAGTTCGGATAGAGTTGGGGCAAAGTCCAACGTTCAACTCTATCCCGGTATAAAGTTCGGATAGAGTTGGGGGAAAGTAACCCCAAATTCCAACACTCAACTATCCGGTATAAAGTTCGGATAGAGTTGGAGGAAAGTTACCCTAAATTTAACTTTCAACTCTATTCCGAAACAAAGTTCGGATAGAGTTGGGGCAAAGTAACCGCAAAGTCCAACATTCAACTCTATCCCGGTATAAAGTTCGGATAGAGTTGGGGGAAAGTAACCCCAAATTCCAACCTCAACTATTCCCGGTATAAAGTTCTGATAGAGTTGGGGGAAAGTTACCCTAAAGTTCAACTTTCAACTATTCCGAAACAAAGTTCGGATAGAGTTGGGGCAAAGTAACCGCAAGTCCAACATTCAACTCTATCCCGGTATAAAGTTCGGATAGAGTTGGGGGAAAGTAACCCCAAATTCCAACACTCAACTATATCCCGGTATAAAGTTCTGATAGAGTTGGGGAAATTACCCTAAGTTCAACTTTCAACTCTATTCCAAACAAAGTTCGGATAGAGTTGGGGCAAAGTAACCGCAAAGCCAACGTTCAACTCTATCCCGGTATAAAGTTCGGATAGAGTTGGGGGAAAGTAACCCAAATTCCAACACTCAACTCTATCCTGGTATAAAGTTCGGATAGAGTTGGGGAAAGTTACCCTAAATTTAACTTTCAACTCTATTCCGAAACAAAGTTCGGATAGAGTTGGGGAAAGTAACCCAAATTCCAACACTCAACTATATCCGGTATAAAGTTCTGATAGAGTTGGGGGAAAGTAACCCAAATTCCAACACTCAACTCTATCCTGGTATAAAGTTCGGATAGAGTTGGGGAAAGTAACCCAAATTCCAACACTCAACTATCCCGGTAAAAGTTCGGATAGAGTTGGGGAAAGTACCCAAAGTTCAATTAACTCTATTCCGTATAAAGTTCGGATAGAGTTGGGGGAAAGTAACCCCAAATTCCAACACTCAACTCTATCCTGGTATAAAGTTCGGATAGAGTTGGGAAAGTTACCCTAAATTAACTTTCAACTCTATTCCGAAACAAAGTTCGGATAGAGTTGGGGGAAAGTAACCACAAAGTCCAACATTCAACTCTATCCCGGTATAAAGTTCGGATAGAGTTGGGGGAAAGTACCCAAATTCCAACACTCAACTATATCCGTATAAAGTTCGGATAGAGTTGGGGCAAAGTAACCAAAGTCCAACATTCAACTCTATCCGGTATAAAGTTCGGATAGAGTTGGGGGAAAGTAACCCCAAATTCCAACACTCAACTAGTCCCGGTATAAAGTCTGATAGAGTTGGGGAAAGTTACCCTAAAGTTCAACTTTTCAACTCTATTCCGAAACAAAGTTCGGATAGAGTTGGGGCAAAGTAACCGCAAAGTCCAACATTCAACTCTATCCCGGTATAAAGTTCGGATAGAGTTGGGGGAAAGTAACCCCAAATTCCAACACTCAACTATATCCCGGTATAAAGTTCTGATAGAGTTGGGGAAAGTTACCCTAAAGTTCAACTTTCAACTCTATCCGAAACAAAGTTCGGATAGAGTTGGGGCAAAGTCCAACGTTCAACTCTATCCCGGTATAAAGTTCGGATAGAGTTGGGGGAAAGTAACCCCAAATTCCAACACTCAACTCTATCCTGGTATAAAGTTCTGATAGAGTTGGAGGAAAGTTACCCTAAAGTTCAACTTTCAACTCTATTCCGAAACAAAGTTCGGATAGAGTTGGGGCAAAGTAACCGCAAAGTCCAACATTCAACTCTATCCCGGTATAAAGTTCGGATAGAGTTGGGGAAGTAACCCCAAATTCCAACACTCAACTATTCCGGTATAAAGTTCTGATAGAGTTGGGGCAAAGTAACCGCAAAGTCCAACATTCAACTCTATCCCGGTATCAAGTTCGGATAGATTGGGGGAAAGTAACCCAAATTCCAACACTAACTATCCCGGTATAAAGTTCTGATAGAGTTGGGGAAATTACCCTAAAGTTCAACTTTCAACTCTATTCCGAAACAAAGTTCGGATAGAGTTGGGGCAAAGTAACCGCAAAGTCCAACATTCAACTCTATCCCGGTATAAAGTTCGGATAGAGTTGGGGGAAAGTAACCCCAAATTCCAACACTCAACTATATCCCGGTATAAAGTTCTGATAGAGTTGGGGAAAGTTACCCTAAAGTTCAACTTTCAACTCTATTCCGAAACAAAGTTCGGATAGAGTTGGGGAAAGTAACCGCAAAGTACAACATTCAACTCTATCCCGTATAAAGTTCGGATCGAAGGGGGAAAGTAACCCCAAATTCAACATCAACTATCCCGGTATAAAGTTCGGATAGAGTTGGGGGAAAGTAACCCCAAATTCCAAACTCAACTATATCCCGGTATAAAGTTCTGATAGAGTTGGGGAAAGTTACCCTAAAGTTCAACTTTCAACTCTATTCCGAAACAAAGTTCGGATAGAGTTGGGGCAAAGTCCAACGTTCAACTCTATCCCGTATAAAGTTCGGATAGAGTTGGGGGAAAGTAACCCCAAATTCCAACACTCAACTCTATCCTGGTATAAAGTTCGGATAGAGTTGGAGGAAAGTTACCCTAAATTTCAACTTTCAACTCTATTCCGAAACAAAGTTCGGATAGAGTTGGGGCAAAGTAACCGCAAAGTCCAACATTCAACTCTATCCCGGTATAAAGTTCGGATAGAGTTGGGGGAAAGTAACCCCAAATTCCAACCTCAACTATGTCCCGGTATAAAGTTCTGATAGAGTTGGGGGAAAGTTACCCTAAAGTTCAACTTTCAACTCTATTCCGAAACAAAGTTCGGATAGAGTTGGGGCAAAGTAACCGCAACGTCCAACATTCAACTCTATCCCGGTATAAAGTTCGGATAGAGTTGGGGGAAAGTAACCCCAAATTCCAACACTCAACTATATCCGGTATAAAGTTCTGATAGAGTTGGGGAAAGTTACCCTAAAGTTCAACTTTCAACTCTATTCCGAAACAAAGTTCGGATAGAGTTGGGGCAAAGTAACCGCAAAGTCCAACGTTCAACTCTATCCCGGTATAAAGTTCGGATAGAGTTGGGGGAAAGTAACCCCAAATTCCAACACTCAACTCTATCCTGGTATAAAGTTCGGATAGAGTTGGAGGAAAGTTACCCTAAATTTAACTTTCAACTCTATTCCGAAACAAAGTTCGGATAGAGTTGGGGAAAGTAACCCCAAATTCCAACACTCAACTATATCCCGGTATAAAGTTCTGATAGAGTTGGGGGAAAGTAACCCCAAATTCCAACACTCAACTCTATCCTGGTATAAAGTTCGGATAGATTGGGGGAAAGTACCCAAATTCCAACACTCAACTATTCCGTATAAAGTTCGGATAGAGTTGGGGAAAGTACCCAAAGTTCAATTGAACTCTATCCGAATAAAGTTCGGATAGAGTTGGGGGAAAGTAACCCCAAATTCCAACACTCAACTCTATCCTGGTATAAAGTTCGGATAGAGTTGGAGGAAAGTTACCCTAAAATTTAACTTTCAACTCTATTCCGAAACAAAGTTCGGATAGAGTTGGGGCAAAGTAACCCAAAGTCCAACATTCAACTCTATCCCGGAAAGTTCGGATAGAGTTGGGGAAAGTAACCCCAAATTCCAACACTCAACTTATCCCGGTATAAAGTTCGGATAGAGTTGGGGCAAAGTAACCGTAAAGTCCCACATTCAACTCTATCCCGGTATAAAGTTCGGATAGAGTTGGGGGAAAGTAACCCCAAATTCCAACACTCAACTATCCCGGTATAAAGTTCTGATAGAGTTTGGGGGAAAAGTTACCCTAAAGTTCAATTTTAACTCTATTCCGAAACAAAGTTCGGATAGAGTTGGGGCAAAGTAACCGCAAAGTCCAACATTCAACTCTATCCCGGTATAAAGTTCGGATAGAGTTGGGGGAAAGTAACCCCAAATTCCAACACTCAACTATATCCCGGTATAAAGTTCTGATAGAGTTGGGGGAAAGTTACCCTAAAGTTCAACTTTCAACTCTATTCCGAAACAAAGTTCGGATAGAGTTAGGGGCAAAGTCCAACGTTCAACTCTATCCCGGTATAAAGTTCGGATAGAGTTGGGGGAAAGTAACCCCAAATTCCAACACTCAACTCTATCCTGGTATAAAGTTCTGATAGAGTTGGGGGAAAGTTACCCTAAAGTTTCAACTTTCAACTCTATTCCGAAACAAAGTTCGGATAGAGTTGGGGCAAAGTCACCGCAAAGTCCAACGTTCAACTCCTATCCCGGTATAAAGTTCGGATAGAGTTGGGGGAAAGTAACCCCAAATTCCAACACTCAACTATTCCCGGTATAAAGTTCTGATAGAGTTGGGGCAAAGTACCCAAAGTTCAACATTCCAACTCTATCCCGGTATCAAGTTCGGATAAGTTGGGGGAAAGTAACCCCAAATTCCAACACTCAACTATCCCGGTATAAAGTTCTGATAGAGTTGGGGAAAGTTACCCTAAAGTTCAACTTTCAACTCTATTCCGAAACAAAGTTCGGATAGAGTTGGGGCAAAGTACCGCAAAGTCCAACATTCAACTCTATCCCGGTATAAAGTTCGGATAGAGTTGGGGGAAAGTAACCCCAAATTCCAACACTCAACTATATCCCGGTATAAAGTTCTGATAGAGTTGGGGAAAGTTACCCTAAAGTTCAACTTTCAACTCTATTCCGAACAAAGTTCGGATAGAGTTGGGGCAAAGTACCGCAAAGTCAACATTCAACTCTATCCCGGTATAAAGTTCGGATAGAGTTGGGGGAAAGTAACCCCAAATTCCAACACTCAACTATATCCCGGTATAAAGTTCGATAGAGTTGGGGAAAGTACCCAAATTCAACTCAACTATTCCGGTATAAAGTTCTGATAGAGTTGGGGACGTTACCCTAAAGTTCAACTTTCAACTCTATTCCGAAACAAAGTTCGGATAGAGTTGGGGCAAAGTCCAACGTTCAACTCTATCCCGGTATAAAGTTCGGATAGAGTTGGGGGAAAGTAACCCCAAATTCCAACACTCAACTCTATCCCGGTATAAAGTTTGATAGAGTTGGGGGAAAGTTACCCTAAAGTTCAACTTTCAACTCTATTCCGAAACAAAGTTCGGATAGAGTTGGGGCAAAGTAACCGCAAAGTCCAACATTCAACTCTATCCCGGTATAAAGTTCGGATAGAGTTGGGGGAAAGTAACCCCAAATTCCAACACTCAACTATGTCCCGGTATAAAGTTCTGATAGAGTTGGGGAAAGTTACCCTAAAGTTCAACTTTCAACTCTATTCCGAAACAAAGTTCGGATAGAGTTGGGGCAAAGTACCGCAAAGTCCAACGTTCAACTCTATCCCGGTATAAAGTTCGGATAGAGTTGGGGGAAAGTAACCCCAAATTCCAACACTCAACTCTATCCTGGTATAAAGTTCTGATAGAGTTGGGGAAAGTTACCCTAAAGTTTAACTTTCAACTCTATTCCGAAACAAAGTTCGGATAGAGTTGGGGCAAAGTAACCCAAAGTCCAACATCAACTCTATCCCGGTATAAAGTTCGGATAGAGTTGGGGGAAAGTAACCCCAAATTCCAACACTCAACTCTATCCTGGTATAAAGTTCGGATAGAGTTGGGGAAAGTACCCTAAATTCAACACTCAACTCTATCCGAAAGTTCGGATAGAGTTGGGGAAAGTACCAAAGTTCAATTCAACTCTATCCGGTATAAAGTTCGGATAGAGTTGGGGGAAAGTAACCCCAAATTCCAACACTCAACTCTATCCTGGTATAAAGTTCGATAGAGTTGGGGAAAGTTACCCTAAAATTTACTTTCAACTCTATTCCGAAACAAAGTTCGGATAGAGTTGGGCAAGTAACCGCAAAGTCCAACATTCAACTCTATCCCGGTATAAAGTTCGGATAGAGTTGGGGGAAAGTAACCCCAAATTCCAACACTCAACTATATCCCGGTATAAAGTTCGGATAGAGTTGGGGCAAAGTAACCCTAAAGTCCAACTTCAACTCTATCCGGTATAAAGTTCGGATAGAGTTGGGGGAAAGTAACCCCAAATTCCAACACTCAACTATTCCCGGTATAAAGTTCTGATAGAGTTGGGGGAAAGTTACCCTAAAGTTCAACTTTCAACTCTATTCCGAAACAAAGTTCGGATAGAGTTGGGGCAAAGTACCGCAAAGTCCAACATTCAACTCTATCCCGGTATAAAGTTCGGATAGAGTTGGGGAAAGTAACCCCAATTCCAACACTCAACTATATCCCGGTATAAAGTTCTGATAGAGTTGGGGCACGTTACCCTAAAGTTCGAACTTCCAACTCTTATTCCGAACAAAGTTCGGACCTAGACTGTAGGGGCAAAGTCCAACGTTTTCAACTCTATCCCGGTATAAAGTTCGGATAGAGTTGGGGAAATTAACCCCAAATTCCAACACTCAACTCTATCCTGTATTAAAGTTTCTGATAGAGTTTGAGGAAAGTTACCCTACAGTTCAACTTTCAACTCTATTTCCGAACCAAAGTTCGGATAGAGTTGGGCAAAGTCACCGCAAAGTCCAACATTCAACCTCTATCCCGGTTATAAAGTTCGGATTAGTAGTTGTTCTAGGGGAAGTAACCCCAATTCCCACACTTCAAACTATATCCCGGTTATAACGTTCTGATAGAGTTGGGAGAAAGTTACCTAAATTTCAACTTTTTCAACTCTATTCCGAAACAAAGTTCGGATTAGAGTGGGGCAAAGTAACCGCAACGTTCCAACATTCCAACTCTATCCCGGTATAAAGTTCGGATAGAGTTGGGGAAAGTAACCCCCAAATTCCAACACTCAACTCTATCCCGTATAAAGTTTGATAGAGTTGGGGGAAAGTTACCCTAAAGTTCAACTTCAACTCTATTCCGAAACAAAGTTCGGATAGAGTGGGGCAAAGTCCAACGTTTTCAACTCTATCCCGGTATAAAGTTCGGATAGAGGTGGGGGAAAGTAACCCCAAATTCCAACACTAACTCTATCCTGGTATAAGTTCGGATAGAGTGGAGGGAAAGTTACCCTAAAGTTCAACTTTCAACTCTATTCCGCAAACAAAGTTCGGATCGGTTGGGGCAAAGTCACCGAAAGTCAACATTTCAACTCTATCCCGGTAAAGTTCGGATAGAGTTGGGGAAAGTAACCCAAATTTCCAAACACTCAACTATATCCGGTATAAAGTTCTGATAGAGTGGGGAAAGTTACCCTAAAGTTCAACTTTTCAACTCTATCCGAAACAAAGTTCGTGATAGAGTTGGGCAAGTAACCGCAAAGTCCAACCTTCAACTCTATCCCGGTATAAAGTTCGGATAGAGTTGGGGGAAAGTAACCCCAAATTCCAACACTCAACTATATCCCGGTATAAAGTTCTGATAGAGTTGGGGAAAGTTACCCTAAAGTTCAACTTTTCAACTCTATTCCGAAACAAAGTTCGGATAGAGTTGGGGCAAAGTACCCAACGTCCAACATTCCTATCCCGGTATAAAGTTCGGATAGAGTTGGGGGAAAGTAACCCCAAATTCCAACACTCAACTATATCCCGGTATAAAGTTCTGATTAGAGTTGGAGGAAAGTTACCCTAAAGTTCAACTTTCAACTCTATTCCGAAACAAAGTTCGGATAGAGTTGGGGCAAAGTAACCGCAAAGTCCAACATTCAACTCTATCCCGGTATAAAGTTCGGATAGAGTTGGGGGAAAGTAACCCCAAATTCCACACTCAACTATTCCGGTATAAAGTTCTGATAGAGTTGGGGGAAAGTTACCCTAAAGTTCAACTTTCAACTCTATTCCGAAACAAAGTTCGGATAGAGTTGGGGCAAAGTCCAACGTTCAACTCTATCCCGGTATAAAGTTCGGATAGAGTTGGGGCAAAGTCCAACGTTCAACTCTATCCCGGTATAAAGTTCGGATAGAGTTGGGGGAAAGTACCCCAAATTCCAACACTCAACTATATCCCGGTATAAAGTTCTGATAGAGTTGGGGGAAAGTTACCCTAAAGTTCAATTTCAACTCTATTCCGAAACAAAGTTCGGATAGAGTTGGGGCAAAGTAACCGCAAAGTCCAACATTCAACTCTATCCCGGTATAAAGTTCGGATAGAGTTGGGGGAAAGTAACCCCAAATTCCAACACTCAACTATATCCGGTATAAAGTTCTGATAGAGTTGGGGAAAGTTACCCTAAAGTTCAACTTTCAACTCTATTCCGAAACAAAGTTCGGATAGAGTTGGGGCAAAGTCCAACGTTCAACTCTATCCCGGTATAAAGTTCGGATAGAGTTGGGGGAAAGTAACCCCAAATTCCAACACTCAACTCTATCCCGGTATAAAGTTCTGATAGAGTTGGGGGAAAGTTACCCTAAAGTTCAACTTTCAACTCTATTCCGAAACAAAGTTCGGATAGAGTTGGGGCAAAGTACCGCAAAGTCCAACATTCAACTCTATCCCGGTATAAAGTTCGGATAGAGTTGGGGGAAAGTAACCCCAAATTCCAACACTCAACTATTCCCGGTATAAAGTTCTGATAGAGTTGGGGAAAGTTACCCTAAAGTTCAACTTTCAACTCTATTCCGAAACAAAGTTCGGATAGAGTTGGGGCAAAGTAACCGCAAAGTCCAACTTCAACTCTATCCCGGTATAAAGTTCGGATAGAGTTGGGGGAAAGTAACCCCAAATTCCAACACTCAACTATATCCCGGTATAAAGTTCTGATAGAGTTGGGGAAGGAAAGTTACCCTAAAATTTCAACTTTCAACTCTATTCCGAAACAAAGTTCGGGATAGAGTTGGGGCAAAAAGTCACCCGCAAAAGTCCTAACATCAACTCTTATCCCCAGGTATCCAGTTCGGATAGGTGGGGAAGGACAAGTAACCCCAAATTCCAAACACTCAACTATATCCCCACCCCGGTATAAACGTTCTGATAGAGTTTGGCTGGGAAAGTTACCCTAAAGTTCAACTTTTGAACATCTTATTCCGAAACAAAGTTTCGGATAGAGTTGGAGGCAAAGTATCCAAAGTCCCACTTCACGCTATCCCGGTATCAAGTTCGGATAGGAGTTGGGGCAAAGTAACCCCAACGTTCCAAACCCTCAATATATCCCGGTATAAAGTTCTGATAGAGTTGGGGGAAAGTTCACCCCAAATTCCAACACTCAACTCTATCCCGGGCTATAAAGTTCGGATAGAGTTGAGGGAAAGTTACCCTAAAGTTCAACTTTCCAACTCTATTCCGAAACAAAGTTCGCATAGAGTTGGGGGCAAAGTCACAGCAAAAAGTCCAACATTCAACTCTATCCCGGTATAAAGTTCGGATAGAGTTGGGGGAAAGTAACCCCAAATTCCAACTCAACTATCCCGGTATAAAGTTCGATAGAGTTGGGGGAAAGTAACCCAAATTCCAACACTCAACTATCCGGTATAAAGTTCTGATAGAGTTGGGGAAAGTTACCCTAAAGTTCAACTTTCAACTCTATTCCGAAAAAAGTTCGGATAGAGTTGGGGCAAAGTCCAACGTTCAACTCTATCCCGGTATAAAGTTCGGATAGAGTTGGGGGAAAGTAACCCCAAATTCCAACACTCAACTCTATCCTGGTATAAAGTTCTGATAGAGTTGGGGGAAAGTTACCCTAAAGTTCAACTTTCAACTCTATTCCGAAACAAAGTTCGGATAGAGTTGGGGCAAAGTACCGCAAAGTCCAACATTCAACTCTATCCCGGTATAAAGTTCGGATAGAGTTGGGGAAAGTAACCCCAAATTCCAACACTCAACTATTCCCGGTATAAAGTTCTGATAGAGTTGGGGGAAAGTTACCCTATAAAGTTCAACTTTCAACTCTATTCCGAAACAAAGTTCGGATAGAGTTTGGGGCAAAGTCCCCGTCAAAGTCCAACATTCAACTCTATCCCGGTATAAAGTTCGGATAGAGTGGGGGAAAGTACCCCAAATTCCAACACTTCAACTCTATTCCCGTATAAAGTTCTGATAGAGTTGGGGAAAGTTACCCTAAAGTTCAACTTTGCAACTCTATTCCGAAACAAAGTTCGGATAGTAGTTGGGGCAAAGTAACCGCAAAGTCCAACATTCAACTCTATCCCGGTATAAAGTTCGGATAGAGTTGGGGGAAAGTAACCCCAAATTCCAACACTCCACTATATCCCGGTATAAAGTTTCTGTAGAGTTGGGGGAAAGGTACCCCTAAAGTTCAACTTTCAACTCTATTCCGAACAAAGTTTCGATAGAGTTGGGGCAAAGTAACCCCAAAAGTCCAACACTTCAACTCTATCCCGGTATAAAGTTCGGATAGAGTTGGGGAAAGTAACCCCAAATTCCAACACTCAACTCTATCCCGGTATAAAGTTCTGATAGAGTTGGGGGAAAGTTACCCTAAAGTTCAACTTTCAACTCTATTCCGAAACAAAGTTCGGATAGAGTTGGGGCAAAGTAACCGCAAAGTCCAACATTCAACTCTATCCCGGTATAAAGTTCGGATAGAGTTGGGGAAAGTAACCCCAAATTCCAACACTCAACTATATCCCGGTATAAAGTTCTGATAGAGTTGGGGGAAAGTTACCCTAAATTCAACTCAACTCTATTCCGAAAAAGTTCGGATAGAGTTGGGGAAAGTACCAAAGTTCAACTTCAACTCTATCCGAAATAAAGTTCGGATAGAGTTGGGGCAAAGTCCAATTCCAACTCAACTCTATCCCGGTATAAAGTTCGGATAGAGTTGGGGGAAAGTAACCCCAAATTCCAACACTCAACTCTATCCGGTATAAAGTTCTGATAGAGTTGGGGAAAGTTACCCTAAAGTTCAACTTTCAACTCTATTCCGAAACAAAGTTCGGATAGAGTTGGGGCAAAGTCACCGCAAAGTCCAAACATTCAACTCTATCCCGTATAAAGTTCGGATAGAGTTGGGGGAAAGTAACCCCAAATTCCAACACTCAACTATGTCCCGGTATAAAGTTCTGATAGAGTTGGGGGAAAGTTACCCTAAAGTTCAATTTTGAACTCTATTCCGAAACAAAGTCGGATAGAGTTGGGGCAAAGTAACCGCAAAGTCCAACATTCAACTCTATCCCGGTATAAAGTTCGGATAGAGTTGGGGGAAAGTACCCAAATTCCAACACTCAACTATATCCCGGTATAAAGTTCTGATAGAGTTGGGGGAAAGTTATCCTAAAAGTTCAACTTTCAACTCTATTCCGAAACAAAGTTCGGATAGAGTCACCGCAAAGTCCAACATTCAACTCTATCCCGGTATAAAGTTCGGATAGAGTTGGGGGAAAGTAACCCCAAATTCCAACACTCAACTATATCCCGGTATAAAGTTCTGATAGAGTTGGAGGAAAGTTACCCTAAAGCTCAACTTTCAACTCTATTCCGAAACAAAGTTCGGATAGAGTTGGGGCAAAGTAACCGCAAAGTCCAACATTCAACTCTATCCCGGTATAAAGTTCGGATAGAGTTGGGGGAAAGTAACCCCCAATTCCAACACTCAACTATATCCCGGTATAAAGTTCTGATAGAGTTGGGGGAAAGTTACCCTAAAGTTCAACTTTCAACTCTATTCCGAAACAAAGTTCGGATAGAGTAGGGGCAAAGTCCAACGTTTAACTCTATCCCGGTATAAAGTTCGGATAGAGTTGGGGGAAAGTAACCCCAAATTCCAACACTCAGCTCTATCCTGGTATAAAGTTCTGATAGAGTGGGGGAAAGTTACCCTAAAGTTCAACTTTCAACTCTATTCCGAAACAAAGTTCGGATAGAGTTGGGGCAAAGTCACCGCAAAGTCCAACATTCAACTCTATCCCGGTATAAAGTTCGGATAGAGTTGGGGGAAAGTAACCCCAAATTCCAACACTCAACTATATCGCGGTATAAAGTTCGGATAGAGTTGGGGCAAAGTCACCGCAAAGTCCAACATTCAACTCTATCCCGGTATAAAGTTCGGATAGAGTTGGGGCAAAGTAACCGCAAAGTCCAACATTCAACTCTATCCCGGTATAAAGTTCGGATAGAATTGGGGGAAAGTAACCCCAAATTCCAACACTCAACTATGTCCCGGTATAAAGTTCTGATAGAGTTGGGGGAAAGTTACCCTAAAGTTCAATTTGAACTCTATTCCGAAACAGAGTTCGGATAGAGTTGGGGCAAAGTAACCGCAAAGTCCAACACTCAACTATATCCCGGTATAAAGTTCTGATAGAGTTGGGGGAAAGTAACCCCAAATTCCAACACTCAACTATATCCCGGTATAAAGTTCTGATAGAGTTGGGGGAAAGTTACCCTAACGTTCAACTTTCAACTCTATTCCGAAACAATGTTCGGATAGAGTTGGGGCAAAGTCCAACGTTCAACTCTATCCCGGTATAAAGTTCGGATAGAGTTGGGGCAAAGTAACCGCAAAGTCCAACATTCAACTCTATCCCGGTATAAAGTTCGGATAGAGTTGGGGGAAAGTAACCCCAAATTCCAACACTCAACTATATCCCGGTATAAAGTTCTGATAGCGTTGGGGAAAGTTACCCTAAAGTTCAACTTTCAACTCTATTCCGAAACAAAGTTCGGATAGAGTAGGGGCAAAGTCCAACGTTTAACTCTATCCCGTATAAAGTTCGGATAGAGTTGGGGGAAAGTAACCCCAAATTCCAACACTCAGCTCTATCCTGGTATAAAGTTCTGATAGAGTGGGGGAAAGTTACCCTAAAGTTCAACTTTCAACTCTATTCCGAAACAAAGTTCGGATAGAGTTGGGGCAAAGTCACCGCAAAGTCCAACATTCAACTCTATCCCGGTATAAAGTTCGGATAGAGTTGGGGTAAAGTACCCCCAAATTCCAACACTCAACTATATCCCGGTATAAAGTTCTGATAGAGTTGGGGGAAAGTTACCCTAAAGTTCAACTTTCAACTCTATTCCGAAACAAAGTACGGATAGAGTTGGGGCAAAGTCCAACGTTCAACTGTATCCCGGTATAAAGTTCGGATAGAGTTGGGGGAAAGTAACACCAAATTCCAACACTCAACTCTATCCTGGTATAAAGTTCTGATAGAGTGGGGGAAAGTTACCCTAAAGTTCAACTTTCAACTCTCTTCCAAAACAAAGTTCGGATAGAGTTGGGGCAAAGTCACCGCAAAGTCCAACATTCAACTCTATCCCGGTATAAAGTTCGGATAGAGTTGGGGGAAAGTAACCCAAATTCCAACACTCAACTATATCCCGGTATAAAGTTCTGATAGAGTTGGAGGAAAGTTACCCTAAAGTTCAACTTTCAACTCTATTCCGAAACAAAGTTCGGATAGAGTTGGGGCAAAGTCACCGCAAAGTCCAACATTCAACTCTATCCCGGTATAAAGTTCGGATAGAGTTGGGGGAAAGTTACCCTAAAGTTCAACTTTCAACTCTATTCCGAAACAAAGTTCGGATAGAGTTGGGGCAAAGTCCAACGTTCAACTCTATCCCAGTATAAAGTTCGGATAGAGTTGGGGGAAAGTCACCCCAAATTCCAACACTCAACTCTATCCTGGTATAAAGTTCTGATAGAGTTGGGGGAAAGTTAGCCTAAAGTTCAATTTTGAACTCTATTCCGAAACAAAGTTCGGATAGAGTTGGGGCAAAGTAACCGCAAAGTCCAACACTCAACTCTATCCCGGTATAAAGTTCGGATAGAGTTGGGGGAAAGTAACCCCAAATTCCAACACTCAACTATATCGCGGTATAAAGTTCTGATAGAGTTGGGGGAAAGTTACCCTAAAGTTCAACTTTCAAATCTATTCCGAAACAAAGTTCGGATAGAGTTGGGGCAAAGTCCAACGTTCAACTCTATCCCGGTATAAAGTTCGGATAGAGTTGGGGGAAAGTAACCCCAAATTCCAACACTCAACTCTATCGTGGTATAAAGTTCTGATAGAGTGGGGGAAAGTTACCCTAAAGTTCAACTTTCAACTCTATTCCGAAACAAAGTTCGGATAGAGTTGGGGCAAAGTCACCGCAAAGTCCAACATTCAACTCTATCCCGGTATAAAGTTCGGATAGAGTTGGGGGAAAGTAACCCCAAATTCCAACACTCAACTATATCCCGGTATAAAGTTCTGATAGAGTTGGGGGAAAGTTACCCTAAAGTTCAACTTTCAACTCTATTCCGAAACAAAGTACGGATAGAGTTGGGGCAAAGTCCAACGTTCAACTGTATCCCGGTATAAAGTTCGGATAGAGTTGGGGGAAAGTAACACCAAATTCCAACACTCAACTCTATCCTGGTATAAAGTTCTGATAGAGTGGGGGAAAGTTACCCTAAAGTTCACTTTCAACTCTATTCCGAAACAAGTTCGGATAGAGTTTGGGCAAAGTCACCGCAAAGTCCAACATTCAACTCTATCCCGGTATTAAAGTTCGGATAGCGTTGGGGAAAGTAACCCCAAATTCCAACACTCAACTATATCCCGGTATAAAGTTCTGATAGAGTTAGAGGAAAGTTACCCTAAATGTTCAACTTTCAACTCTATTCCGAAACAAAGTTCGGATAGAGTTGGGGCAAAGTCACCGCAAAGTCCAACATTCAACTCTGTCCCGGTATAAAGTTCGGATAGAGATGGGGGAAAGTTACCCTAAAGTTCAACTTTCAACTCTATTCCGAAACAAAGTTCGGATAGAGTTGGGGCAAAGTCCATCGTTCAACTCTATCCCAGTATAAAGTTCTGATAGAGTTGGGGGAAAGTCACCCCAAATTCCAACACTCAACTCTATCCTGGTATAAAGTTCTGATAGAGTGGGGGAAAGTTACCCTAAAGTTCAACTTTCAACTCTATTCCGAAACAAAGTTCGGATAGAGTTGGGGCAAAGTCACCGCAAAGTCCAACATTCAACTCTATCCCGGTATAAAGTTCGGATAGAGTTGGGGGAAGGAAGTAACCCCAAGTTCCAAACACTCAACTATATCCCGGTATAAAGTTCTGATAGAGTTGGAGGAAAGTTACCCTAAAGTTCAACTTTCAACTCTATTCCGAAACAAAGTTCGGATAGAGTTGGGGCAAAGTAACCGCAAAGTCCAACATTCAACTCTATCCCGGTATAAAGTTCGGATAGAATTGGGGGAAAGTAACCCCAAATTCCAACACTCAACTATGTCCCGGTATAAAGTTCTGATAGAGTTGGGGGAAAGTTACCCTAAAGTTCAATTTTGAACTCTATTCCGAAACAGAGTTCGGATAGAGTTGGGGCAAAGTAACCGCAAAGTCCAACACTCAACTATATCCCGGTATAAAGTTCTGATAGAGTTGGGGGAAAGTAACCCCCAAATTCCAACACTCAACTATATCCCGGTATAAAGTTCTGATAGAGTTGGGGGAAAGTTACCCTAACGTTCAACTTTCAACTCTATTCCGAAACAATGTTCGGATAGAGTTGGGGCAAAGTCCAACGTTCAACTCTATCCCGGTATAAAGTTCGGATAGAGTTGGGGCAAAGTACCGCAAAGTCCAACATTCAACTCTATCCCGGTATAAAGTTCGGATAGAGTTGGGGGAAAGTAACCCCAAATTCCAACCACTCAACTATATCCCGGTATAAAGTTCTGATAGCGTTGGGGGAAAGTTACCCTAAAGTTCAACTTTCAACTCTATTCCGAAACAAAGTTCGGATAGAGTAGGGGCAAAGTCCAACGTTTAACTCTATCCCGGTATAAAGTTCGGATAGAGTTGGGGGAAAGTAACCCCAAATTCCAACACTCAGCTCTATCCTGGTATAAAGTTCTGATAGAGTGGGGGAAAGTTACCCTAAAGTTCAACTTTCAACTCTATTCGAACAAAGTTCGGATAGAGTTGGGGCAAAGTCACCGCAAAGTCCAACATTCAACTCTATCCCGGTATAAACTTCGGATAGAGTTGGGTAAAGTACCCCCAAATTCCAACACTCAACTATATCCCGGTATAAAGTTCTGATAGAGTTGGGGAAAGTTACCCTAAAGTTCAACTTTCAACTCTATTCCGAAACAAAGTACGGATAGAGTTGGGGCAAAGTCCAACGTTTCAACTGTATCCCGGTATAAAGTTCGGATAGAGTTGGGGAAAGTAACACCAAATTCCAACACTCAACTCTATCCTGGTATAAAGTTCTGATAGAGTGGGGGAAAGTTACCCTAAAGTTCAACTTTCAACTCTATTTCCAAAACAAAGTTCGGATAGAGTTGGGGCAAAGTCACCGCAAAGTCCAACATTCAACTCTATCCCGGTATAAAGTTCGGATAGAGTTGGGGAAAGTAACCCCAAATTCCAACACTCAACTATATCCCGGTATAAAGTTCTGATAGAGTTGGAGGAAAGTTACCCTAAAGTTCAACTTTCAACTCTATTCCGAAACAAAGTTCGGATAGAGTTGGGGCAAAGTAACCGCAAAGTCCAACATTCAACTCTATCCCGGTATAAAGTTCGGATAGAGTTGGGGGAAAGTACCCCAAATTCCAACTCAACTCTATCCGATAAAGTTCGATAGAGTTGGGGAAAGTTACCCTAAAGTTCAACTCTATCCCGTATAAAGTTCGGATAGAGTTGGGGAAAGTAACCCCAAATTCCAACACTCAACTCTATCCCGGTATAAAGTTCTGATAGAGTTGGGGGAAAGTTACCCTAAAGTTCAACTTTCAACTCTATTCCGAAACAAAGTTCGGATAGAGTTGGGGCAAAGTAACCGCAAAGTCCAACATTCAACTCTATCCCGGTATAAAGTTCGGATAGAGTTGGGGGAAAGTAACCCCAAATTCCAACACTCAACTATATCCCGGTATAAAGTTCTGATAGAGTTGGGGAAAGTTACCCTAAAGTTCAACTTTCAACTCTATTCCGAAACAAAGTTCGGATAGAGTTGGGGCAAAGTCCAACGTTCAACTCTATCCCGGTATAAAGTTCGGATAGAGTTGGGGGAAAGTAACCCAAATTCCAACACTCAACTATATCGTGGTATAAAGTTCTGATAGAGTGGGGGAAGTTACCCTAAAGTTCAACTTTCAACTCTATTCCGAAACAAAGTTCGGATAGAGTTGGGGCAAAGTCACCGCAAGTCCAAGATTCAACTCTATCCCGGTATAAAGTTCGGATAGAGTTGGGGGAAAGTAACCCCAAATTCCAACACTCAACTATGTCCCGGTATAAAGTTCTGATAGAGTTGGGGGAAAGTTACCCTAAAGTTCAATTTTGAACTCTATTCCGAAACAAAGTTCGGATAGAGTTGGGGAAAAGTAACCGCAAAGTCCAACATTCAACTCTATCCCGGTATAAAGTTCGGATAGAGTTGGGGGAAAGTAACCCCAAATTCCAACACTCAACTATATCCCGGTATAAAGTTCTGATAGAGTTGGGGAAAGTTACCCTAAAGTTCAACTTTCAACTCTATTCCGAAACAAAGTTCGGATAGAGTTGGAAAGTAACCGCAAAGTCCAACATTCAACTCTATCCCGGTATAAAGTTCGGATAGAGTTGGGGGAAAGTAACCCCAAATTCCAACACTCAACTATATCCCGGTATAAAGTTCTGATAGAGTTGGGGAAAGTTACCCTAAATTCAACTTTCAACTCTATTCCGAAAGTTCGGATAGAGTTGGGGAAAGTAACCCAAAGTCCAACATCAACTCTATCCCGGTATAAAGTTCGGATAGAGTTGGGGGAAAGTAACCCCAAATTCCAACACTCAACTATATCCCGGTATAAAGTTCGGATAGAGTTGGGGCAAAGTACCCAAAGTTCAACTTCAACTCTATCCGGTATAAAGTTCGGATAGAGTTGGGGAAAGTAACCCAAAGTCATTAACTCTATTCCGAAAAGTTCGGATAGAGTTGGGGAAAGTACCCAAAGTCCAACATTCAACTCTATCCGGTATAAAGTTCGGATAGAGTTGGGGGAAAGTAACCCCAAATTCCAACACTCAACTATATCCCGGTATAAAGTTCTGATAGAGTTGGGGAAAGTAACCCCAAATTCCATCACACTCAACTATATCGCGTATAAAGTTCTGATAGAGTTGGGGGAAAGTTACCCTAAAGTTCAACTTTCAAATCTATTCCGAAATAAAGTTCGGATAGGGTTGGGGCAAAGTCCAACGTTCAACTCTATCCCGGTATAAAGTTCGGATAGAGTTGGGGGAAAGTAACCCCAAATTCCAACACTCAACTCTATCCTGGTATAAAGTTCTGATAGAGTGGGGGAAAGTTACCCTAAAGTTCAACTTTCAACTCTATTCCGAAACAAAGTTCGGATAGAGTTGGGGCAAAGTCACCGCAAAGTCCAACATTCAACTCTATCCCGGTATAAAGTTCGGATAGAGTTGGGGGAAAGTAACCCCAAATTCCAACACTCAACTATGTCCCGGTATAAAGTTCTGATAGAGTTGGGGGAAAGTTACCCTAAAGTTCAATTTTGAACTCTATTCCGAAACAAAGTTCGGATAGAGTTGGGGCAAAGTAACCGCAAAGTCCAACATTCAACTCTATCCCGGTATAAAGTTCGGATAGAGTTGGGGGAAAGTAACCCCAAATTCCAACACTCAACTATATCCCGGTATAAAGTTCTGATAGAGTTGGGGGAAAGTTATCCTAAAGTTCAACTTTCAACTCTATTCCGAAACAAAGTTCGGATAGAGTCACCGCAAAGTCCAACATTCAACTCTATCCCGGTATAAAGTTCGGATAGAGTTGGGGGAAAGTAACCCCAAATTCCAACACTCAACTATATCCCGGTATAAAGTTCTGATAGAGTTGGGGGAAAGTTACCCTAAAGTTCAACTTTCAAATCTATTCCGAAACAAAGTTCGGATAGAGTTGGGGCAAAGTCCAACGTTCAACTCTATCCCGGTATAAAGTTCGGATAGAGTTGGGGGAAAGTAACCCCAAATTCCAACACTCAACTCTATCGTGGTATAAAGTTCTGATAGAGTGGGGGAAAGTTACCCTAAAGTTCAACTTTCAACTCTATTCCGAAACAAAGTTCGGATAGAGTTGGGGCAAAGTCACCGCAAAGTCCAAGATTCAACTCTATCCCGGTATAAAGTTCGGATAGAGTTGGGGGAAAGTAACCCCAAATTCCAACACTCAACTATGTCCCGGTATAAAATTCTGATAGAGTTGGGGGAAAGTTACCCTAAAGTTCAATTTTGAACTCTATTCCGAAACAAAGTTCGGATAGAGTTGGGGAAAAGTAACCGCAAAGTCCAACATTCAACTCTATCCCGGTATAAAGTTCGGATAGAGTTGGGGGAAAGTAACCCCAAATTCCAACACTCAACTATATCCCGGTATAAAGTTCTGATAGAGTTGGGGGAAAGTTATCCTAAAGTTCAACTTTCAACTCTATTCCGAAACAAAGTTCGGATAGAGTTGGGGTAAAGTAACCGCAAAGTCCAACATTCAACTCTATCCCGGTATAAAGTTCGGATAGAGTTGGGGGAAAGTAACCCCAAATTCCAACACTCAACTATATCCCGGTATAAAGTTCTGATAGAGTTGGGGGAAAGTAAACCCAAATTCCAACACTCAACTATATCCCGGTATAAAGTTCTGATAGGCTTGGGGGAAAGTAACCCCAAATTCCAACACTCAACTATATCGCGGTATAAAGTTCTGATAGAGTTGGGGGAAAGTAACCCCAAATTCCAACACTCAACTATATCCCGGTATAAAGTTCGGATAGAGTTGGGGCAAAGTAACCGCAAAGTCCAACATTCAACTCTATCCCGGTATAAAGTTCTGCTAGAGTTGGGGGAAAGTTACCCTAAAGCTCAATTTTGAACTCTATTCCGAAACAAAGTTCGGATAGAGTTGGGGCAAAGTAACCGCAAAGTCCAACATTCAACTCTATCCCGGTATAAAGTTCGGATAGAGTTGGGGGAAAGTAACCCCAAATTCCAACACTCAACTATATCCCGGTATAAAGTTCTGATAGAGTTGGGGGAAAGTAACCCCAAATTCCAACACTCAACTATATCGCGGTATAAAGTTCTGATAGAGTTGGGGGAAAGTTACCCTAAAGTTCAACTTTCAAATCTATTCCGAAATAAAGTTCGGATAGGGTTGGGGCAAAGTCCAACGTTCAACTCTATCCCGGTATAAAGTTCGGATAGAGTTGGGGGAAAGTAACCCCAAATTCCAACACTCAACTCTATCCTGGTATAAAGTTCTGATAGAGTGGGGGAAAGTTACCCTAAAGTTCAACTTTCAACTCTATTCCGAAACAAAGTTCGGATAGAGTTGGGGCAAAGTCACCGCAAAGTCCAACATTCAACTCTATCCCGGTATAAAGTTCGGATAGAGTTGGGGGAAAGTAACCCCAAATTCCAACACTCAACTATGTCCCGGTATAAAGTTCTGATAGAGTTGGGGGAAAGTTACCCTAAAGTTCAATTTTGAACTCTATTCCGAAACAAAGTTCGGATAGAGTTGGGGCAAAGTAACCGCAAAGTCCAACATTCAACTCTATCCCGGTATAAAGTTCGGATAGAGTTGGGGGAAAGTAACCCCAAATTCCAACACTCAACTATATCCCGGTATAAAGTTCTGATAGAGTTGGGGGAAAGTTATCCTAAAGTTCAACTTTCAACTCTATTCCGAAACAAAGTTCGGATAGAGTCACCGCAAAGTCCAACATTCAACTCTATCCCGGTATAAAGTTCGGATAGAGTTGGGGGAAAGTAACCCCAAATTCCAACACTCAACTATATCCCGGTATAAAGTTCTGATAGAGTTGGAGGAAAGTTACCCTAAAGTTCAACTTTCAACTCTATTCCGAAACAAAGTTCGGATAGAGTTGGGGCAAAGTAACCGCAAAGTCCAACATTCAACTCTATCCCGGTATAAAGTTCGGATAGAGTTGGGGGAAAGTAACCCCCAATTCCAACACTCAACTATATCCCGGTATAAAGTTCTGATAGAGTTGGGGGAAAGTTACCCTAAAGTTCAACTTTCAACTCTATTCCGAAACAAAGTTCGGATAGAGTAGGGGCAAAGTCCAACGTTTAACTCTATCCCGGTATAAAGTTCGGATAGAGTTGGGGGAAAGTAACCCCAAATTCCAACACTCAGCTCTATCCTGGTATAAAGTTCTGATAGAGTGGGGGAAAGTTACCCTCAAGTTCAACTTTCAACTCTATTCCGAAACAAAGTTCGGATAGAGTTGGGGCAAAGTCACCGCAAAGTCCAACATTCAACTCTATCCCGGTATAAAGTTCGGATAGAGTTGGGGGAAAGTAACCCCAAATTCCAACACTCAACTATATCCCGGTATAAAGTTCTGATAGAGTTGGGGGAAAGTTACCCTAAAGTTCAACTTTCAACTCTATTCCGAAACAAAGTACGGATAGAGTTGGGGCAAAGTCCAACGTTCAACTGTATCCCGGTATAAAGTTCGGATAGAGTTGGGGGAAAGTAACACCAAATTCCAACACTCAACTCTATCCTGGTATAAAGTTCTGATAGAGTGGGGGAAAGTTACCCTAAAGTTCAACTTTCAACTCTATTCCGAAACAAAGTTCGGATAGAGTTGGGGCAAAGTCACCGCAAAGTCCAACATTCAACTCTATCCCGGTATAAAGTTCGGATAGAGTTGGGGAAAGTAACCCCAAATTCCAACACTCAACTATATCCCGGTATAAAGTTCTGATAGAGTTAGAGGAAAGTTACCCTAAAGTTCAACTTTCAACTCTATTCCGAAACAAAGTTCGGATAGAGTTGGGGCAAAGTCACCGCAAAGTCCAACATTCAACTCTGTCCCGGTATAAAGTTCGGATAGAGATGGGGGAAAGTTACCCTAAAGTTCAACTTTCAACTCTATTCCGAAACAAAGTTCGGATAGAGTTGGGGCAAAGTCCATCGTTCAACTCTATCCCAGTATAAAGTTCTGATAGAGTTGGGGGAAAGTCACCCCAAATTCCAACACTCAACTCTATCCTGGTATAAAGTTCTGATAGAGTGGGGGAAAGTTACCCTAAAGTTCAACTTTCAACTCTATTCCGAAACAAAGTTCGGATAGAGTTGGGGCAAAGTCACCGCAAAGTCCAACATTCAACTCTATCCCGGTATAAAGTTCGGATAGAGTTGGGGGAAAGTAACCCCAAGTTCCAACACTCAACTATATCCCGGTATAAAGTTCTGATAGAGTTGGAGGAAAGTTACCCTAAAGTTCAACTTTCAACTCTATTCCGAAACAAAGTTCGGATAGAGTTGGGGCAAAGTAACCGCAAAGTCCAACATTCAACTCTATCCCGGTATAAAGTTCGGATAGAATTGGGGGAAAGTAACCCCAAATTCCAACACTCAACTATGTCCCGGTATAAAGTTCTGATAGAGTTGGGGGAAAGTTACCCTAAAGTTCAATTTTGAACTCTATTCCGAAACAGAGTTCGGATAGAGTTGGGGCAAAGTAACCGCAAAGTCCAACACTCAACTATATCCCGGTATAAAGTTCTGATAGAGTTGGGGGAAAGTAACCCCAAATTCCAACACTCAACTATATCCCGGTATAAAGTTCTGATAGAGTTGGGGGAAAGTTACCCTAACGTTCAACTTTCAACTCTATTCCGAAACAATGTTCGGATAGAGTTGGGGCAAAGTCCAACGTTCAACTCTATCCCGGTATAAAGTTCGGATAGAGTTGGGGCAAAGTAACCGCAAAGTCCAACATTCAACTCTATCCCGGTATAAAGTTCGGATAGAGTTGGGGGAAAGTAACCCCAAATTCCAACACTCAACTATATCCCGGTATAAAGTTCTGATAGCGTTGGGGGAAAGTTACCCTAAAGTTCAACTTTCAACTCTATTCCGAAACAAAGTTCGGATAGAGTAGGGGCAAAGTCCAACGTTTAACTCTATCCCGGTATAAAGTTCGGATAGAGTTGGGGGAAAGTAACCCCAAATTCCAACACTCAGCTCTATCCTGGTATAAAGTTCTGATAGAGTGGGGGAAAGTTACCCTAAAGTTCAACTTTCAACTCTATTCCGAAACAAAGTTCGGATAGAGTTGGGGCAAAGTCACCGCAAAGTCCAACATTCAACTCTATCCCGGTATAAAGTTCGGATAGAGTTGGGGTAAAGTACCCCCAAATTCCAACACTCAACTATATCCCGGTATAAAGTTCTGATAGAGTTGGGGGAAAGTTACCCTAAAGTTCAACTTTCAACTCTATTCCGAAACAAAGTACGGATAGAGTTGGGGCAAAGTCCAACGTTCAACTGTATCCCGGTATAAAGTTGGGATAGAGTTGGGGGAAAGTAACACCAAATTCCAACACTCAACTCTATCCTGGTATAAAGTTCTGATAGAGTGGGGGAAAGTTACCCTAAAGTTCAACTTTCAACTCTATTCCAAAACAAAGTTCGGATAGAGTTGGGGCAAAGTCACCGCAAAGTCCAACATTCAACTCTATCCCGGTATAAAGTTCGGATAGAGTTGGGGAAAGTAACCCCAAATTCCAACACTCAACTATATCCCGGTATAAAGTTCTGATAGAGTTGGAGGAAAGTTACCCTAAAGTTCAACTTTCAACTCTATTCCGAAACAAAGTTCGGATAGAGTTGGGGCAAAGTCACCGCAAAGTCCAACATTCAACTCTATCCCGGTATAAAGTTCGGATAGAGTTGGGGGAAAGTTACCCTAAAGTTCAACTTTCAACTCTATTCCGAAACAAAGTTCGGATAGAGTTGGGGCAAAGTCCAACGTTCAACTCTATCCCAGTATAAAGTTCGGATAGAGTTGGGGGAAAGTCGCCCCAAATTCCAACACTCAACTCTATTCTGGTATAAAGTTCTGATAGAGTGGGGGAAAGTTACCCTAAAGTTCAACTTTCAACTCTATTCCGAAACAAAGTTCGGATAGAGTTGGGGCAAAGTCACCGCAAAGTCCAACATTCAACTCTATCCCGGTATAAAGTTCGGATAGAGTTGGGGGAAAGTAACCCCAAAGTCCAACACTCAACTATATCCCGGTATAAAGTTCTGATAGAGTTGGAGGAAAGTTACCCTAAAGTTCAACTTTCAACTCTATTCCGAAACAAAGTTCGGATAGAGTTGGGACAAAGTAACCGCAAAGTCCAACATTCAACTCTATCCCGGTATAAAGTTCGGATAGAGTTGGGGGAAAGTAACCCCAAATTCCAACACTCAAGTATATCCCGGTATAAAGTTCTGATAGAGTTGGGGGAAAGTTATCCTAAAGCTCAACTTTCAACTCTATTTCGAAACAAAGTTCGGATAGAGTTGGGGCAAAGTCCATCGTTCAACTCTATCCCAGTATAAAGTTCTGATAGAGTTGGGGCAAAGTCACCGCAAAGTCCAACATTCAACTCTATCCCGGTATAAAGTTCGGATAGAGTTGGGGGAAAGTTACCCTAAAGTTCAACTTTCAACTCTATTCTGAAACAAAGTTCGGATAGAGTTGGGGCAAAGTAACCGCAAAGTCCAACATTCAACTCTATCCCGGTATAAAGTTCGGATAGAGTTGGGGGAAAGTAACCCCAAATTCCAACACTCAATTATATCCCGGTATAAAGTTCTGATAGAGTTGGGGGAAAGTAACCCCAAATTCCAACACTCAACTCAATCCTGGTATAAAGTTCGGATAGAATTGGGGGAAAGTAACCCCAAATTCCAACACTCAACTATGTCCCGGTATAAAGTTCTGCTAGAGTTGGCGGAAAGTTACCCTAAAGTTCAATTTTGAACTCTATTCCGAAACAAAGTTCGGATAGAGTTGGGGCAAAGTCACCGCAAAGTCCAACATTCAACTCTATCCCGGTATAAAGTTCGGATAGAGTTGGGGAAAGTAACCCCAAATTCCAACACTCAACTATATCCCGGTATAAAGTTCGGATAGAATTGGGGCAAAGTCACCGCAAAGTCCAACATTCAACTCTATCCCGGTATAAAGTTCGGATAGAGTTGGGGAAAGTAACCCCAAATTCCAACACTCAACTATATCCCGGTATAAAGTTCTGATAGAGTTGGGGGAAAGTTACCCTAAAGTTCAACTTTCAACTCTATTCCGAAACAAAGTTCGGATAGAGTTGGGGCAAAGTCACCGCAAAGTCCAACATTCAACTCTATCCCGGTATAAAGTTCGGATAGAGTTGGGGAAAGTAACCCCAAATTCCAACACTCAACTATATCCCGGTATAAAGTTCGGATAGAATTGGGGGAAAGTAACCCCAAATTCCAACACTCAACTATGTCGCGGTATAAAGATCTGATAGAGTTGGGGGAAAGTTACCCTAAAGTTCAACTTTCAACTCTATTCTGAAACAAAGTTCGGATAGAGTTGGGGCAAAGTAACCGCAAAGTCCAACATTCAACTCTATCCCGGTATAAAGTTCGGATAGAGTTGGGGGAAAGTAACCCCAAATTCCAACACTCAATTATATCCCGGTATAAAGTTCTGATAGAGTTAGGGGAAAGTAACCCCAAATTCCAACACTCAACTCAATTCTGGTATAAAGTTCGGATAGAATTGGGGGAAAGTAACCCCAAATTCCAACACTCAACTATGTCCCGGTATAAAGTTCTGCTATAGTTGGCGGAAAGTTACCCTAAAGTTCAATTTTGAACTCTATTCCGAAACAAAGTTCGGATAGAGTTGGGGGAAAGTAACCCCAAATTCCAACACTCAACTCTATCCTGGTATAAAGTTCGGATAGAGTTGGGGGAAAGTTACCCTAAAATTTAACTTTCAACTCTATTCGGAAACAAAGTTCGGATAGAGTTGGGGCAAAGTAACCGCAAAGTCCAACATTCAACTCTATCCCGGTATAACGTTCGGATAGAGTTGGGGGAAAGTAACCCCAAATTCCAACCCTCAACTATATCCCGGTATAAAGTTCGGATAGAGTTGGGGCAAAGTAACCGCAAAGTGCAACATTCAACTCTATCCCGGTATAAAGTTCGGATAGAGTTGGAGGAAAGTAACCCCAAATTCCAACACTCAGCTCTATCCTGGTATAAAGTTCTGATAGAGTGGGGGAAAGTTACCCTAAAGTTCAACTTTCAACTCTATTCCGAAACAAAGTTCGGATAGAGTTGGGACAAAGTCACCGCAAAGTCCAACATTCAACTCTATCCCGGTATAAAGTTCGGATAGAGTTGGGGGAAAGTTACCCTAAAGTTCCACTTTCAACTCTATTCCGAAACAAAGTTCGGATAGAGTTGGGGCAAAATCCAACGTTCAACTCTATCCCGGTATAAAGTTCGGATAGAGCTGGGGGAAAGTCACCCCAAATTCCAACACTCAACTCTATCCTGGTATAAAGTTCTGAGAGAGGGGGGGAAAGTTACCCTAAAGTTCAACTTTCAACTCTATTCCGAAACAAAGTTCGGATAGAGTTGGGGCAAAGTCATCGCAAAGTCCAACATTCAACTCTATCCCGGTATAAAGTTCGGATAGAGTTGGGGAAAGGAACCCCAAATTCCAACACTCAACTATGTCCCGGTATAAAGTTCTGATAGAGTTGGGGGAAAGTTACCCTAAAGTTCAATTTTGAACTCTATTCCGAAACAAAGTTCGGATAGAGTTGGGGCAAAGTCACCGCAAAGTCCAACATTCAACTCTATCCCGGTATAAAGTTCGGATAGAGTTGGGGAAAGTAACCCCAAATTCCAACACTCAACTATATCCCGGTATAAAGTTCTGATAGAGTTGGGGGAAAGTTACCCTAAAGTTCAACTTTCAACTCTATTCCGAAACAAAGTTCGGATAGAGTTGGGGCAAAGTCACCGCAAAGTCCAACATTCAACTCTATCCCGGTATAAAGTTCGGATAGAGTTGGGGAAAGTAACCCCAAATTCCAACACTCAACTATATCCCGGTATAAAGTTCTGATAGAGTTGGAGGACAGTTACCCTAAAGTTCAACTTTCAACTCTATTCCGAAACAAAGTTCGGATAGAGTTGGGGCAAAGTCACCGCAAAGTCCAACATTCAACTCTATCCCGGTATAAAGTTCGGATAGAGTTGGGGGAAAGTTACCCTAAAGTTCAACTTTCAACTCTATTCCGAAACAAAGTTCGGATAGAGTTGGGGCAAAGTCCAACGTTCAACTCTATCCCCGTATAAAGTTCGGATAGAGTTGGGGAAAGTCACCCCAAATTCCAACACTCAACTCTATCCTGGTATAAAGTTCTGATAGAGTGGGGGAAAGTTACCCTAAAGTTCAACTTCCAACTCTATTCCGAAACAAAGTTCGGATACAGTTGGGGCAAAGTCACCGCAAAGTCCAACATTCAACTCTATCCCGGTATAAAGTTCGGATAGCGTTGGGGGAAAGTAACCCCAAATTCCAACACTCAACTATATCCCGGTATAAAGTTCTGATAGAGTTGGAGGAAAGTTACCCTAAAATTCAACTTTCAACTCTATTCCGAAACAAAGTTCGGATAGAGTTGGGGCAAAGTAACCGCAAAGTCCAACATTCAACTCTATCCCGGTATAAAGTTCGGATAGAGTTGGGGGAAAGTAACCCCAAATTCCAACACTCAACTATATCCCGGTATAAAGTTCTGATAGAGTTGGGGGAAAGTTACCCTAACGTTCAACTTTCAACTCTATTCCGAAACAAAGTTCGGATAGAGTTGGGGCAAAGTCCAACGTTCAACTCTATCCCGGTATAAAGTTCGGATAGAGTTGGGGCAAAGTAACCGCAAAGTCCAACATTCAACTCTATCCCGGTATAAAGTTCGGATAGAGTTGGGGGAAAGTAACCCCAAATTCCAACACTCAACTATATCCCGGTATAAAGTTCTGATAGAGTTGGGGGAAAGTAACCCCAAATTCCAACACTCAACTCGATCCTGGTATAAAGTTCGGATAGAGTTGGGGGAAAGTAACACCAAATTCCAACACTCAACTATATCCCGGTATAAAGTTCTGATAGCGTTGGGGGAAAGTTACCCTAAAGTTCAACTTTCAACTCTATTCCGAAACAAGGTTCGGATAGAGTAGGGGCAAAGTCCAACGTTTAACTCTATCCCGGTATAAAGTTCGGATAGAGTTGGGGGAAAGTTACCCTAAAGTTCAACTTTCAACTCTATTCCGAAACAAAGTTCGGATAGAGTTGGGGCAAAGTCCATCGTTCAACTCTATCCCAGTATAAAGTTCTGATAGAGTTGGGGGAAAGTCACCCCAAATTCCAACACTCAACTCTATCCTGGTATAAAGTTCTGATAGAGTGGGGGAAAGTTACCCTAAAGTTCAACTTTCAACTCTACTCCGAAACAAAGTTCGGATAGAGTTGGGGCAAAGTCACCGCAAAGTCCAACATTCAACTCTATCCCGGTATAAAGTTCGGATAGAGTTGGGGGAAAGTAACCCCAAATTCCAACACTCAACTATATCCCGGTATAAAGTTCTGATAGAGTTGGAGGAAAGTTACCCTAAAGTTCAACTTTCAACTCTATTCCGAAACAAAGTTCGGATAGAGTTGGGGCAAAGTAACCGCAAAGTCCAACATTCAACTCTATCCCGGTATAAAGTTCGGATAGAGTTGCGGGAAAGTAACCCCAAATTCCAACACTCAACTATGTCCCGGTATAAAGTTCTGATAGAGTTGGGGGAAAGTTACCCTAAAGCTCAATTTTGAACTCTATTCCGAAACAGAGTTCTGATAGAGTTGGGGCAAAGTAACCGCAAAGTCCAACATTCAACTCTATCCCGGTATAAAGTTCGGATAGAGTTGCGGGAAAGTACCCCAAATTCCAACACTCAACTATATCCCGGTATAAAGTTCGGATAGAGTTGGGGCAAAGTAACCGCAAAGTCCAACATTCAACTCTATCCCGGTATAAAGTTCGGATAGAGTTGGGGCAAAGTAACCGCAAAGTCCAACATTCAACTCTATCCCGGTATAAAGTTCGGATAGAATTGGGGGAAAGTAACCCCAAATTCCAACACTCAACTATGTCCCGGTATAAAGTTCGGATAGAGTTGGGGGAAAGTAACCCCAAATTCCAACACTCAACTATATCCGGTATAAAGTTCGGATAGAGTTGGGGGAAAGTAACCCCAAATTCCAACACTCAACTCTATCCTGGTATAAAGTTGGGATAGAGTTGGAGGAAAGTTACCCTAAAGTTCAACTTTCAACTCTATTCCGAAACAAAGTTCGGATAGAGTTGGGGCAAAGTAACCGCAAAGTCCAACATTCAACTCTATCCCGGTATAAAGTTCGGATAGAGTTGGGGGAAAGTAACCCCAAATTCCAACACTCAACTATATCCCGGTATAAAGTTCTGATAGAGTTGGGGGAAAGTAACCCCAAATTCCAACACTCAACTCTATCCTGGTATAAAGTTCGGATAGAGTTGGGGGAAAGTAACCCCAAATTCCAACACTCAACTATATCCCGCTATAAAGTTCTGATAGAGTTGGGGGAAAGTTACCCTAAAGTTCAACTTTCAAATCTATTCCGAAACAAAGTTCGGATAGAGTTGGGGCAAAGTCCAACGTTCAACTCTATCCCGGTATAAAGTTCGGATAGAGTTGGGGGAAAGTAACCCCAAATTCCAACACTCAACTATGTCCCGGTATAAAGTTCTGATAGAGTTGGGGGAAAGTTACCCTAAAGTTCAATTTTGAACTCTATTCCGAAACAAAGTTCGGATAGAGTTGGGGCAAAGTCCAACATTCAACTCTATCCCGGTATAAAGTTCGGATACAGTTGGGGAAAGTAACCCCAAATTCCAACACTCAACTATATCCCGGTATAAAGTTCTGATAGAGTTGGAGGAAAGTTACCCTAAAGTTCAACTTTCAACTCTATTCCGAAACAAAGTTCGGATAGAGTTGGGGCAAAGTCACCGCAAAGTCCAACATTCAACTCTATCCCGGTATAAAGTTCGGATAGAGTTGGGGGAAAGTTACCCTAAAGTTCAACTTTCAACTCTATTCCGAAACAAAGTTCGGATAGAGTTGGGGCAAAGTCCATCGTTCAACTCTATCCCAGTATAAAGTTCTGATAGAGTTGGGGGAAAGTCACCCCAAATTCCAACACTCAACTCTATCCTGGTATAAAGTTCTGATAGAGTGGGGGAAAGTAACCCCAAATTCCAACACTCAACTCTATCCTGGTATAAAGTTCGGATAGAGTTGGGGGAAAGTAACCCCAAATTCCAACACTCAACTATATCCCGCTATAAAGTTCTGATAGAGTTGGGGGAAAGTTACCCTAAAGTTCAACTTTCAAATCTATTCCGAAACAAAGTTCGGATAGAGTTGGGGCAAAGTCCAACGTTCAACTCTATCCCGGTATAAAGTTCGGATAGAGTTGGGGGAAAGTAACCCCAAATTCCAACACTCAACTATATCCCGGTATAAAGTTCTGATAGAGTTGGAGGAAAGTTACCCTAAAGTTCAACTATCAACTCTATTCCGAAACAAAGTTCGGATAGAGTTGGGGCAAAGTCCAACGTTCAACTCTATCCCGGTATAAAGTTCGGATAGAGTTGGGGCAAAGTCCAACGTTCAACTCTATCCCGGTATAAAGTTCGGATAGAGTTGGGGGAAAGTCACCCCAAATTCCAACACTCAACTATGTCCCGGTATATAGTTCTGATAGAGTTGGGGGAAAGTTACCCTAAAGTTCAACTATCAACTCTATTCCGAAACAAAGTTCGGATAGAGTTGGGGCAAAGTCCAACGTTCAACTCTATCCCGGTATAAAGTTCGGATAGAGTTGGGGCAAAGTCCAACGTTCAACTCTATCCCGGTATAAAGTTCGGATAGAGTTGGGGGAAAGTAACCCCAAATTCCAACACTCAACTATATCCCGGTATAAAGTTCTGATAGAGTTGGAGGAAAGTTACCCTAAAGTTCAACTTTCAACTCTATTCCGAAACAAAGTTCGGATAGAGTTGGGGCAAAGTAACCGCAAAGTCCAACATTCAACTCTATCCCGGTATAAAGTTCGGATAGAGTTGCGGGAAAGTAACCGCAAAGTCCAACATGCAACTCTATCCCGGTATAAAGTTCGGATAGAGTTGCGGGAAAGTAACCCCAAATTCCAACACTCAACTATATCCCGGTATAAAGATCTGATAGAGTTGGGGGAAAGTTACCCTAACGTTCAACTTTCAACTCTATTCCGAAACAAAGTTCGGATCGAGTTGGGGCAAAGTCCAACGTTCAACTCTATCCCGGTATAAAGTTCGGATAGAGTTGGGGCAAAGTAACCGCAAAGTCCAACATTCAACTCTATCCCGGTATAAAGTTCGGATAGAGTTGCGGGAAAGTAACCCCAAATTCCAACACTCAACTATATCCCGGTATAAAGTTCTGATAGAGTTGGGGGAAAGTTACCCTAACGTTCAACTTTCAACTCTATTCCGAAACAAAGTTCGGATAGAGTTGGGACAAAGTAACCGCAAAGTCCAACATTCAACTCTATCCCGGTATAAAGTTCGGATAGAATTGGGGGAAAGTAACCCCAAATTCCAACACTCAACTATGTCCCGGTATAAAGTTCTGATAGAGTTGGGGGAAAGTTACCCTAAAGTTCAATTTTGAACTCTATTCCGAAACAGAGTTCTGATAGAGTTGGGGCAAAGTAACCGCAAAGTCCAACATTCAACTCTATCCCGGTATAAAGTTCGGATAGAGTTGCGGGAAAGTAACCCCAAATTCCAACACTCAACTATATCCCGGTATAAAGTTCTGATAGAGTTGGGGGAAAGTTACCCTAACGTTCAACTTTCAACTCTATTCCGAAACAAAGTTCGGATAGAGTTGGGGCAAAGTCCAACGTTCAACTCTATCCCGGTATAAAGTTCGGATAGAGTTGGGGCAAAGTAACCGCAAAGTCCAACATTCAACTCTATCCCGGTATAAAGTTCGGATAGAGTTGGGGCAAAGTAACCGCAAAGGCCAACATTCAACTCTATCCCGGTATAAAGTTCGGATAGAGTTGCGGGAAAGTAACCGCAAAGTCCAACATGCAACTCTATCCCGGTATAAAGTTCGGATAGAGTTGGGGGAAAGTAACCCCAAATTCCAACACTCAACTATATCCCGGTATAAAGTTCTGATAGAGTGGGGGAAAGTTACCCTAAAGTTCAACTTTCAACTCTATTCCGAAACAAAGTTCGGATAGAGTTGGGGCAAAGTCCAACGTTCAACTCTATCCCGGTATAAAGTTCGGATAGACTTGGGGCAAAGTAACGGCAAAGTCCAACATTCAACTCTATCCCGGTATAAAGTTCGGATAGAGTTGGGGGAAAGTAACCCCAAATTCCAACACTCAACTATATCCCGGTATAAAGTTCTGATAGCGTTGGGGGAAAGTTACCCTAAAGTTCAACTTTCAACTCTATTCCGAAACAAAGTTCGGATAGAGTAGGGGCAAAGTCCAACGTTTGACTCTATCCCGGTATAAAGTTCGGATAGAGTTGGGGGAAAGTAACCCCAAAATCCAACACTCAGCTCTATCCTGGTAGAAAGTTCTGATAGAGTGGGGGAAAGTTACCCTAAAGTTCAACTTTCAACTCTATTCCGAAACAAAGTTCGGATAGAGTTGGGGCAAAATCACCGCAAAGTCCAACATTCAACTCTATCCCAGTATACAGTTCGGATAGAGTTGGGGGAAAGTAACCCCAAATTCCAACACTCAACTATATCCCGGTATAAAGTTCTGATAGAGTTGGGGGAAAGTTACCCTAAAGTTCAATTTTGAACTCTATTCCGAAACAAAGTTCGGATAGAGTTGGGGCAAAGTAATCGCAAAGTCCAACATTCAACTCTATCCCGGTATAAAGTTCGGATAGAGTTGGGGCAAAGTCCAACGTTCAACTCTATCCCGGTATAAAGTTCGGATAGAGTTCGGGGAAAGTCACCCCAAATTCCAACACTCAACTCTATCCTGGCATAAAGTTCTGATAGAGTGGGGGAAAGTTACCCTAAAGTTCAACTTTCAACTCTATTCCGAAACAAAGTTCGGATAGAGTTGGGGCAAAGTCACCGCAAAGTCCAAGATTCAACTCTATCCCGGTATAAAGTTCGGATAGAGTTGGGGGAAAGTAACCCCAAATTCCAACACTCAACTATGTCCCGGTATAAAATTCTGATAGAGTTGGGGGAAAGTTACCCTAAAGTTCAATTTTGAACTCTATTCCGAAACAAAGTTCGGATAGAGTTGGGGAAAAGTAACCGCAAAGTCCAACATTCAACTCTATCCCGGTATAAAGTTCGGATAGAGTTGGGGGAAAGTAACCCCAAATTCCAACACTCAACTATGTCCCGGTATAAAGTTCTGCTAGAGTTGGGGGAAAGTTACCCTAAAGTTCAATTTTGAACTCTATTCCGAAACAAAGTTCGGATAGAGTTGGGGGAAAGTAACCCCAAATTCCAACACTCAACTCTATCCTGGTATAAAGTTCGGATAGAGTTGGAGGAAAGTAACCCTAAAATTTAACTTTCAACTCTATTCGGAAACAAAGTTCGGATAGAGTTGGGGCAAAGTAACCGCAAAGTCCAACATTCAACTCTATCCCGGTATAACGTTCGGATAGAGTTGGGGGAAAGTAACCCCAAATTCCAACACTCAACTATGTCCCGGTATAAAGTTCTGATAGAGTTGGGGGAAAGTTACCCTAAAGTTCAACTTTCAACTCCATTCCGAAACAAAGTTCGGATAGAGTTGGGGCAAAGTCCAACGTTTAACTCTATCCCGGTATAAAGTTCGGATAGAGTTGGGGGAAAGTAACCCCAAATTCCAACACTCAGCTCTATCCTGGTATAAAGTTCTGATAGAGTGGGGGAAAGTTACCCTAAAGTTCAACTTTCAACTCTATTCCGAAACAAAGTTCGGATAGAGTTGGGGCAAAGTCATCGCAAAGTCCAACATTCAACTCTATCCCGGTATAAAGTTCGGATAGAGTTGGGGGAAAGGAACCCCAAATTCCAACACTCAACTATGTCCCGGTATAAAGTTCTGATAGAGTTGGGGGAAAGTTACCCTAAAGTTCAATTTTGAACTCTATTCCGAAACAAAGTTCGGATAGAGTTGGGGCAAAGTCACCGCAAAGTCCAACATTCAACTCTATCCCGGTATAAAGTTCGGATACAGTTGGGGAAAGTAACCCCAAATTCCAACACTCAACTATATCCCGGTATAAAGTTCTGATAGAGTTGGGGGAAAGTTACCCTAAAGTTCAACTTTCAACTCTATTCCGAAACAAAGTTCGGATAGAGTTGGGGCAAAGTCACCGCAAAGTCCAACATTCAACTCTATCCCGGTATAAAGTTCGGATAGAGTTGGGGAAAGTAACCCCAAATTCCAACACTCAACTATATCCCGGTATAAAGTTCGGATAGAATTGGGGGAAAGTAACCCCAAATTCCAACACTCAACTATGTCGCGGTATAAAGTTCTGATAGAGTTGGGGGAAAGTTACCCTAAAGTTCAACTTTCAACTCTATTCTGAAACAAAGTTCGGATAGAGTTGGGGCAAAGTAACCGCAAAGTCCAACATTCAACTCTATCCCGGTATAAAGTTCGGATAGAGTTGGGGGAAAGTAACCCCAAATTCCAACACTCAATTATATCCCGGTATAAAGTTCTGATAGAGTTGGGGGAAAGTAACCCCAAATTCCAACACTCAACTCAATCCTGGTATAAAGTTCGGATAGAATTGGGGGAAAGTAACCCCAAATTCCAACACTCAACTATGTCCCGGTATAAAGTTCTGCTAGAGTTGGCGGAAAGTTACCCTAAAGTTCAATTTTGAACTCTATTCCGAAACAAAGTTCGGATAGAGTTGGGGGAAAGTAACCCCAAATTCCAACACTCAACTCTATCCTGGTATAAAGTTCGGATAGAGTTGGAGGAAAGTTACCCTAAAATTTAACCTTGAACTCTATTCGGAAACAAAGTTCGGATAGAGTTGGGGCAAAGTAACCGCAAAGTCCAACATTCAACTCTATCCCGGTATAACGTTCGGATAGAGTTGGGGGAAAGTAACCCCAAATTCCAACACTCAACTATATCCCGGTATAAAGTTCGGATAGAGTTGGGGCAAAGTAACCGCAAAGTGCAACATTCAACTCTATCCCGGTATAAAGTTCGGATAGAGTTGGGGGAAAGTAACCCCAAATTCCAACACTCAGCTCTATCCTGGTATAAAGTTCTGATAGAGTGGGGGAAAGTTACCCTAAAGTTCAACTTTCAACGCTATTCCGAAACAAAGTTCGGATAGAGTTGGGGCAAAGTCACCGCAAAGTCCAACATTCAACTCTATCCCGGTATAAAGTTCGGATAGAGTTGGGGGAAAGTTACCCTAAAGTTCAACTTTCAACTCTATTCCGAAACAAAGTTCGGATAGAGTTGGGGCAAAGTCCATCGTTCAACTCTATCCCAGTATAAAGTTCTGATAGAGTTGGGGGAAAGTCACCCCAAATTCCAACACTCAACTCTATCCTGGTATAAAGTTCTGATAGAGTGGGGGAAAGTTACCCTAAAGTTCAACTTTCAACTCTACTCCGAAACAAAGTTCGGATAGAGTTGGGGCAAAGTCACCGCAAAGTCCAACATTCAACTCTATCCCGGTATAAAGTTCGGATAGAGTTGGGGGAAAGTAACCCCAAATTCCAACACTCAACTATATCCCGGTATAAAGTTCTGATAGAGTTGGAGGAAAGTTACCCTAAAGTTCAACTTTCAACTCTATTCCGAAACAAAGTTCGGATAGAGTTGGGGCAAAGTAACCGCAAAGTCCAACATTCAACTCTATCCCGGTATAAAGTTCGGATAGAGTTGCGGGAAAGTAACCCCAAATTCCAACACTCAACTATGTCCCGGTATAAAGTTCTGATAGAGTTGGGGGAAAGTTACCCTAAAGTTCAATTTTGAACTCTATTCCGAAACAGAGTTCTGATCGAGTTGGGGCAAAGTAACCGCAAAGTCCAACATTCAACTCTATCCCGGTATAAAGTTCGGATAGAGTTGCGGGAAAGTAACCCCAAATTCCAACACTCAACTATATCCCGGTATAAAGTTCGGATAGAGTTGGGGCAAAGTAACCGCAAAGTCCAACATTCAACTCTATCCCGGTATAAAGTTCGGATAGAGTTGGGGCAAAGTAACCGCAAAGTCCAACATTCAACTCTATCCCGGTATAAAGTTCGGATAGAATTGGGGGAAAGTAACCCCAAATTCCAACACTCAACTATGTCCCGGTATAAAGTTCGGATAGAGTTGGGGGAAAGTAACCCCAAATTCCAACACTCAACTATATCCCGGTATAAAGTTCGGATAGAGTTGGGGGAAAGTAACCCCAAATTCCAACACTCAACTCTATCCTGGTATAAAGTTGGGATAGAGTTGGAGGAAAGTTACCCTAAAGTTCAACTTTCAACTCTATTCCGAAACAAAGTTCGGATAGAGTTGGGGCAAAGTAACCGCAAAGTCCAACATTCAACTCTATCCCGGTATAAAGTTCGGATAGAGTTGGGGGAAAGTAACCCCAAATTCCAACACTCAACTATATCCCGGTATAAAGTTCTGATAGAGTTGGGGGAAAGTAACCCCAAATTCCAACACTCAACTCTATCCTGGTATAAAGTTCGGATAGAGTTGGGGGAAAGTAACCCCAAATTCCAACACTCAACTATATCCCGCTATAAAGTTCTGATAGAGTTGGGGGAAAGTTACCCTAAAGTTCAACTTTCAAATCTATTCCGAAACAAAGTTCGGATAGAGTTGGGGCAAAGTCCAACGTTCAACTCTATCCCGGTATAAAGTTCGGATAGAGTTGGGGGAAAGTAACCCCAAATTCCAACACTCAACTATGTCCCGGTATAAAGTTCTGATAGAGTTGGGGGAAAGTTACCCTAAAGTTCAATTTTGAACTCTATTCCGAAACAAAGTTCGGATAGAGTTGGGGCAAAGTCACCGCAAAGTCCAACATTCAACTCTATCCCGGTATAAAGTTCGGATACAGTTGGGGAAAGTAACCCCAAATTCCAACACTCAACTATATCCCGGTATAAAGTTCTGATAGAGTTGGAGGAAAGTTACCCTAAAGTTCAACTTTCAACTCTATTCCGAAACAAAGTTCGGATAGAGTTGGGGCAAAGTCACCGCAAAGTCCAACATTCAACTCTATCCCGGTATAAAGTTCGGATAGAGTTGGGGGAAAGTTACCCTAAAGTTCAACTTTCAACTCTATTCCGAAACAAAGTTCGGATAGAGTTGGGGCAAAGTCCATCGTTCAACTCTATCCCAGTATAAAGTTCTGATAGAGTTGGGGGAAAGTCACCCCAAATTCCAACACTCAACTCTATCCTGGTATAAAGTTCTGATAGAGTGGGGGAAAGTAACCCCAAATTCCAACACTCAACTCTATCCTGGTATAAAGTTCGGATAGAGTTGGGGGAAAGTAACCCCAAATTCCAACACTCAACTATATCCCGCTATAAAGTTCTGATAGAGTTGGGGGAAAGTTACCCTAAAGTTCAACTTTCAAATCTATTCCGAAACAAAGTTCGGATAGAGTTGGGGCAAAGTCCAACGTTCAACTCTATCCCGGTATAAAGTTCGGATAGAGTTGGGGGAAAGTAACCCCAAATTCCAACACTCAACTATATCCCGGTATAAAGTTCTGATAGAGTTGGAGGAAAGTTACCCTAAAGTTCAACTATCAACTCTATTCCGAAACAAAGTTCGGATAGAGTTGGGGCAAAGTCCAACGTTCAACTCTATCCCGGTATAAAGTTCGGATAGAGTTGGGGCAAAGTCCAACGTTCAACTCTATCCCGGTATAAAGTTCGGATAGAGTTGGGGGAAAGTCACCCCAAATTCCAACACTCAACTATGTCCCGGTATATAGTTCTGATAGAGTTGGGGGAAAGTTACCCTAAAGTTCAACTATCAACTCTATTCCGAAACAAAGTTCGGATAGAGTTGGGGCAAAGTCCAACGTTCAACTCTATCCCGGTATAAAGTTCGGATAGAGTTGGGGCAAAGTCCAACGTTCAACTCTATCCCGGTATAAAGTTCGGATAGAGTTGGGGGAAAGTAACCCCAAATTCCAACACTCAACTATATCCCGGTATAAAGTTCTGATAGAGTTGGAGGAAAGTTACCCTAAAGTTCAACTTTCAACTCTATTCCGAAACAAAGTTCGGATAGAGTTGGGGCAAAGTAACCGCAAAGTCCAACATTCAACTCTATCCCGGTATAAAGTTCGGATAGAGTTGCGGGAAAGTAACCGCAAAGTCCAACATGCAACTCTATCCCGGTATAAAGTTCGGATAGAGTTGCGGGAAAGTAACCCCAAATTCCAACACTCAACTATATCCCGGTATAAAGATCTGATAGAGTTGGGGGAAAGTTACCCTAACGTTCAACTTTCAACTCTATTCCGAAACAAAGTTCGGATCGAGTTGGGGCAAAGTCCAACGTTCAACTCTATCCCGGTATAAAGTTCGGATAGAGTTGGGGCAAAGTAACCGCAAAGTCCAACATTCAACTCTATCCCGGTATAAAGTTCGGATAGAGTTGCGGGAAAGTAACCCCAAATTCCAACACTCAACTATATCCCGGTATAAAGTTCTGATAGAGTTGGGGGAAAGTTACCCTAACGTTCAACTTTCAACTCTATTCCGAAACAAAATTCGGATAGAGTTGGGACAAAGTAACCGCAAAGTCCAACATTCAACTCTATCCCGGTATAAAGTTCGGATAGAATTGGGGGAAAGTAACCCCAAATTCCAACACTCAACTATGTCCCGGTATAAAGTTCTGATAGAGTTGGGGGAAAGTTACCCTAAAGTTCAATTTTGAACTCTATTCCGAAACAGAGTTCTGATAGAGTTGGGGCAAAGTAACCGCAAAGTCCAACATTCAACTCTATCCCGGTATAAAGTTCGGATAGAGTTGCGGGAAAGTAACCCCAAATTCCAACACTCAACTATATCCCGGTATAAAGTTCTGATAGAGTTGGGGGAAAGTTACCCTAACGTTCAACTTTCAACTCTATTCCGAAACAAAGTTCGGATAGAGTTGGGGCAAAGTCCAACGTTCAACTCTATCCCGGTATAAAGTTCGGATAGAGTTGGGGCAAAGTAACCGCAAAGTCCAACATTCAACTCTATCCCGGTATAAAGTTCGGATAGAGTTGGGGCAAAGTAACCGCAAAGGCCAACATTCAACTCTATCCCGGTATAAAGTTCGGATAGAGTTGCGGGAAAGTAACCGCAAAGTCCAACATGCAACTCTATCCCGGTATAAAGTTCGGATAGAGTTGGGGGAAAGTAACCCCAAATTCCAACACTCAACTATATCCCGGTATAAAGTTCTGATAGAGTTGGGGGAAAGTTACCCTAAAGTTCAACTTTCAACTCTATTCCGAAACAAAGTACGGATAGAGTTGGGGCAAAGTCCAACGTTCAACTGTATCCCGGTATAAAGTTCGGATAGAGTTGGGGGAAAGTAACACCAAATTCCAACACTCAACTCTATCCTGGTATAAAGTTCTGATAGAGTGGGGGAAAGTTACCCTAAAGTTCAACTTTCAACTCTATTCCGAAACAAAGTTCGGATAGAGTTGGGGCAAAGTCCAACGTTCAACTCTATCCCGGTATAAAGTTCGGATAGACTTGGGGCAAAGTAACGGCAAAGTCCAACATTCAACTCTATCCCGGTATAAAGTTCGGATAGAGTTGGGGGAAAGTAACCCCAAATTCCAACACTCAACTATATCCCGGTATAAAGTTCTGATAGCGTTGGGGGAAAGTTACCCTAAAGTTCAACTTTCAACTCTATTCCGAAACAAAGTTCGGATAGAGTAGGGGCAAAGTCCAACGTTTGACTCTATCCCGGTATAAAGTTCGGATAGAGTTGGGGGAAAGTAACCCCAAAATCCAACACTCAGCTCTATCCTGGTAGAAAGTTCTGATAGAGTGGGGGAAAGTTACCCTAAAGTTCAACTTTCAACTCTATTCCGAAACAAAGTTCGGATAGAGTTGGGGCAAAATCACCGCAAAGTCCAACATTCAACTCTATCCCAGTATACAGTTCGGATAGAGTTGGGGGAAAGTAACCCCAAATTCCAACACTCAACTATATCCCGGTATAAAGTTCTGATAGAGTTGGGGGAAAGTTACCCTAAAGTTCGATTTTGAACTCTATTCCGAAACAAAGTTCGGATAGAGTTGGGGCAAAGTAATCGCAAAGTCCAACATTCAACTCTATCCCGGTATAAAGTTCGGATAGAGTTGGGGCAAAGTCCAACGTTCAACTCTATCCCGGTATAAAGTTCGGATAGAGTTCGGGGAAAGTCACCCCAAATTCCAACACTCAACTCTATCCTGGCATAAAGTTCTGATAGAGTGGGGGAAAGTTACCCTAAAGTTCAACTTTCAACTCTATTCCGAAACAAAGTTCGGATAGAGTTGGGGCAAAGTCACCGCAAAGTCCAAGATTCAACTCTATCCCGGTATAAAGTTCGGATAGAGTTGGGGGAAAGTAACCCCAAATTCCAACACTCAACTATGTCCCGGTATAAAATTCTGATAGAGTTGGGGGAAAGTTACCCTAAAGTTCAATTTTGAACTCTATTCCGAAACAAAGTTCGGATAGAGTTGGGGAAAAGTAACCGCAAAGTCCAACATTCAACTCTATCCCGGTATAATGTTCGGATAGAGTTGGGGGAAAGTAACCCCAAATTCCAACACTCAACTATGTCCCGGTATAAAGTTCTGCTAGAGTTGGGGGAAAGTTACCCTAAAGTTCAATTTTGAACTCTATTCCGAAACAAAGTTCGGATAGAGTTGGGGGAAAGTAACCCCAAATTCCAACACTCAACTCTATCCTGGTATAAAGTTCGGATAGAGTTGGAGGAAAGTAACCCTAAAATTTAACTTTCAACTCTATTCGGAAACAAAGTTCGGATAGAGTTGGGGCAAAGTAACCGCAAAGTCCAACATTCAACTCTATCCCGGTATAACGTTCGGATAGAGTTGGGGGAAAGTAACCCCAAATTCCAACACTCAACTATGTCCCGGTATAAAGTTCTGATAGAGTTGGGGGAAAGTTACCCTAAAGTTCAACTTTCAACTCTATTCCGAAACAAAGTTCGGATAGAGTTGGGGCAAAGTCCAACGTTTAACTCTATCCCGGTATAAAGTTCGGATAGAGTTGGGGGAAAGTAACCCCAAATTCCAACACTCAGCTCTATCCTGGTATAAAGTTCTGATAGAGTGGGGGAAAGTTACCCTAAAGTTCAACTTTCAACTCTATTCCGAAACAAAGTTCGGATAGAGTTGGGGCAAAGTCATCGCAAAGTCCAACATTCAACTCTATCCCGGTATAAAGTTCGGATAGAGTTGGGGGAAAGGAACCCCAAATTCCAACACTCAACTATGTCCCGGTATAAAGTTCTGATAGAGTTGGGGGAAAGTTACCCTAAAGTTCAATTTTGAACTCTATTCCGAAACAAAGTTCGGATAGAGTTGGGGCAAAGTCACCGCAAAGTCCAACATTCAACTCTATCCCGGTATAAAGTTCGGATACAGTTGGGGAAAGTAACCCCAAATTCCAACACTCAACTATATCCCGGTATAAAGTTCTGATAGAGTTGGGGGAAAGTTACCCTAAAGTTCAACTTTCAACTCTATTCCGAAACAAAGTTCGGATAGAGTTGGGGCAAAGTCACCGCAAAGTCCAACATTCAACTCTATCCCGGTATAAAGTTCGGATAGAGTTGGGGAAAGTAACCCCAAATTCCAACACTCAACTATGTCCCGGTATAAAGTTCTGCTAGAGTTGGGGGAAAGTTACCCTAAAGTTCAATTTTGAACTCTATTCCGAAACAAAGTTCGGATAGAGTTGGGGGAAAGTTACCCTAAAGTTCAACTTTCAACTCTATTCTGAAACAAAGTTCGGATAGAGTTGGGGCAAAGTAACCGCAAAGTCCAACATTCAACTCTATCCCGGTATAAAGTTCGGATAGAGTTGGGGGAAAGTAACCCCAAATTCCAACACTCAATTATATCCCGGTATAAAGTTCTGATAGAGTTGGGGGAAAGTAACCCCAAATTCCAACACTCAACTCAATCCTGGTATAAAGTTCGGATAGAATTGGGGGAAAGTAACCCCAAATTCCAACACTCAACTATGTCCCGGTATAAAGTTCTGCTAGAGTTGGCGGAAAGTTACCCTAAAGTTCAATTTTGAACTCTATTCCGAAACAAAGTTCGGATAGAGTTGGGGGAAAGTAACCCCAAATTCCAACACTCAACTCTATCCTGGTATAAAGTTCGGATAGAGTTGGAGGAAAGTTACCCTAAAATTTAACTTTCAACTCTATTCGGAAACAAAGTTCGGATAGAGTTGGGGCAAAGTAACCGCAAAGTCCAACATTCAACTCTATCCCGGTATAACGTTCGGATAGAGTTGGGGGAAAGTAACCCCAAATTCCAACACTCAACTATATCCCGGTATAAAGTTCGGATAGAGTTGGGGCAAAGTAACCGCAAAGTGCAACATTCAACTCTATCCCGGTATAAAGTTCGGATAGAGTTGGGGGAAAGTAACCCCAAATTCCAACACTCAGCTCTATCCTGGTATAAAGTTCTGATAGAGTGGGGGAAAGTTACCCTAAAGTTCAACTTTCAACTCTATTCCGAAACAAAGTTCGGATAGAGTTGGGACAAAGTCACCGCAAAGTCCAACATTCAACTCTATCCCGGTATAAAGTTCGGATAGAGTTGGGGGAAAGTTACCCTAAAGTTCAACTTTCAACTCTATTCCGAAACAAAGTTCGGATAGAGTTGGGGCAAAATCCAACGTTCAACTCTATCCCGGTATAAAGTTCGGATAGAGCTGGGGGAAAGTCACCCCAAATTCCAACACTCAACTCTATCCTGGTATAAAGTTCTGAGAGAGGGGGGGAAAGTTACCCTAAAGTTCAACTTTCAACTCTATTCCGAAACAAAGTTCGGATAGAGTTCGGGCAAAGTCATCGCAAAGTCCAACATTCAACTCTATCCCGGTATAAAGTTCGGATAGAGTTGGGGGAAAGGAACCCCAAATTCCAACACTCAACTATGTCCCGGTATAAAGTTCTGATAGAGTTGGGGGAAAGTTACCATAAAGTTCAATTTTGAACTCTATTCCGAAACAAAGTTCGGATAGAGTTGGGGCAAAGTAACCGCAAAGTCCAACATTCAACTCTATCCCGGTATAAAGTTCGGATAGAGTTGGGGGAAAGTAACCCCAAATTCCAACACTCAACTATATCCCGGTATAAAGTTCTGATAGAGTTGGGGGAAAGTTATCCTAAAGCTCAACTTTCAACTCTATTCCGAAACAAAGTTCGGATAGAGTCACCGCAAAGTCCAACATTCAACTCTATCCCGGTATAAAGTTCGGATAGAGTTGGGGGAAAGTAACCCCAAATTCCAACACTCAACTATATCCCGGTATAAAGTTCTGATAGAGTTGGAGGAAAGTTACCCTAAAGTTCAACTTTCAACTCTATTCCGAAACAAAGTTCGGATAGAGTTGGGGCAAAGTAACCGCAAAGTCCAACATTCAACTCTATCCCGGTATAAAGTTCGGATAGAGTTGGGGGAAAGTAACCCCAAATTCCAACACTCAATTATATCCCGGTATAAAGTTCTGATAGAGTTGGGGGAAAGTAACCCCAAATTCCAACACTCAACTCAATCCTGGTATAAAGTTCGGATAGAATTGGGGGAAAGTAACCCCAAATTCCAACACTCAACTATGTCCCGGTATAAAGTTCTGCTAGAGTTGGGGGAAAGTTACCCTAAAGTTCAATTTTGAACTCTATTCCGAAACAAAGTTCGGATAGAGTTGGGGGAAAGTAACCCCAAATTCCAACACTCAACTCTATCCTGGTATAAAGTTCGGATAGAGTTGGAGGAAAGTTACCCTAAAATTTAACTTTCAACTCTATTCGGAAACAAAGTTCGGATAGAGTTGGGGCAAAGTAACCGCAAAGTCCAACATTCAACTCTATCCCGGTATAACGTTCGGATAGAGTTGGGGGAAAGTAACCCCAAATTCCAACACTCAACTATGTCCCGGTATAAAGTTCTGATAGAGTTGGGGGAAAGTTACCCTAAAGTTCAACTTTCAACTCTATTCCGAAACAAAGTTCGGATAGAGTTGGGGCAAAGTCCAACGTTTAACTCTATCCCGGTATAAAGTTCGGATAGAGTTGGGGGAAAGTAACCCCAAATTCCAACACTCAGCTCTATCCTGGTATAAAGTTCTGAGAGAGTGGGGGAAAGTTACCCTAAAGTTCAACTTTCAACTCTATTCCGAAACAAAGTTCGGATAGAGTTGGGACAAAGTCACCGCAAAGTCCAACATTCAACTCTATCCCGGTATAAAGTTCGGATAGAGTTGGGGGAAAGTTACCCTAAAGTTCAACTTTCAACTCTATTCCGAAACAAAGTTCGGATAGAGTTGGGGCAAAATCCAACGTTGAACTCTATCCCGGTATAAAGTTCGGATAGAGCTGGGGGAAAGTCACCCCAAATTCCAACACTCAACTCTATCCTGGTACAAAGTTCTGAGAGAGGGGGGGAAAGTTACCCTAAAGTTCAACTTTCAACTCTATTCCGAAACAAAGTTCGGATAGAGTTGGGGCAAAGTCATCGCAAAGTCCAACATTCAACTCTATCCCGGTATAAAGTTCGGATAGAGTTGGGGGAAAGGAACCCCAAATTCCAACACTCAACTATGTCCCGGTATAAAGTTCTGATAGAGTTGGGGCAAAGTCACCGCAAAGTCCAACATTCAACTCTATCCCGGTATAAAGTTCGGATATAGTTGGGGGAAAGTTACCCTAAAGTTCAACTTTCAACTCTATTCCGAAACAAAGTTCGGATAGAGTTGGGGCAAAGTCCATCGTTCAACTCTATCCCAGTATAAAGTTCTGATAGAGTTGGGGGAAAGTCACCCCAAATTCCAACACTCAACTCTATCCTGGTATAAAGTTCTGATAGAGTGGGGGAAAGTTACCCTAAAGTTCAACTTTCAACTCTACTCCGAAACAAAGTTCGGATAGAGTTGGGGCAAAGTCACCGCAAAGTCCAACATTCAACTCTATCCCGGTATAAAGTTCGGATAGAGTTGGGGAAAGTAACCCCAAATTCCAACACTCAACTATGTCGCGGTATAAAGATCTGATAGAGTTGGGGGAAAGTTACCCTAAAGTTCAACTTTCAACTCTATTCTGAAACAAAGTTCGGATAGAGTTGGGGCAAAGTAACCGCAAAGTCCAACATTCAACTCTATCCTGGTATAAAGTTCGGATAGAGTTGGAGGAAAGTTACCCTAAAATTTAACTTTCAACTCTATTCGGAAACAAAGTTCGGATAGAGTTGGGGCAAAGTCCATCGTTCAACTCTATCCCAGTATAAAGTTCTGATAGAGTTGGGGCAAAGTCACCGCAAAGTCCAACATTCAACTCTATCCCGGTATAAAGTTCGGATAGAGTTGGGGGAAAGTAACCCCAAATTCCAACACTCAATTATATCCCGGTATAAAGTTCTGATAGAGTTGGGGGAAAGTAACCCCAAATTCCAACACTCAACTCAATCCTGGTATAAAGTTCGGATAGAATTGGGGGAAAGTAACCCCAAATTCCAACACTCAACTATGTCCCGGTATAAAGTTCTGCTAGAGTTGGCGGAAAGTTACCCTAAAGTTCAATTTTGAACTCTATTCCGAAACAAAGTTCGGATAGAGTTGGGGCAAAGTAACCGCAAAGTCCAACATTCAACTCTATCCCGGTATAAAGTTCGGATAGAGTTGGGGGAAAGTAACCCCAAATTCCAACACTCAACTATATCCCGGTATAAAGTTCTGATAGAGTTGGGGGAAAGTTATCCTAAAGCTCAACTTTCAACTCTATTCCGAAACAAAGTTCGGATAGAGTTGGGGCAAAGTCCATCGTTCAACTCTATCCCAGTATAAAGTTCTGATAGAGTTGGGGCAAAGTCACCGCAAAGTCCAACATTCAACTCTATCCCGGTATAAAGTTCGGATAGAGTTGGGGGAAAGTTACCCTAAAGTTCAACTTTCAACTCTATTCTGAAACAAAGTTCGGATAGAGTTGGGGCAAAGTAACCGCAAAGTCCAACATTCAACTCTATCCCGGTATAAAGTTCGGATAGAGTTGGGGGAAAGTAACCCCAAATTCCAACACTCAATTATATCCCGGTATAAAGTTCTGATAGAGTTGGGGGAAAGTAACCCCAAATTCCAACACTCAACTCAATCCTGGTATAAAGTTCGGATAGAATTGGGGGAAAGTAACCCCAAATTCCAACACTCAACTATGTCCCGGTATAAAGTTCTGCTAGAGTTGGCGGAAAGTTACCCTAAAGTTCAATTTTGAACTCTATTCCGAAACAAAGTTCGGATAGAGTTGGGGCAAAGTCACCGCAAAGTCCAACATTCAACTCTATCCCGGTATAAACTTCGGATAGAGTTGGGGAAAGTAACCCCAAATTCCAACACTCAACTATATCCCGGTATAAAGCTCGGATAGAATTGGGGCAAAGTCACCGCAAAGTCCAACATTCAACTCTATCCCGGTATAAAGTTCGGATAGAGTTGGGGAAAGTAACCCCAAATTCCAACACTCAACTATATCCCGGTATAAAGTTCTGATAGAGTTGGGGGAAAGTTACCCTAAAGTTCAACTTTCAACTCTATTCCGAAACAAAGTTCGGATAGAGTTGGGGCAAAGTCACCGCAAAGTCCAACATGCAACTCTATCCCGGTATAAAGTTCGGATAGAGTTGGGGGAAAGTAACCCCAAATTCCAACACTCAATTATATCCCGGTATAAAGTTCTGATAGAGTTGGGGGAAAGTAACCCCAAATTCCAACACTCAACTCAATCCTGGTATAAAGTTCGGATAGAATTGGGGGAAAGTAACCCCAAATTCCAACACTCAACTATGTCCCGGTATAAAGTTCTGCTAGAGTTGGCGGAAAGTTACCCTAAAGTTCAATTTTGAACTCTATTCCGAAACAAAGTTCGGATAGAGTTGGGGCAAAGTCACCGCAAAGTCCAACATTCAACTCTATCCCGGTATAAAGTTCGGATAGAGTTGGGGAAAGTAACCCCAAATTCCAACACTCAACTATATCCCGGTATAAAGTTCGGATAGAATTGGGGCAAAGTCACCGCAAAGTCCAACATTCAACTCTATCCCGGTATAAAGTTCGGATAGAGTTGGGGAAAGTAACCCCAAATTCCAACACTCAACTATATCCCGGTATAAAGTTCTGATAGAGTTGGGGGAAAGTTACCCTAAAGTTCAACTTTCAACTCTATTCCGAAACAAAGTTCGGATAGAGTTGGGGCAAAGTCACCGCAAAGTCCAACATTCAACTCTATCCCGGTATAAAGTTCGGATAGAGTTGGGGAAAGTAACCCCAAATTCCAACACTCAACTATATCCCGGTATAAAGTTCGGATAGAATTGGGGGAAAGTAACCCCAAATTCCAACACTCAACTATGTCGCGGTATAAAGATCTGATAGAGTTGGGGGAAAGTTACCCTAAAGTTCAACTTTCAACTCTATTCTGAAACAAAGTTCGGATAGAGTTGGGGCAAAGTAACCGCAAAGTCCAACATTCAACTCTATCCCGGTATAAAGTTCGGATAGAGTTGGGGGAAAGTAACCCCAAATTCCAACACTCAATTATATCCCGGTATAAAGTTCTGATAGAGTTGGGGGAAAGTAACCCCAAATTCCAACACTCAACTCAATTCTGGTATAAAGTTCGGATAGAATTGGGGGAAAGTAACCCCAAATTCCAACACTCAACTATGTCCCGGTATAAAGTTCTGCTAGAGTTGGCGGAAAGTTACCCTAAAGTTCAATTTTGAACTCTATTCCGAAACAAAGTTCGGATAGAGTTGGGGGAAAGTAACCCCAAATTCCAACACTCAACTCTATCCTGGTATAAAGTTCGGATAGAGTTGGGGGAAAGTTACCCTAAAATTTAACTTTCAACTCTATTCGGAAACAAAGTTCGGATAGAGTTGGGGCAAAGTAACCGCAAAGTCCAACATTCAACTCTATCCCGGTATAACGTTCGGATAGAGTTGGGGGAAAGTAACCCCAAATTCCAACACTCAACTATATCCCGGTATAAAGTTCGGATAGAGTTGGGGCAAAGTAACCGCAAAGTGCAACATTCAACTCTATCCCGGTATAAAGTTCGGATAGAGTTGGAGGAAAGTAACCCCAAATTCCAACACTCAGCTCTATCCTGGTATAAAGTTCTGATAGAGTGGGGGAAAGTTACCCTAAAGTTCAACTTTCAACTCTATTCCGAAACAAAGTTCGGATAGAGTTGGGACAAAGTCACCGCAAAGTCCAACATTCAACTCTATCCCGGTATAAAGTTCGGATAGAGTTGGGGGAAAGTTACCCTAAAGTTCAACTTTCAACTCTATTCCGAAACAAAGTTCGGATAGAGTTGGGGCAAAATCCAACGTTCAACTCTATCCCGGTATAAAGTTCGGATAGAGCTGGGGGAAAGTCACCCCAAATTCCAACACTCAACTCTATCCTGGTATAAAGTTCTGAGAGAGGGGGGGAAAGTTACCCTAAAGTTCAACTTTCAACTCTATTCCGAAACAAAGTTCGGATAGAGTTGGGGCAAAGTCATCGCAAAGTCCAACATTCAACTCTATCCCGGTATAAAGTTCGGATAGAGTTGGGGGAAAGGAACCCCAAATTCCAACACTCAACTATGTCCCGGTATAAAGTTCTGATAGAGTTGGGGGAAAGTTACCCTAAAGTTCAATTTTGAACTCTATTCCGAAACAAAGTTCGGATAGAGTTGGGGCAAAGTCACCGCAAAGTCCAACATTCAACTCTATCCCGGTATAAAGTTCGGATAGAGTTGGGGAAAGTAACCCCAAATTCCAACACTCAACTATATCCCGGTATAAAGTTCTGATAGAGTTGGGGGAAAGTTACCCTAAAGTTCAACTTTCAACTCTATTCCGAAACAAAGTTCGGATAGAGTTGGGGCAAAGTCACCGCAAAGTCCAACATTCAACTCTATCCCGGTATAAAGTTCGGATAGAGTTGGGGAAAGTAACCCCAAATTCCAACACTCAACTATATCCCGGTATAAAGTTCTGATAGAGTTGGAGGACAGTTACCCTAAAGTTCAACTTTCAACTCTATTCCGAAACAAAGTTCGGATAGAGTTGGGGCAAAGTCACCGCAAAGTCCAACATTCAACTCTATCCCGGTATAAAGTTCGGATAGAGTTGGGGGAAAGTTACCCTAAAGTTCAACTTTCAACTCTATTCCGAAACAAAGTTCGGATAGAGTTGGGGCAAAGTCCAACGTTCAACTCTATCCCCGTATAAAGTTCGGATAGAGTTGGGGGAAAGTCACCCCAAATTCCAACACTCAACTCTATCCTGGTATAAAGTTCTGATAGAGTGGGGGAAAGTTACCCTAAAGTTCAACTTCCAACTCTATTCCGAAACAAAGTTCGGATACAGTTGGGGCAAAGTCACCGCAAAGTCCAACATTCAACTCTATCCCGGTATAAAGTTCGGATAGCGTTGGGGGAAAGTAACCCCAAATTCCAACACTCAACTATATCCCGGTATAAAGTTCTGATAGAGTTGGAGGAAAGTTACCCTAAAATTCAACTTTCAACTCTATTCCGAAACAAAGTTCGGATAGAGTTGGGGCAAAGTAACCGCAAAGTCCAACATTCAACTCTATCCCGGTATAAAGTTCGGATAGAGTTGGGGGAAAGTAACCCCAAATTCCAACACTCAACTATATCCCGGTATAAAGTTCTGATAGAGTTGGGGGAAAGTTACCCTAACGTTCAACTTTCAACTCTATTCCGAAACAAAGTTCGGATAGAGTTGGGGCAAAGTCCAACGTTCAACTCTATCCCGGTATAAAGTTCGGATAGAGTTGGGGCAAAGTAACCGCAAAGTCCAACATTCAACTCTATCCCGGTATAAAGTTCGGATAGAGTTGGGGGAAAGTAACCCCAAATTCCAACACTCAACTATATCCCGGTATAAAGTTCTGATAGAGTTGGGGGAAAGTAACCCCAAATTCCAACACTCAACTCGATCCTGGTATAAAGTTCGGATAGAGTTGGGGGAAAGTAACACCAAATTCCAACACTCAACTATATCCCGGTATAAAGTTCTGATAGCGTTGGGGGAAAGTTACCCTAAAGTTCAACTTTCAACTCTATTCCGAAACAAGGTTCGGATAGAGTAGGGGCAAAGTCCAACGTTTAACTCTATCCCGGTATAAAGTTCGGATAGAGTTGGGGGAAAGTTACCCTAAAGTTCAACTTTCAACTCTATTCCGAAACAAAGTTCGGATAGAGTTGGGGCAAAGTCACCGCAAAGTCCAACATTCAACTCTATCCCGGTATAAAGTTCGGATAGAGTTGGGGAAAGTAACCCCAAATTCCAACACTCAACTATATCCCGGTATAAAGTTCTGATAGAGTTGGAGGAAAGTTACCCTAAAGTTCAACTTTCAACTCTATTCCGAAACAAAGTTCGGATAGAGTTGGGGCAAAGTCACCGCAAAGTCCAACATTCAACTCTATCCCGGTATAAAGTTCGGATAGAGTTGGGGGAAAGTTACCCTAAAGTTCAACTTTCAACTCTATTCCGAAACAAAGTTCGGATAGAGTTGGGGCAAAGTCCATCGTTCAACTCTATCCCAGTATAAAGTTCTGATAGAGTTGGGGGAAAGTCACCCCAAATTCCAACACTCAACTCTATCCTGGTATAAAGTTCTGATAGAGTGGGGGAAAGTTACCCTAAAGTTCAACTTTCAACTCTACTCCGAAACAAAGTTCGGATAGAGTTGGGGCAAAGTCACCGCAAAGTCCAACATTCAACTCTATCCCGGTATAAAGTTCGGATAGAGTTGGGGGAAAGTAACCCCAAATTCCAACACTCAACTATATCCCGGTATAAAGTTCTGATAGAGTTGGAGGAAAGTTACCCTAAAGTTCAACTTTCAACTCTATTCCGAAACAAAGTTCGGATAGAGTTGGGGCAAAGTAACCGCAAAGTCCAACATTCAACTCTATCCCGGTATAAAGTTCGGATAGAGTTGCGGGAAAGTAACCCCAAATTCCAACACTCAACTATGTCCCGGTATAAAGTTCTGATAGAGTTGGGGGAAAGTTACCCTAAAGTTCAATTTTGAACTCTATTCCGAAACAGAGTTCTGATAGAGTTGGGGCAAAGTAACCGCAAAGTCCAACATTCAACTCTATCCCGGTATAAAGTTCGGATAGAGTTGCGGGAAAGTAACCCCAAATTCCAACACTCAACTATATCCCGGTATAAAGTTCGGATAGAGTTGGGGCAAAGTAACCGCAAAGTCCAACATTCAACTCTATCCCGGTATAAAGTTCGGATAGAGTTGGGGCAAAGTGACCGCAAAGTCCAACATTCAACTCTATCCCGGTATAAAGTTCGGATAGAATTGGGGGAAAGTAACCCCAAATTCCAACACTCAACTATGTCCCGGTATAAAGTTCGGATAGAGTTGGGGGAAAGTAACCCCAAATTCCAACACTCAACTATATCCCGGTATAAAGTTCGGATAGAGTTGGGGGAAAGTTACCCTAAAGTTCAACTTTCAAATCTATTCCGAAACAAAGTTCGGATAGAGTTGGGGCAAAGTCCAACGTTCAACTCTATCCCGGTATAAAGTTCGGATAGAGTTGGGGGAAAGTAACCCCAAATTCCAACACTCAACTCTATCCTGGTATAAAGTTCTGATAGAGTGGGGGAAAATTACCCTAAAGTTCAACTTTCAACTCTATTCCGAAACAAAGTTCGGATAGAGTTGGGGCAAAGTCACCGCAAAGTCCAACATTCAACTCTATCCCGGTATAAAGTTCGGATAGAGTTGGGGGAAAGTAACCCCAAATTCCAACACTCAACTATGTCCCGGTATAAAGTTCTGATAGAGTTGGGGGAAAGTTACCCTAAAGTTCAATTTTGAACTCTATTCCGAAACAAAGTTCGGATAGAGTTGGGGCAAAGTAATCGCAAAGTCCAACATTCAACTCTATCCCGGTATAAAGTTCGGATAGAGTTGGGGCAAAGTAACCGCAAAGTCCAACATTCAACTCTATCCCGGTATAAAGTTCGGATAGAGTTGGGGGAAAGTAACCCCAAATTCCAACACTCAACTCTATCCTGGTATAAAGTTCGGATAGAGTTGGGGGAAAGTAACCCCAAATTCCAACACTCAACTATATCCCGCTATAAAGTTCTGATAGAGTTGGAGGAAAGTTACCCTAAAGTTCAACTTTCAACTCTATTCCGAAACAAAGTTCGGATAGAGTTGGGGCAAAGTCACCGCAAAGTCCAACATTCAACTCTATCCCGGTATAAAGTTCGGATAGAGTTGGGGGAAAGTTACCCTAAAGTTCAACTTTCAACTCTATTCCGAAACAAAGTTCGGATAGAGTTGGGGCAAAGTCCATCGTTCAACTCTATCCCAGTATAAAGTTCTGATAGAGTTGGGGGAAAGTCACCCCAAATTCCAACACTCAACTCTATCCTGGTATAAAGTTCTGATAGAGTGGGGGAAAGTAACCCCAAATTCCAACACTCAACTCTATCCTGGTATAAAGTTCGGATAGAGTTGGGGGAAAGTAACCCCAAATTCCAACACTCAACTATATCCCGCTATAAAGTTCTGATAGAGTTGGGGGAAAGTTACCCTAAAGTTCAACTTTCAAATCTATTCCGAAACAAAGTTCGGATAGAGTTGGGGCAAAGTCCAACGTTCAACTCTATCCCGGTATAAAGTTCGGATAGAGTTGGGGGAAAGTAACCCCAAATTCCAACACTCAACTATATCCCGGTATAAAGTTCTGATAGAGTTGGAGGAAAGTTACCCTAAAGTTCAACTATCAACTCTATTCCGAAACAAAGTTCGGATAGAGTTGGGGCAAAGTCCAACGTTCAACTCTATCCCGGTATAAAGTTCGGATAGAGTTGGGGCAAAGTCCAACGTTCAACTCTATCCCGGTATAAAGTTCGGATAGAGTTGGGGGAAAGTCACCCCAAATTCCAACACTCAACTATGTCCCGGTATAAAGTTCTGATAGAGTTGGGGGAAAGTTACCCTAAAGTTCAATTTTGAACTCTATTCCGAAACAAAGTTCGGATAGAGTTGGGGCAAAGTCACCGCAAAGTCCAACATTCAACTCTATCCCGGTATAAAGTTCGGATACAGTTGGGGAAAGTAACCCCAAATTCCAACACTCAACTATATCCCGGTATAAAGTTCTGATAGAGTTGGAGGAAAGTTACCCTAAAGTTCAACTTTCAACTCTATTCCGAAACAAAGTTCGGATAGAGTTGGGGCAAAGTCACCGCAAAGTCCAACATTCAACTCTATCCCGGTATAAAGTTCGGATAGAGTTGGGGGAAAGTTACCCTAAAGTTCAACTTTCAACTCTATTCCGAAACAAAGTTCGGATAGAGTTGGGGCAAAGTCCATCGTTCAACTCTATCCCAGTATAAAGTTCTGATAGAGTTGGGGGAAAGTCACCCCAAATTCCAACACTCAACTCTATCCTGGTATAAAGTTCTGATAGAGTGGGGGAAAGTAACCCCAAATTCCAACACTCAACTCTATCCTGGTATAAAGTTCGGATAGAGTTGGGGGAAAGTAACCCCAAATTCCAACACTCAACTATATCCCGCTATAAAGTTCTGATAGAGTTGGGGGAAAGTTACCCTAAAGTTCAACTTTCAAATCTATTCCGAAACAAAGTTCGGATAGAGTTGGGGCAAAGTCCAACGTTCAACTCTATCCCGGTATAAAGTTCGGATAGAGTTGGGGGAAAGTAACCCCAAATTCCAACACTCAACTATATCCCGGTATAAAGTTCTGATAGAGTTGGAGGAAAGTTACCCTAAAGTTCAACTATCAACTCTATTCCGAAACAAAGTTCGGATAGAGTTGGGGCAAAGTCCAACGTTCAACTCTATCCCGGTATAAAGTTCGGATAGAGTTGGGGCAAAGTCCAACGTTCAACTCTATCCCGGTATAAAGTTCGGATAGAGTTGGGGGAAAGTCACCCCAAATTCCAACACTCAACTATGTCCCGGTATATAGTTCTGATAGAGTTGGGGGAAAGTTACCCTAAAGTTCAACTATCAACTCTATTCCGAAACAAAGTTCGGATAGAGTTGGGGCAAAGTCCAACGTTCAACTCTATCCCGGTATAAAGTTCGGATAGAGTTGGGGCAAAGTCCAACGTTCAACTCTATCCCGGTATAAAGTTCGGATAGAGTTGGGGGAAAGTAACCCCAAATTCCAACACTCAACTATATCCCGGTATAAAGTTCTGATAGAGTTGGAGGAAAGTTACCCTAAAGTTCAACTTTCAACTCTATTCCGAAACAAAGTTCGGATAGAGTTGGGGCAAAGTAACCGCAAAGTCCAACATTCAACTCTATCCCGGTATAAAGTTCGGATAGAGTTGCGGGAAAGTAACCGCAAAGTCCAACATGCAACTCTATCCCGGTATAAAGTTCGGATAGAGTTGCGGGAAAGTAACCCCAAATTCCAACACTCAACTATATCCCGGTATAAAGATCTGATAGAGTTGGGGGAAAGTTACCCTAACGTTCAACTTTCAACTCTATTCCGAAACAAAGTTCGGATCGAGTTGGGGCAAAGTCCAACGTTCAACTCTATCCCGGTATAAAGTTCGGATAGAGTTGGGGCAAAGTAACCGCAAAGTCCAACATTCAACTCTATCCCGGTATAAAGTTCGGATAGAGTTGCGGGAAAGTAACCCCAAATTCCAACACTCAACAATATCCCGGTATAAAGTTCTGATAGAGTTGGGGGAAAGTTACCCTAACGTTCAACTTTCAACTCTATTCCGAAACAAAGTTCGGATAGAGTTGGGGCAAAGTCCAACGTTCAACTCTATCCCGGTATAAAGTTCGGATAGAGTTGGGGCAAAGTCCAACGTTCAACTCTATCCCGGTATAAAGTTCGGATAGAGTTGGGGGAAAGTCACCCCAAATTCCAACACTCAACTATGTCCCGGTATATAGTTCTGATAGAGTTGGGGGAAAGTTACCCTAAAGTTCAATTTTGAACTCTATTCCGAAACAAAGTTCGGATAGAGTTGGGGCAAAGTAATCGCAAAGTCCAACATTCAACTCTATCCCGGTATAAAGTTCGGATAGAGTTGGGGCAAAGTCCAACGTTCAACTCTATCCCGGTATAAAGTTCGGATAGAGTTGGGGGAAAGTCACCCCAAATTCCAACACTCAACTCTATCCTGGTATAAAGTTCTGTTAGAGCGGGGGAAAGTTACCCTAAAGTTCAACTTTCAACTCTATTCCGAAACAAAGTTCGGATAGAGTTGGGGCAAAGTAACCGCAAAGTCCAACATTCAACTCTATCCCGGTATAAAGTTCGGATAGAATTGGGGGAAAGTAACCCCAAATTCCAACACTCAACTATGTCCCGGTATAAAGTTCGGATAGAGTTGGGGGAAAGTAACCCCAAATTCCAACACTCAACTATATCCCGGTATAAAGTTCGAATAGAGTGGGGGAAAGTTACCCTAAAGTTCAACTTTCAACTCTACTCCGAAACAAAGTTCGGATAGGGTTGGGGCAAAGTCACCGCAAAGTCCAACATTCAACTCTATCCCGGTATAAAGTTCGGATAGAGTTGGGGGAAAGTAACCCCAAATTCCAACACTCAACTATATCCCGCTATAAAGTTCTGATCGAGTTGGGGGAAAGTTACCCTAAAGTTCAACTTTCAAATCTATTCCGAAACAAAGTTCGGATAGAGTTGGGGCAAAGTCCAACGTTCAACTCTATCCCGGTATAAAGTTCGGATAGAGTTGGGGGAAAGTAACCCCAAATTCCAACACTCAACTCTATCCTGGTATAAAGTTCTGATAGAGTGGGGGAAAATTACCCTAAAGTTCAACTTTCAACTCTATTCCGAAACAAAGTTCGGATAGAGTTGGGGCAAAGTCACCGCAAAGTCCAACATTCAACTCTATCCCGGTATAAAGTTCGGATAGAGTTGGGGGAAAGTAACCCCAAATTCCAACACTCAACTATGTCCCGGTATAAAGTTCTGATAGAGTTGGGGGAAAGTTACCCTAAAGTTCAATTTTGAACTCTATTCCGAAACAAAGTTCGGATAGAGTTGGGGCAAAGTAACCGCAAAGTCCAACATTCAACTCTATGCCGGTATAAAGTTCGAATAGAGTTGGGCGAAAGTAACCCCAAATTCCAACACTCAACTATATCCCGGTATTAAGTTCTGATAGAGTTGGGGGAAAGTTATCCTAAAGTTTAACTTTCAACTCTATTCCGAAACAAAGTTCGGATAGAGTCACCGCAAAGTCCAACATTCAACTCTATGACGGTATAAAGTTCGGATAGAGTTGGGGCAAAGTAACCCCAAATTCCAACACTCAACTATGTCCCGGTATAAAGTTCTGATAGAGTTGGGGAAAAGTTACCCTAAAGTTTAACTTTCAACTCTATTCCGAAACAAAGTTCGGATAGAGTCACCGCAAAGTCCAACATTCAACTCTATCCCGGTATAAAGTTCGGATAGAGTTGGGGCAAAGAAACCCTAAAGTTCAACTTTCGACTCTATTCCGAAACAAAGTTCGGATAGAGTTGGGGCAAAGTAACCGCAAAGTCCAACATTCAACTCTATCCCGGTATAAAGTTCGGATAGAATTGGGGGAAAGTAACCCCAAATTCCAACACTCAACTCTATCCTGGTATAAAGTTCGGATAGAGTTGGAGGAAAGTTACCCTAAAATTTAACTTTCAACTCTATTCCGAAACAAAGTTCGGATAGAGTTGGGGCAAAGGAACCGCAAAGTCCAACATTCAACTCTATGCCGGTATAAAGTGCGGATAGAGTTGGGGGAAAGTAACCCCAAATTCCAACACTCAACTATATCCCGGTATAAAGTTCTGATAGAGTTGGGGGAAAGTTACCCTAAAGTTCAACTTTCAACTCTATTCCGAAACAAAGTTCGGATCGAGTTGGGGCAAAGTCCAACGTTCAACTCTATCCCGGTATAAAGTTCGGATAGAGTTGGGGGAAAGTAACCCCAAATTCCAACACTCAACTCTATCCTGGTATAAAGTTCGGATAGAGTTGGAGGAAAGTTACCCTAAAATTTAACTTTCAACTCTATTCCGAAACAAAGTTCGGATAGAGTTGGGGCAAAGTAACCGCAAAGTCCAACATTCAACTCTATCCCGGTATAAAGTTCGGATAGAGTTGGGGGAAAGTAACCCCAAAGTCCAACACTCAACTATATCCCGGTATAAAGTTCTGATAGAGTTGGGGGAAAGTAACCCTAAAGTTCAATTCCCAACTCTATTCCGAAACAAAGTTCGGATAGAGTTGGGGCAAAATAACCGCAAAGTCCAACATTTAACTCTATCCCGGTATAAAGTTCGGATAGAGTTGGGGGAAAGTAACCCCAAATTCCAACACTCAACTATATCCCGGTATAAAGTTCTGATAGAGTTGGGGGAAAGTTACCCTAAAGTTCAACTTTCAACTCTATTCCGAAACAAAGTTCGGATAGTGTTGGGGCAAAGTCCAACGTTCAACTCTATCCCGGTATAAAGTTCGGATAGAGTTGGGGGAAAGTAACCCCAAATTCCAACACTCAACTCTATCCTGGTATAAAGTTCGGATAGAGTTGGAGGAAAGTTACCCTAAAATTTAACTTTCAACTCTATTCCGAAACAAAGTTCGGATAGAGTTGGGGCAAAGTAACCGCAAAGTCCAACATTCAACTCTATCCCGGTATAAAGTTCGGATAGAGTTGGGGGAACGTAACCCCAAATTCCAACACTCAACTATATCCCGGTATAAAGTTCTGATAGAGTTGGGGAAAAGTTACCCTAAAGTTCAACTTTCAACTCTATTCCGAAAGAAAGTTCGGATAGAGTTGGGGCAAAGTAACCGCAAAGTCCAACGTTCAACTCTATTCCGGTATAAAGTTCGGATAGAGTTGGGGGAAAGTAACCCCAAATTCCAACACTCAACTCTATCCTGGTATAAAGTTCGGATAGAGTTGGAGGAAAGTTACCCTAAAATTTAACTTTCAACTCTATTCCGAAACAAAGTTCGGATAGAGTTGGAGCAAAGTAACCGCAAAGTCCAACATTCAACTCTATCCCGGTATAAAGTTCGGATAGAGTTGGGGGAAAGTAACCCCAAATTCCAACACTCAACTATATCCCGGTATAAAGTTCTGATAGAGTTGGGGGAAAGTTACCCTAAAGTTCAATTTTCAACTCTATTCCGAAACAAAGTTCGGATAGAGTTGGGGCAAAGTAACCGCAAAGTCCAACATTCAACTCTATCCCGGTATAAAGTTGAGATAGAGTTGGCATAATACCAAAATTCAGTAAAACATTCAACTCTTAACTTTGAAAAGCATTAAATGTTGAGAAAACGATGATGACATCTCAAAACCTCATTTCGTTATTCATTAAGTGTTAAGAATTGATAAAAAAGACGAACTCTCACTCAACTCTATCCCAACTCTAAAATTTTGGAAATATTGTAGAGTTGAACTTTACACTTGGTCCGCTAGGGATTGTTCTAGATAAAGATGAGATCCAATCCATTTATAAATCCGCATTTGTCGCGTTCAAAAAAAATCACTGGATCCTCCCAAATTAAAATGCACTTCATGTCAAAAATTGTATTCTAGGCATGATATGGTATGTGCATCACGAATGAGAAACATACCCATCCAGTCACCCTATTGGAGAGATTTACAGAAATTCAATGAAATGAATAAAAGTGGAGACGATTTAATGTGCAATTATTGCATAAAAAAATTCCGTTAGATTCGTTGGCCGCCCACTTCCATACTTAATCACAATGATGGGAAAAAAGTACCTGACGAATTGAAAGAATTGAACGATTATGAAAAAAGATTCATTCAAAGGGCCAATGCCTTTCATGTAGTACAACGGCTAGGGGCTGTGATGAAGAAAAATATTCCTAACACAAGTCGAATACAAAAGGTGGTCGGTCAAACCGTTCATTTGCCCTCACCATTAGAGGAAACTCTGAATAAGATTTGTTCAACAACAGATCCGATCAACAAAAATCATGAATTAGATATTCTTGTTCGCGGTCTCCCGACAAAAGCAAACCAAGTTTGGCAGAAATTAGTCAATCTTGAAAAAGTTTTCCATGCTTTACAGTGGCTACGCGAACATAATCGACTTTATGCACAAATTCAATTAAGTGCTTCAATTCATGATTTCATAAAATCTTTGGATCTGGCAGACGTCAGATATACTGTAGAGTCTTCTGAGAATCAAAGTGATGATAATTCTGAGAGCAAATGTAAAGCTGAACACTGCAAGGAAATGGATGAAAAATACGAAATTATGAAAAATATTGACGAGAATCTGGAAAACGAAATGCAAAAGGATAAACCGGATTTACATGGGAGAGCATTATTAACGCAAGTTGAACAGTCGGATATAAGATATGAACAATATACAATATATCCGATATTTGATAAGAGAATCAATGATACTGCAACTAATCTCTATCAGATGATTAAGGTACGCGATGTGTCATTAAGTTCACATATGCAAAAGTTAGATCTATTGTGTTTTCCGGATTTGTATTCGTATGGAGAAAATGGTATGAATGAAGACCAACATGAAGCTTTGAACGATCATGAATATAGAAAAATGAGACTTTGTTCTGTTGATCCGCGATTTCGATTGAATCAACAATACTTACTTTTTCTCCTCAACCATTGTCATCTCCGACAGATAAATGCGGGTATTTCCCATATGATGAATGTAGTGAATCCTCTCGAGAAATATACAGCTACGAGATACTTAGAAAACCTAGCAAAAGGTGAATTGGAAGGAAATTTGAATACAATTTTTGAACGGATTCGGAATACGGAAAAATACTGGACAAAACCAAAAAATAATTTATTATGCATGGCCCGAAGTTATGGACCAGCTACGTGGTTTCTAACTCTCAGTCCTGCTGAATGGCTGTGGAAGTATCTGATCGAATACATTCGAGATGTCAATGCTCCCCATTTAGATGAATTATCTGACAATGCTATTATCGCCGCCGATCCTGTTTCTGTGTCACGATTATTGGATAATAAATTCCGCGCAAGGTGAGATTTTTAATAGTCAGGGTTAGGTAAAATCATACATTTTTTTTGGCGCGGAGAATATCAGGGAAGAGGAGTGCAACATTTTCATCTAGCATTATGGGTTGAAGGTGCAGCGATAATTGGTCAAGATTCCAAAGACAAAATTATCGAATTCATTATGAAATATGTGACTTGTAGAATAGCAAATAAGGAAATTTCACCCACATTACACACACGAGTTACTACTCATCAAAGTCATCGACATAATAATTACTGTTTACGGACGAAAAACCAGACATCTGGAAAAGTTATGAATGTATGTAGGTTTGGCTTTCCTCGTTCAATTACTGATTCTTTTGTGTTGCGTGACCCCGCGATTTCAATCAGTGGTCGAAGAACTTTACGTGCCAAAAGTCGGTTGTATGATCTTCCAAGAAATGAAAATGAAACATTCATCAATGATTATAATCCTACGGTTCTAACAGTCTGGGAAGGTAATATGGATATTCAGTTCATTGGAGAATCTACTATACTACTGACTCAATTATATTACAATGTATTCTACTAAATCCGAAAAAAGAGTTTCCTTATCGATGTGATTCGAACATGGATTAGCAATAAACTCCATCTCAAGACCGCAGTGATCGCCCCAACTGGCATTGCTGCTTCTAATGTTAATGGTTGAACTGTTCATAGATATTTCCAGTTACCCGTGGAACATGATAATCGTAGAAAATATGTTCAGCTGTCTGATGGGTTGTTGAAATTAATGCGAGCAGAACTAAACGACGTGAAGCTCATAATTATCGATGGAATATCGATGGTTTCCAATATCAATTTGATGTACATCAATCTTCGATTAATCGAAATAGTTAATACATCGGATGATCCCCAAGGATGGTTTGGCAAAAAACACATTCTGTTTTTCGGAGATTTACTGCAACTTTCTGCAGTCCACCAAGGGTGTCCCTATGTAAAACTGTGCGATAATGATGTCGAAAAACATATGAATAGGACAACAGGGTGGATAGAAGTACAAGATTCCCGTGTAAGTAAAACTAGATGGCCAGTCAACCCCAAGGATGCTTTCATGTTTTTCTTTGAGAAAATTGCAACTCGGTGAATGTCAGTGTGTTCATCCAATTATGATATACATATGAAAGCCTTTAACAATAGAGAATTCATTCTTATATTCATCAATTATTTGACTGTTCCGTTAAAAAACTGGGAGAACTGTCATGTTATAATAAAAATACATGAAATCTGCTAAAAAAACAAAATATCTTTTGTTAAAAAAAAATTGCCAAGAACGGATGTGACCGGAAATATTCTTAAAAAATATTGTGAAAAATCCATTCTCCTTAAGAAATGGAATCCTTGCTCAAAGAAAATCAACAGCATAACATTGAAAGAGCTTTTAGGGGTCTATGCTGGACTGTTGGTGTGTGTGTGATTGTTTTTGTGCTACTGCTATTTGAAGTTAAAGTTTCGTTGGATAATTGGACTAATAAAACTTTTTGGTTCATCTACCGTTTTTTATTGTTTGGTGAGATTTTGGTGAAACTTGTGTTTTAAGGTTAGGAGTACACGTGTTGGCTATGGCCAGTACCCCTCCGAGCTCATTAAACTCAAACTGGGATACAAACACAACGGTGGGAACTGCTAGAGAGCGTGAGGCATACAGTGGTAATCGAAATCCTAGTAAATCATCAATAAATAGTGAAACGGGGCCCAAAAAATTTAGCAAAACCACTGGTGTGGCTAACTCGCCCAAGGTGGGTAAACTCTCTGTACTGGAATCTCTCGCAAAAAAACCGGAAAAACTGCAGAAATCGATTGACACATTTGTCGTTTGTAGAGTTGGTACTCCAAAAAGGAGAAAACAAATAGATGATAGTGAAGAATCAGATGATACAACATCTGTTCGTTCCCTCAAGATACGGAAATAGGCTGTCTCCCAAATGAATTCGCAACAGAGGTCAACAATGGACACTCCCGGGCAGGAAGGCATACTGTCGCCAGAGACCCTGATGATACTGAGAAGTATTCAGGACCTGAAGACTGAAATGCAGGCCGGTAATGAAATACATGCAGTAAAGCTTTCGGAGCTTGAAAATTCCATAACTGCTCGTTTGGACAAGCTGGATGAAAGGGTGAAGTCGGCGGAAACTCAAGTGAGTGGAATAAAATCTGAGAAAATGAGGGAAAATCTCAATCAGCGGGTGGGGATTTTAGAAGAACGAGTACAGAAGTGCAGCGCAAATAAAAATGAGTACTTGGTAAATTGGGTATTCAAGATAACTAAGAGGCTTGATCGAAAGGAAAAGAGTGAAAAAAAATATAATCTAATTTGTAACGGACTCGATATACTAGCTGAAAACCCGAAGGCACTTGTTGCTGAATTTCTGCATACTCATTTTAAAATTCAAGACCCGGTTAATGAAATTACCAGTGTCTCAGTTATTGGCAGAGAAAATGCAAAAGTTTTTCTAGTTACGCTAAAAAGTTTAAACACAAAAAAAACTAATTTTAAATAATGAAAGTAATTGCCTTAAAAATTTTTTATCAAAGCGTATCCACCACGTGTGTTGTCTAGCTACATATATGGAAATGTTGCTGACACCTGGCTTGATGCTGATCTGACCATGGTTGAACTAGCGATCGCATTAAAAACGTTAAAAAATAATAAGGCAGCTGGGCCTGATCAAATACCCAATGAATTTTGGAAAGGTCTCCCGTTGGTTGGGAAGCAATTGCTATTGAACTTGCTCTGAACAATGTCCTGGAGACTGGTATAGTACCTGATTCCTGGCCATGCGCAGCCCTAACTATGATTCATAAAAAAGGACCAAAAGATGAAACGGAGAATTATCGTGGGATTGCCCTTACGAACGGTATTCTTAAAATATTTACAAAAATCCTTACTAGTAGACTGAGTAGGTGGGTAGAGGCGAACGGTCTACTGCCAGAATCTCAGGCTGGGTTCAGGGAGCAAAGGAGCTGTGAAGATCAATTTTTTCCCCTTTTAGCTACGTTACAAATGCAATTACGTTTTGCAAACAATTCGGTGTATGCAATATTTATTGACTTTTGCAGAGCTTTTGACTCAGTCCCTCACAACCTCCTATGGTGGAAGCTAGCTAAGCTGGATGTTAGTAAAAAAATTCTAGTTTTTCTAATTAATTTATATAATAAGGCAAATGCCCAAGTGAAATTAAGGGGAGAGTTATCGGCTGGTTTCGGAATCACGGAGGGAGTGCTACAAGGTGAAATATTGAGCCCTCTGCTCTTCATTTTGTATGTGTCAGACTTTCAGCAGTATTTCAGCGACAGGGGTTTTAGAGGGCTGAGTATTGATGCTAGTTATGATCTTTTGATGCCGACCTATGCCGATGACACTGCTCTGCTTTGCCATAGCTTACAGGATGTAAAAAATAAGTTAAGAGTGCTCAAAGAATATTGCGTATTGAATCGTCTAACCGTAAACACGGAAAAAACTAAAGTATTACCGTGTAGAGCTAGTGGCAGAGTGACGAAGTCCGAAAGAAATGTTTTTGTATATGATGGACAGCCTGAAGAAACTGTGAATGAATATTTGTACTTGGGCGTGCTCTTGGACAGTAGCGTGAAGGGGTTTAAGACAGTTAGCCACGCGAGTAAAAAGACAAAGCTGGCTTCCGGAGCAACTAAGTCAATTTTGACGAAATCAAAATCGAAGGCCTGGAGCACTAAGATCAAACTATTTGAGAGTGTTGTAACTCCAACACTGTTTTATGCAATTACTTCATGGGGGCCAGGTCACCTAGATGCAATTGACAAGATCCAGGATGAGATTTTTAAACAGTTGTTATTGATTCCATCCAATACACCGGGATATGCAATCAGATTAGAACTAGGACGGAGACATCTAGCCATTAAAGTGGTAGATATGATTTTCAACTGGGTGACTAAAGTCCTTAACATGAATGGCTCGCGTATTCCGAGGATTTGCTGGAATAGGCTGGTTTACTTACTGGACAAACAATCGAATAAATCGCAATTTAACTGGATTTCGAGGTTGCAAGGTGTGCTGGATGAGATTGGAATGGGTGGTCTGTGCTGTTCTATGGACGCAAAAATTTGGTCGGAAAATAAATATAAGGCACTCTCTAGACTCACGTCCTTGTATAGGAATCGAGACCTTTGTAGATTGCAGAAGAGCAAATCGCTTCAGCTGAAAATTCCTAGAGGGGAATTTGGCAGTGCGAGGTATCTGATGATTCACTGTTCTTTCAGTCTGACGCGTATTATTGCACAAATTCGATTTGCCAACTTTTTTTCAGGAAGATTTCTCTGTAAAAACGAAATTTTCCGACTGCTCCCCGGTTCTTTGTGCAGATTATGTCATACTGAACCAGAAACTGTGGAGCATGTCATTGTTAGAGGTCCTCATTATTTGGACATCAGGTTAGCTCATTTCAAGGCTCTATTGGAAGAGGTGGATATTTTGAACTCCCTGCTAGACATCACAAGTCCAAAGCATGTGAAGCGATTGGCTCTATTTATGATTGATGCTCTTGAATGGCGGGAGAAAACTCTGTATGAAGAATGGTGACTGATTGGATTCTGTTGTAAATTTGGGTAATACTTTGTCTGGCATCCCCCCGTGTAAAGTGAGTGTCACACTTGATGTAAACCCACAAATGCACGTAATGTAATAATAATAATAATAATAATAACATTGAAAGAGCTTTTGCTTAGGCTGGCTGGGATCGTCCTCTTTCTTTACAAAAAATTATGACATAGAGAAGTGCCTGCCAAGCACGGACCCGGGAGACTAAGAAATCAGACACTCACCTCAGAGGAAAAGTAAGTCATCTCGAATATAGTGATCCAATTAAAAAAATTGAGGCAAGAAACATTCCAAATAGAACAACTTTAGATGTCACAATCGAGACAATGTAAAAATTATAAGATGACAAATATCAAGTTGGGACAAAGTATGCAATTCATAAAATCAAGTTCAGACAAATTATAAAACTTGAAGAATCAAGTCGAAACAAATTATAAAATTTCAAAAATAGAGTTAAAACAAATTATAAAATTAAAAAAATAAAGCTAAGACAAATTTCAAGTCAACGAACTTGGTGCGATGTGGTCGATATTGTCGCACGCCAAGTTCATTGACTTGAAATTTGTCTTAGCTTTATTTTTTTAATTTTATAATTTGTTTTAACTTGATTTTTTTCATTTTATAATTTGTTTCGACTTGATTCTTCAAGTTTAATAATTTGTCTGAACTTGATTGTATGAATTGCAGAATTTGTCCCAACTTGATATTTGTCATCTTATAATTTTTACATTGTCTCGATTGTAGCATCCAAAGTTTTTCTATTTGGAATGTTCCAGGCCTCAATTTTTTAAATTGGGTCACCATATTCGAGATGACTTACTTTTCCTCTGAGGTGATTGTCTGATTTCTTAGTCTCCCGGGTCAGTGCTTGGCAAGCCCTTCTCTATTTCATAATTTTTTGTAAAGAAAGAGGACGGTCCCAGCCAGCCTAAGCAAAAGCTCTTTCAATGTTATGCTGTTCATTTTCTTTGAGCAAGGATTCCATTTCTTAGGGAGAATCGATTTTTCACCATATTTTTTAAGAATATTTACGGTCACATACGTTCTTGGCGATTTTTTTTTAACAAAAGATATTTTGTTTTCTTAGCAGATTGCATATACTGCACGAATGCGATCCAAAATGTAATCCGCTCGATTCTGCACGAAAATGCTTCGATTGAGGCCTTCATGACAGCGCTGGGTTCATTCATTCACTTATTACATACATAATTGTGGAGACTGTTATACCTCCGTACTGATGGAAATTATCAAAAAAGGCATTCTACATAAAATACGTATTTTTATATGGCAAACAACTTTCCCGGTATGAATTTTGCGCTAACTCTAATAGTTAATAATAATATAAGTACTAGACCACTTTTACTCAAAATTCAATCAGTCATAAAATATGCTTATATCTGTCAACTGCGACAGTAAGTGCCTGGATTATAACATTTTTGTGTGAATGAACGTTCATTATCACTATTTTCGATTTTTGCTCAACATGAATTTGTCAAAAGCAGGGGAACAACTCGATGGATTCGATCAAAAATCTAAACAGCTCTAAGTTACACGGAGACGCAACGATTGAAAAAAAAATTAATCGAATCGCACGATCCGTTTCCAATCCGTTATTTTTATTTCGTTTAACGTTGCCTTTTTATTTCATTGGTGGTATGCTTCCGAATGGTTCCGGCTTTGTCATAGCCGATTTATGGGGAACATTTCATATATCTGTTTATTATGAAATACTGAATATCACTGAATGGAACGAATCATACATTGCATTCTTATTGACCCAGTGTCGGGAACCGGCATTAAAAACTTCTTCGTGGAGAAGAGGAATCTGGGAACGGTTCATTTTAGCGCTATATGTAATAAGTTGGATGCTCATTGATTGATATTGAATCAATATCATGCGTTTCCGATATAGGGACATATACAACTCATTTGAAAAAGGTTCCTCATTACAATTGAAGTCTATTTCTTGTCCAACTTCCCGATCTGGGGAAGCTATTGTAATGACACCGAAAATGAAAAGTGCCAGATCCATGAAATTCTCACATTTCTCGACGTTTTGCATGATCCTGAAGTGATTTCAGAGAGGTGTCTGTATGTGTGTGTGTGCGTATGTGTGTAAACAAAAAACTGGTTAACGTTTCCGGCGGAACCACCGGAGGGATTTCCTTTTTTTTTATTGATGCGTTTCAGTGGTGTCCAGGTCTGAAAGGAATGATTTTTTCAACAAACACTTCGTTCACTTGTTATTAACAAATTCAATTGTTTAGATCGCTCTATAGCAAGTACGCTTGGAGATGCGAAATAAAGTGTTTAATGAAAGTCGTTCCACACGTAAAAACACACATTTGAGGTTTTATGACTTTTTGTTCTAACAGCCATAGTTAATTGTTATCAACAAAAAGGATTGTTTATATCGTTGCATCATGAAAACGTTTAGAATAACGAAACAAATTAGTCAATGAAATTTGTTCCATACACGAAAATACATATTTCATGTTGCATAACTTTTTTTACTAACACCGATAGTTAATACTTATTAACAAATTCAATTGTTTAGATCGCTCTATCGCGGGAACGCTTCGAGATACGAAACAAAGGGGGTAATGTAAGTCGTTTCACACGTAAAAATACACATTTGACGTTCCATGATTTTTCTGCCAATAATAATTCACTTGAGCAACATATATCCGTTCTCGCTAAAATTTCGAGTTATTGCTCTTTTTCTGTTTTCCTCATAAAATTCTTGTTAACACGTTAACTGTATGAACAAATACAGATTTTAACTTGTAATTTGGCATGAAGTTGGGGCTTACAGGAGTAATGATCCCTATTAAATTTCAGCTCCATCGGTCTATTAGTTTTTGAGATATGAGGATTTGTTTATAAATCGTTGTTTGTGAATATCTCGGAAACTACGCAACGAAATTTAATTCATTTTGTAAAACAATGTTCGCCTCGATACCCTCTATCTCATTCAATGGAACAATATATACCCGTTCCCGCTAAAATTTCGAGTTATAGCTCTTTTTCTCATAAAATTCTTGTTAACACGTTAACTGTATGAACAAGTGGAGATTTTAACTTGTAATTTGGCATGAAGTTGGGGCTTATAGTAGTAATGATCCCTATTAAATTTCAGCTCAATCGGTCCAGTAGTTTTTGAGATATACGGATTTGTTTATGAATCGTTTTTTGTGAATATCTCGGAAACGACGCAACTAAATTCAATTCATTTCGTTAAAACATAGTCTCGATGCTGTCTATCCCAATCAATCAAAAAACATTTACCTGTTCCCGCTAAAACTTCGAGTTATTGCCCTTTTTCTGTTTTCCTCATAAAATTCTTGTTGACACGTTAACTGTATGAGCAAATAGAGATTTTAGCTTGTAATTTGGCATGAAGTTGGAGCTTATAGTAGTAATGATTCCTATTAAATTTCAGCTCGATCGATCCATTAGTTTTTCAGGTATAAGGATTGGTTTATAAATCGTTTTTGGTAAATATCTCGAAAACTACGCAACCAAATTCAATTAATTTTTGCTTCCGAATGGAAGCTAAGCAATCGTTCAATTTTAACATTTTCCAATTTTGCCTGGAAATGATGTAGCATGGTCTGAAACATAAAGATATGATGTTTATAGAAAATGTATGTGTTAAAAAATGTTATTGTAAATTAGGTGGGATTTCTCCACAACATCTTACCTTCAATAGTTGTTCGATAAAGTGGACTGTAGTTTTAATTAGTGCAAAAAATAGGAGCCAGATTGGTGCCCTGAAATTGGGGGCGACATTTTGGGCAAAATGATTATGATCACTCACGGTTAATTATCATAGTCGTTTATTAAAAATCCTTAAAATTAACTAACTTGGTTGAAAAACGATGAATTGTTATAATAATGCATCGCACAACAACTTTTTAACTGAATGTTTATCTCAGAATGTAAAAGTTCACTATTAAATGTCCCGTCAATGTTTCTATTGAACGCACTCAACAAGATTTACACTCTATGATTAACTGGCGAGTTTCAGATGATTGAATTGATCCATTAAAATAACACCCAGTGTCCACTACAGGTGATGTAGCTCAGCTAAGTATGTTTATGTAGTGGATGGGTTGGTGATACTACAGAAAGTTTGGTAACCGGTGCAATTATCTCAATATTGTGAGTCCACCTTGTTTTGTTCCCAATAGCTTCAGCTACTCAGTCCACCTCTGCTAAAGGGAAGCATCATGGTGGTTGCATTTATTTATTTATTTATTTACACATTCAAAAGCCAATAACATGACGTACAAAGAAGAGTATTCATACTATAGTTAAGAAAAGAAATACGATACAATAATATACAAAAGGGAATACACAAAAAGAATACTAATATCGATGGCAGAATGAGAGGCAAGCCGTAATGGATGCTATAGGTAATTTTACATAGACTATGGGATGCTATTGTATTGATACTATGGATTATACTCGAGTACACATAGTCACTAGTACAAATTTTTCACAGTTTCATTCAATTTGTCTAGTATATCACCGTAGATATCACAGAAAATATCAATGCTAGGGTGACGGTTTAAGAGGAGATTGACACCTGTACAGGCCTGATAAATGGGAGACGAGATGGCAATATTATTCCTCAAAAAAGGGAGATAAAACAAATCGTTAGATCTCGATCAATATCTGGGGAGTCTGAAGTTGAGGTAACTCAGGAGTAAAGGAAAATCAATTGAATTACGAATCATCTTAATCACGAATAAAATAGATGTTTTAGCCCGTAACTGTTCCAAAGAGAGATAATCAAACCGTTCACATAACCCATGATAATCACTCCCCCTTTCAGGATATATACCATCCTCCTTCCATGCCAGGAATTTCAAGAATCTTTTCTGTATAAGCTCTAACTTCATGATATATTTCTTATATATAGGTGCCCAAATAACACATCCATAATCAAGTTTTGATCGAACCAATGAATTAAATAACATTTTAACAACCTTAGTATCATTGAACGTCTTACAGTTCCTCAATATGAAACCTAATGTGCGCTTAGCGCTAGTGATTAATCCTTCTATGTGCGGATAAAATGACAAGGTACGATCAAAAGCAACACCAAGGTCAATAGATGAGCTGACTCTCCTCAGCACAGTTTTATCGATTGAGCAATCAAAAAGAATAGGGCTTCGGACATCATAATATGAAGCATATAAGCATTTTTTGACATTTAGAGGAAGAGAATTAGTTTGGCACCACCGTTTGGCAAACTTATCAATATCATTTTGGAGGGATTCACAATCATGAATGTCTGCAATACGGTTGAAAATCTTCGCATCATCAGCATAGAATACAAAGTCACACTCCAATTGGAAAGACGCTTGATTCAAGAAGATATTGAACAACAACGGGCCTGGATTGGACCCTTGAGGAACCCCAGAAGTGGGTGAGATTGTTCTGGATTTTGATTGGATCTTCGAACCGGGAGCACATTCATTATTTTTGACACACCGTTCCGATACACAATTTTCAAGTTCACATTGTCCTCTGAGGTCTTCCTTTGTTCTAACTCTGAATTTAGTTTCCTGTATTCCCGTCGTTGCAACTCCGTGTGGTCTGGGTGAATTGAGACATGGGCCAAAGCATCCGGTAAATTTTGCATCTTTCTTTTCTGTGAAAAGCTCATTAAAATATGAGAAGCTTTATCCATTGTTGGAAAAATAACTTTTACTGGCCTAGATTGAGCAAGATTCTTTGAAAATTTTCCAAGTCGAAGATAGCTCAAGCAGTTAATGTCCTCATGTATCGAAAGATCGTTAAAGATTTTGATAAGTGACTCACCAAGTTTTGATTTCCTTGATTGAGGATCTATATCAGTATTTTCAGGAATACCATGAATGAGTACATTACGTTTTCGTAGCAAACGATCCTCCATTTCACGAAGGGAGTCATTAATCACCACATCAGGAATTTTGGACAGCTTAGCGTCAACGTCTGTGATACGGGCCGTAACCGAAGAGACGTCCCTATTAAGATTCTCCAGATGAATGTTAACTTCATTATGGTTTTCATCAACTTTTTTAACTTTATCCTGTAGATCATGAATTTCATTGAAAATTTCAGTCTTTGATTCTTGCTTCAAGTCATCAAATATTCCTTTAAATAGATCTTCAACAGTTTCCTTAAGATCTGCTCTTATATTAGCACTCACAGCATCTGTGATATCATCGATAATTGATTTACGGTCTTTATCGGATAATGTCAATACTTTGCTCATCACAGTAGGTGAGTTATTGCCAATCGATTCCTTACCACAACATGTATGAAGCCCGCCATTGGAAAGAACCTTGGTTAACGAGGCACATTCGATGTGGTACGGTTTTTTACATGTTTTACATCCCACAGCATCTTTCACAATTACGCCCTTATCACAAAAACTACAATTGACAGTTGCCGTTCTAGATCTGGTCGAATGAACGTATGGGATTGTATCAGCTGTTGTGGGGGTACGCAAATTTTGTGGCTGCAAGCGTGATCCAACATTTTTAGCAGGGGTAACCATGATTACATGCAACTCAGCTCACAATCCAATGTATAATGTTTTAAAGTTCAACCAACAATGTGGAAGTTAAGGGTGCTCAATCACTCACAATATCACAGGAAATATTGATAATGAAGCTGAATAATTATGTACACAGCCACATAGTGCGTACAATAGCCAGCATAATAGAAAGTGCAAAATCACGTTAGAAAATTCATTATGAGTGAACCAGCACACACAGTTACTACTGATTGCTCCACTTGATACACAAATCGATGTGTTTTATTTTAAATTTGACTTTCGAAACACTTTAGAGGTTATGTTTACACAGCCACACATCAGGTTTTTGTCAACGAGATTTGTGAATTAAGGGCTACGTCAGTACAACCCCACTGCCAGGACTCTCAAAAATTACGGTCGTTAAGATAAATCCCGAATATAGCTGCTGTTTTGAAGTGGGCACCCTAGAAGATACACAAGTTCACCATGTACATGGCAGCCACATGGCAAGTAGCAAAAGCGAGATCCACAAAGAATATAAAGTCAATGTTACGAAGTTATCAATTCACCAGGACACATCACAAGTTACTAACTATAATTAACACCATTCAAATTGCCAAACACTTAATAATTACTGTTAAATCGTGAAAAAAGTACAGAGCACATCACCGACTCAGCCTCCACAGTCATTTGCACATAATGATGATTTTATGCTCCTATATCCCATCTGGGTGACTTGAACTTTCTGTCCTTTAATTTATTAATATTGACTGTCTCATTTGGTGATGTATCTCTGATCTCATGCGTGAACTCATGTGGTTGTTTTCATTTGTGCCACGTGGCGATCATTACATAACTGATTTGCACACTCTTATGTAATACGAACTGTGATGCTAATGTTTAGTCAACTTGATAGAAAATGCATTCCAGCTTCGAGACGCAATGGTACCAATATGAACAATTATCACTACATTGATGTAGTGTGTAAATGTACCTGTGTATGAGATGACTCACTCAATGGTATGTGGTTATGTCCCTTTCACTCTTGATTCCACACTCCAATTGTTGATGAACTCGGTGATATAACTACTCGATTACACAATGCAGATAATGTAGAATTATGTGGTTGGTGATGAACTCAAAAAAAGACTCAACTGTTTTGATATAATGTGACCCGTGAACTGTCCACATGTGTACTCAACTCGTGAAGGTATTATAATGGCCGATCCAACGCGCGGGAACGTCGAAGCATGCATCTATATCATGCTCGATGAAGAAGGAGAGGGCCGGCAATGGTAACTGATGGGCCCTTGGGAGAAAGTGCGCTCCCATTTACTCGTCAGTGCCGGCTCAAGGCCCGGCGCCCCTTTTAACAACTTATTGCCGGGAGCTGCTGCCATCTTGGCAGTGCCAATTTGCAACAGTATGTCCGTTAAACCCTCGGCTGGGGCATTTTCGAAAATGAAATGAATAAAGAACTAAAAAAATTTCAAAAAATCTGAAATTTTGGGAGATAGTTGATAGTTATGAGAATTTGTTTATAAATAGTTTTTTGTGAATATCTCGAAAACTACGCCACCAAATTCAATTCCTTTTTTGGAAAATATTCGTCTCGCTAGAATCTATCTCAATCAATCAAAAACACATACCCGTTGTCACTAAAATTTCGAGTTATTGCCCTTTTTCTGTTTTTTTCATAAAATTCTTGTTAACACGTTAACTATACGAATAAATAGAGATATTAACTCGCAATTTGGCATCAAGTTGGGGCTTACAGTAGTAATGATCGCTGTTGAATTTCACCTGGATCGGTCCATTAGTTTTTGACATATGGGTATTTGTTTATAAATCGTTATTTGTGAATATCTCGAAAACTACGCAACCAAATTCAATTCATTCTTTTTGACCATATTCGTCTGGATACCATCTATGCCAAACAATCAAAAAACATTTACCCGTTCCCGCTAAAATTTCAAGTGATTGCCCTTTTTCGGTTTTTCTCATAAAATTGTTCTTAACACGTGAACTGTATGAACAAATAGAGATATTAACTTATAATTCGGCACGAAGTTGGGGCTTATAGTAGTACTGATTCCTATTGAATTTCACCTCGATCTGTGCATTAGTTTTGGAGATATAAGGATTTGTTTATAAATGGTTTTTTTGTGAATATCTCGAAAACTTCGGAATCAAATTCAATTCATTTTTTTTAAATATTTGTCTCGATGCCATCTATCTCAATCAATCAAAAAACATATACCCCTTCCCGCTAAAATTTCGAGTTATTGCCCTTTTTCTGCTTTCTCATAAAATTCTTGTTAAACGTTAACTGTAGGAACAAATGGAAACATTAACTTGCAATTTGGGATAAAGTTGAGGCTCATAGTAGTAATGATCCCTATTAAATTTGAGCTCGATCGGTTTCCTCATTTTTGAGATATAAGGATTTGTTTATAAATCGTTTTTGCGGATAAAAATGGCCTAGGCCGTTTTCGAAAATCAATTTTTATCAAATAAAATGAATAAAGGACTAAAAAAATTTGTTTTAATCTGAAATTTTATGAGATAGTTGGCAATATTTTCTTGAAGAATATATAATTTCTTGAATATAGAAAAATATATTCACATTATAAGCTCATGTACAAAATGAAATATATTTCAGTTGCATATTAAATACACAATTTTATCCGAATTATATGTGGTACGGTTAGGATATAGTTAAAATATATTTTCGCATATATTTTTTTCCCGTGCGGGAAAAAATATAAAGCGCAAGGGACAATGCCCCTTGGCACATACAATATAGTTAGGTTCGGTTGTCCCCAGACCACGACGGAACATCGGCGAACCAATACTTCGTTGTGTAGGGGACGATATCGTGGTTTCTTCAGTAGACAATCCTTTACGGTCCTCCACCGCAAGAACATCCTCCGCTTACTCTGGATTTTTCCGTAGCTGCTCCTCGCGGTGCAACTCCGTCAGAACCTCCATTGCAAACACACTGGTCGCGTTCCATGCTGCCTCTGATGGCAGCATGACTTCCACGAAAATTTTCAACGTTTATGGGTTTGTCTGCAGTAGTTTCCCATATACATAGTTGCAAGTCGAAACGCGGACATGCAAGGAAAACATGTTCCGCATTTTCATGTATGCTCTGACACTTTGGGCAATCCGGGGAATCTTCATGTTTGAATTCGTGAACATATTTCCGAAAGCATTCGTGTCATGAGAGCAGCTGGGTTAGATAATAGTTAACTTGCCCATGTGATCGGTCAAGCCAAACATCCAGCTTCGGTATTACTCGATGAGTCCACCGGCCTGTGCTTGAGGCCTCCCACAGTAGCTGCCGTTGCTCAATGCTGTGGTTGCGTTGTTCCGTTCTCAGTTCCGCTTGGCTCAGGTTGGTTGATCTTCTGCGCGTAGAAAGGCACCGACGCTCCTCCGCTAGCACTCCGATGGCTAGCATCCCAGCAATGGCACACACAGCGTCGTTAGATAGTGTGCGGTATGCGCTAACCACTCCAAGGGCACTCAGCCTGTAGACTGGAACAATTTGCCGCCGAGATGCTTGGCTTCGTAATGCATCAGTCCATATAGCAATACTGCTTCTGCCTTATTGCGTGAATGTTGGGCTTGCTGTCTGAAACTAAGTCGGGCATCAATCATGATTCCTAGGTACCGTATGTAGGGCTGGGAAGTTCCTTTGTGCGAGCCGACTTGCAGCGTGATTGTCTCCAATTGCTTTCGGCTTGTGATAAGAAGTGCATCGGTCTTATGCTCCGCAAGTTGTAAACCTATCGTGTCCATCCATTGCCGTATCTTGTGGAAAACATTCTCGAAAATGAGCTGGAGCGTGAACCGGTGTTTGCCCACAATGATTATGGCTACGTCATCCGCAAAAGCTACGAGTTTGGCCCCCGCCGGTAATGCTATTTTGAGCAATTCGTCCTTATATATTTAGGAGAACCTTATATATTTTAGGACCTACTTCTGTGTCATATCTAAGGACTCTGTCGGTAAAGTAATTAGCTACCATCTTTTGCAAATATGCCGGTATCAGTAGCTTCGACAATACCGCCAAGATGGAATCCCATCGCAGTGAGTTGCAGGCATTCTTGATGTCCAGAGTGACAACCAAACAATATTGTTTCGTACGTCCTTTCCATCGCCTGCCCTGGATTGTTTTCTTGGCTATTTTCACCACCCGGCCTATAGCATCCAACGTAGATTGTCGTCGTCTGAAGCGGGATTGGGCTTCAGCAAACCACTGCCTCAATTCTCTGGTGTATTATGCGCCCCAGGATCTTGCCCGCCGTATCCAGCATGCAGAGTAGACGATATGATGACGGCTCGTCCGGTGGCTTTTCTCCCTTAGGAAGACGTGCGAGTCTCTGTTGCTTCCATCTGTTGGGGAAGATACCCTCCTGAATGCAAGGATTGCACATGTCTAGAAAATTCCAGGTGCTGCACTAATGGCTGCCTTTAGCGCTATGGTTGGCACACCATCGAGGCTGACGGGCTTGTTGTTACTCACTCTACTACAGGGCTGCAATAGGTCCTCAGCTGTAACCGCTGCAATTTCGCCGTTGATATGATTCTTCACACACGTTCTTTTAAGATTTGATTGTTGAGGAAATAAGAGAGGCACAATCCTCTCCAGAAGCTCACGGCAGGTGGTTAGGGCATCGGTTGACTCTTAAGCCGCGTCATAACCACCTTGTACGGTCTGCCCCAAGGATCCTTATCCACTTTCTCCAAGAGCTCGTTCCAACAGTCTCGTTTGCGAAGCTTTATGGCCTTAGTGAGTTTACGCTTAGCGGATTTATACTTCACTTCAAGGCTTATGGCATTGGACTTCTTCCTTGCACGCTGCCAAGATCTTCTCGCTGCGAAACATTCCTTGCGAAGCATAGCTATTTCATCGCTCCGTCAATACACCGGTGGCTGTCGGTTTCCACTGACTTATCTGGGCATACTCGCGTCGGAGGCATCGGTGACTCTCCGCATGACTCGACCCACTTTTTCGGTGGCATTTCTACCACTTACTGAGTCGATCTTAAATGCAAGAAAACGGGTGATGTAGAATTTTGTCAGATTCCAGTCGATTTCGTTTGTTTCATTCGATGTGGGCACAGACCTCCAATCAACCGACACCACCCAGAGTACCGCTCCATGGTCACTGGCAGTCTAGATCTCGGATACCTCCCAGGCACATTTTCCTTTAATGAGGCTGCTGCTGACGAAGGTGAGGTCTATAAATGAGCTCACTTATCCTCTGCGAAATGTCGGTTCATTTCCATCATTCAATAGGACGATATCGAAAGTCGAAAAGGCTTCTAGTAAAGCTCGTCCTCGCTGATTCGTCTCCTTGCTACCCCAGTCGACTGCCCAGGAATTGAAATCTCCCGCAATGGCTACCGGGAAATGCTGTTTCGGATCGACCACGAGTCTATCTAGAAATGCTGTGAAGTCTTCACAACAAAGGCTTGGTGGTGCATAGCAGCTATCAAAATAGATACCATTCGCCTTGGACACCACAAAGCCAGACTGTTCGTTACCGTCGTATCCTTCAAACGGCAAAGCACCGCAGGACCAAATGGCGGCTTTATGGCTAATATCGGTCACCCAAGCTTGAGTATGTAGGTTCCTATACGCTTCCGAAGTGATGGCAGCATCAATCTTCAAGCCCCGAACGGCCTGCGTCAGGAGATCCTGTGCGGCTGCGTATTGGCAAGGTTCACTGGCAACACTCGCGCTATGGTTTCGTACGGATCTTCTGAAGTGCACTCTGATAGACTGGGCACTTGATAGTACCAGCTACATGGACGTGATTCTGCGTGGGTTCCCGTTCGACGCATAAAACACATTTGGGAGACGCCTTGCATTCAGAGCTTTTGTTCCCTTTTTTGCCACATTTGTGACACAGTTCTGATCGGTCCATTGAGCTCTTACAATTAATGGCAAGTTGCTCGTAGTGCCAGCACTTGAAGCACTTTAGTGGCCTTGCGACTGTCACGATACGGGCATATACCAGGCTTAGGCGTATGTTAGTGCCCTTGCTCAGTAAGTTCCTTGCACTCGCCGTAGGAAGTATTACGGAGGCAGATTGTATTCCTCTGTATGACTTGCGAAGAGACCTGATGGCGCTCAATGAAACGTCACTGTCCGCTCCATCGGCCTGTCTCAAGGCATCAAGAATGTCCTTGGTCGCGACGTCATCGAGATCCTTAATTTCCAGTTCTTGTTGGGGTCCTTTGTTGAGGACTGTTGCCGCATTTTTGAGGGCTCTAACCATGGTCTGCTCCAGCTCAATAGCGTGTTCCTTCTTCCTTTGGCAAGATTAATAGAACATCTCCTGAGGCTTTTTTGCGGATTTTATCTAGGCATGTGCTAGCCGCATCAACGCTCTCATCTTTCTTTATTTTGCCGACAATTTCAGAGTAGTGTTGGTGTGTGTGTGTGTTTTTTTCTACTTATTTCTATTCGTATTCATCCACGTAACCGCTGCTGGGCATTACTTCGTGGGCAATAGTACGGATCAGAGTACCCACCCATTGCGGCTGGGGCCGACTTCGCCATTTCAGGTTATCGTATTTCTAATCACAGGGTAAATGTCCAGAAACCCCTGTGATACGATGGCGGGCGTCTACGATGGAACCCTCCCTCCCCCCCCCCCCCCCCCCGCGCGACGGGTCGCGTTCGGTCCCGGCTCACGGTCTCACTTCATGGATACCGCCGATAGCACACACGGAATGTTCCTGCCATCGGTCGGAGTCCGTGAGAAAATATTTTTCAGAAAAAATATTTACAGTGAGCGGGAATCGAACGCGGGACCTTTAGAATAGTAGGCAGACACTCTACCCACTACACCAAAGCCCCGTCTGTCTGTGTGTGTGTGTGTGTCCATCTGTGGACATAAAAACTTTGTGGAACGCTTCCTGAAGAACTAATGAACCAATTTGGGTTTTTTCTTGATCGATGCGTTTCCGTGGTGGCCGGAAAGGACTCTCAAAGTGAAATAACAATTATTTCTATTGTTATGAACAATTTCAGTTGTTCATAAGGCTGTATCTTACGAAATATTATAGATACTCAAAAATGTGTCTAGTTAATGGTGTTCCTTGTAAAAAACTACATATTTTGTGTCTCTTACCTTTTCTCGTATCTTTAACCGTTTCGGCGTTGGAGAGTTATAAACAATTGAAATCGTTTAGAACGAAAAAAGTGAGAGATTGGGAAGCTAGTATCTAATGAATGTTGTTCCTTACATAAAAAAAGGTGTCTGATGTGAGACTTTTTTTTCATATCTCGGGGAAGCCATAGTTTTCAAGAAGCTGCCGAAGGTGGAGGACCCAGTTATGTTTTATATCTAGATTGCCTCAAGTGCATAGGTGTTTCAAACATATTTTGAGAAAACGGAAATCCTCCATCTTCAGCCACCTAATTAACCAGTTGAGAGCGTATTTAAGGGCAGTAGCCGGTAAGGGAGCTCTCCCGATCTCAAGTCTTACCGCGTAACCCGCTGACGAAAGAGGGGGATTGAGAACCCTTTTAAAAAACTTCACTTGAGCCCGTTCCATGCGGTCGAGCTCGTTGAGGGCCCACACTTCACAACCGTAAGATATAACACTAAGCACTAAACTGTTAAAAGAGTATCAATTGTGAGCCACGAATCTGCTTTAGACTTGTACAAGATATGAAGAGCCGCCGATGCAGCACTACTGGAGGCGCCGACCTTGTCCTCAGCCGCTACACGAAAAGAACCTAAGGAAGAAAACCTGATCCCAAGGAAACGATATTCGTTGACAATTTCTAGAGGTTTCTCATCAAATGTAAAAAAGAGATCAGTTCTCCTTCCCGGGCCTTAGAAAACCATGATCTTAGACTTACTACAGTTTAAATTCAACGAGTTATCGGCAAAATATCCCTTAATATGCCTCAGAATTCTGCGGAGATTAGAGGGGCTGTCCGTCAGAACGACAATATCGTCCGCGTAAGTTAGAAGCATTATGTCGCTCCGAGGACCAACACCCACTCCCCGACAACCCTTCTCTCGCAAATATATTCCAAGATCAGAAAAAAAGCGCAAAGTATATAGGACTCTCAATCCCCCCCTGCAGGACGCCCTCAGATATATCGAAGTAATTCGTGAGACCATATGAAGACCGAATTGCAGTCCTGGCATGATCATACAAATTTTTGTACATATTTATGAATTTTGAAGACTCTCCTAATGTGTATAATTTCTGCCACAATTTACGATGTCGAATGACGCGCATGACGCTGTCGAATGCTCGAGTAGAGGCAATAAAAAAAGTGTACAGCTTACGCTTAGATCCTACGAACATTTGCGATATTGCTGCTAAAGTAAAAATATTGGCTATGCGACCACGACCCTTCCGAAATCCAGTCTGAAATTCCAGAAGGGCGGCAGATTCACCAGCCCACAGTTCAAGCCTTCTAACGAGGATAGTAGAGAAAATTTTACTTATGCAATTAATCAACAAAATCCCTCTGGAGTTAGCTGGCTCAAGGGCGTCATCCTTCTTGTACAGCATGAAAAGATTAACTTCCACCCACTGAGTAGCAGTAACTTGGGAATCTAGGTTTGTATTGAACAGACATTCAATGTATAATAACCAATTAGAGGGTACATTTTTATAAAATTCACTAGCAAACCCGGCGAACTCCGTTTTGCCACCAGATGGCTTCGTTTTATGTAACATTTCGTTTGGTGATTAAAAGATAAAGAAAATTTTTTTTTGTTTTATAGTTGAAAAGGGAAATTTTTTTTTCATTTCACAACAGTAATGAATTAATTTCGATTACAAAAATGAAGTGTTATTTAGTTGAACTTCTCTAAGTAAATGAAAGTGAATCCAAAGTACATACAACCAAAGTCTGACGTTAACACAAACAAAGCGGATGGTTTCCCAACTCCTGAGCACGCAACGTATAACTGCCCATGTGAAAAATAATGATGTTCTAAATTTATCCCGCAAACACTAAGCGATTGGCCTTGCGACGTGGTAATTGTCATTGCGAACGCAAGGCGAACTGGAAACTGCAATCGTTTGAAGTCAAACGGAAGATCAGTCGAAATCATTGGTATTCGAGGAATACATACATTTTCACCTGCGTACTTTCCGTTAATAATGGTTGCCTCAATCAAATTCGGCATAAGTCTTTTTATCGAAAGTCCAGTACTGTTGCAAAGTCGCGGTGGATTCAAATTACACAATATCATCATATCTGTACGAACTTTGAGTTGCAAGTTGTGTGGTGGAAATCCTGGCAACTCCAGAAGGTTCAAAAACTTCGTTCGATAATTTACTACATCATCGGGATTTGTTACGGAATCAACGGATTTGTATGTCACCAAATCGCCAGCAATTTTTGATTGAATGGTGAAATTCAGTGCGTGTTCACCATTATTCTTTGCGGCAAGAATTGCTCGTTGCCTTAACCAAGCATAATTCTGATAATTCTCACTAATGTTTGGGAAAACATTTTCAATAAGAGCTAATTGAGAATCTACAAATCGGCAAAAGTCGTTGGTAAGAGTAATTAATCCAAATGTCGCATCAACTGGTACTGTTCCATTTCCAACAGCTAACGATTGTTTGGAAAATTGTGCAGCACTCTGATCATTTTGAAGTTGAACTCTCATATTAGTGGTTAGCGTAATGTTTTTACGTTATTCCATAAAGCTGATGCCTTCAGGCAAGCATTCAATTCATCTGTAGGCGTTCGACGGGAATTACTGGCAACGTCTGCCTGACATCGCCTGCCAACAATATCATGAAGCCGCCAAAGATGTTGTTATTTCGCCGAAGATCCTTCAGCGTGAAGTTGAGTGCTTCAAGTGATTTCTTATGTGCCATTGTGCACTCATCCCAAACAATGAGCTTGCATTGCATCAACAATTTTTCCATTGCACTGGATCGGGAAATATTGCATGTTGGAGTATCAATTGTGTTTAAATTGAGTGGCAACTTAAGCGCAGAATGTGCAGTACGACCGCCATCTAGAAGAGTCGCCGCAATTCCAGATGATGCTAACGCCAAAGCTATGGCACATCTTGATCGAATAGTGGCCAAAATCAATGAGATGACAAATGTTTTCCCTGTTCCTCCAGGTGCGTCCAGGAAGAATAAACCACCAGTATTATTGTCCACCGCTTGCATTAATGTTTCGTATACTTGTTTTTGCTGTTCATTCAGCAACGGCACATTATTTCGAACGAATTTCTGCAATGTATCAACATTGTATTGCAGCTCTCGATTTAATTCTTGGTTGAATGCATCGTGCATCGATCGATTTGGCGCAATCATTCCTACTCCAGTCAGTAGCTTGTTTGCAATAGTCAAGCATTGATCCTCAATCAGAATCAATCCGTCATTGTAGATTTCATCGGTTATTTGGATGTCAGGATTATTCGTTTGAATGCGCAAGCGATGCAAGATATCTTCACATATGTCGTCTTTGTATTTGTTCCATGACTGAATTGATTGTGAAGGAAAACGTGTGGTGATGATAATTGCGAACAGCGGTCGTATTTGGTACGCATTTGATGAAACAACTGAATCCGCAACCGTTAAATCCCAATGAGAATCGTTGGAATTTGTTTGTTGATTGATTCCAAGTGTAATACTTGGGCATTCCAACGTATACCAGCGTCGCTGCAAATGGATCTGCTTTACACATTGCAAAGAAGCTAGTCAATGTTGTCGATGGTGGTCTCTCAGGTCGTAGCGCTGCATTAGCCTCAGTGAAGTAAACTCTATGGCCATTTTCCAAATGCACTGCTAAATGTACAACTGTGGGATAGCCACAGTGCTTCATTAGTACTGACGTATCTGCCCATTTGGAAGTTGCTGATTTCGTCATTCGCATTTTCCGACGCAATACCAAACACAGCCATGTCGCTGCCTTTTGTGACGTACTTGCACAAATATTTGATTGATTTGGCCGAATGACAACTCTCAACGTTTGCATGTGTTTCGAAAATTCGTGATAGCAGCGGGCAATATGGTACAATGAATTCATTTCCGATCTCAATCTCTTGATTTTGAACTTTAACTTTGATAGTTCGACCATTATGTTCTTTTGAACGCCTACGATAAACTGGATATCTATCATTCGCTGTGATTGTTACAGCAACTAACGGTCGCGGATATCGTTTTGTGCACTTTCCATCAGCCATGCAAGGCGATAATGGATTTAATGCACCGCACGGTCCATGCACCATCTGTGTCGTCACAATGTCGTGTAGATGGGGATCAGTGACTGGATCAGGAATGTCAGCTGATATGGTGTCATTCACTTCATTTGAATGTAATTTGTTCAGCAACCAAATTCGGATATGAGCATGCGGCAGTCCACGCTTCTGCCATTCCAACGAGTACATATAACAACGTGTGTCACCAAAAACTCGTTACTTAGTAAGCACATCCATTATAACCTTGAGTTTTTGCTGAAATACTCTGGTGGTTATGTCATGGCGATCTTGTGGTTTTTGGCCCGGTTCCAACTCACGTTCAATTTCCGTCCACTTCGGATTGCATGTGAACGTAATAAATAAATCCGGAGTTCCATAATTTCGCACGTACGTCATAGCGGCTTGAGCGTATTCGTGCATGGGGAGTGGGCTTCCGATATAAAATGATGGGAGAATCGTCAGACGTTAAATATCCTGAACATCACCATCTGAATGAAAAGCATCACGCAAGTGTATATAGTCCTCAGATTGTAGCTTTGTCTGATTGAATCGGATGAACCCTAAACGTTCGGTCCCGACTTTGACATATATGTCGACAGCGAATTGCTGGAATAGCCGACAGCACTTCAGAATGACATTCTCCTCATGTGTACGAATCAGCATACGATACGCATAGTAATTCATTGCGCTTAGATCTTTATTCGTTGATACCCCTGAAAATGGAAAATTAAATGAATTGTTAATGGAAACCAATAATAGCAATAATTAGTGTGTGAATATTGTACCTGTAATTGGATCAACCATCTTCAACGTGATGTATCCGTCTTGCCCTTGAAAATAAATGATTGGATATTATAACGCATCGTACAAACGATGTGTCTCCTTAACACGATGCATGATATTCCTTCTTCGCTGAACGACAATGTCTCGCGATTTAGTTGGATCGCCAACAATAAGTGCAGCAATATCATTAACGGTGCATTGAATCTTCGCACATGTTCCCCTGTTGGGGTACAATCCGCTCTTATGACATATTTGTGCGTATCCGATGGCATTCGTTCCAATGCTGTTTTGAACATATTAACCACAGCATTATTAACGTGAAAAAAATGCTTGCAACTGTTCAATAATTCGTCTCTTTAATTGTTGTGTTCCCTGTATATTGCACCGCACATTCAGCTGATCCACCATCGACGAACTGAAATATATTTGGAGAAATTGATGCGGTTCATCTGGTGTTGGCGCCATTGAACCATGCAAATGATATGATTGTCCTTGTGTCTGTAATTGCAAACAATCATTTGTTGGAAAATACGGTGTAACTTCTGATCGTGTGATTATATATTGTGTGGTATGTATGTAGTTGGCATGTGTTGCAATTCATTGTGTTGGTGTGCGTGATTGGTTGTGTGTGTTGTGTCCTTTACCTTGCAAGTTGGCATGAAGCCGCCTTTCCGAATGATATTAGCGTCAAAGGAAGTCATGCGAAAGCAGTTATTGTATTCAAGGATGTGTTGAAGAAAATGGCTGGAATCGGGATCACTTCCATCGAATGGTTTCAGTGGCTGTGGTGGTGTAAGTATGGATCCAGATTGACTTTTCCACTTGCGCAGCACAATATAGTCGTCATTGGTCCAATATCTAAATTATCATCATCACTGTAGTTCGCAGTGGGATCATATTGGAATGCCAAGCGATTGTATGATGCCAATAATCTTCGTGTGCTCACGCGTTGTCTCAATCGGGAATTTCCTTTTATTATATTTTGTCTTTCTTCACTTAAGTTGTGTGAATACACTTGTTGCTGGCTTGTATATCTTGTGCGGCGGCCGATGTTCGCACGTCGTCCTCTAGGCTTTTTGGACTATGGACAGAGTGGTGAATTTCACCTCAAATGCACGATCCACATAATTTACACAGTTCAACTTACCAGCTCAAAGACAAATGCCTGCTGTTGAAATTGAATGAAAATTTGCACAATACACGTGATTGATTTGATCGTTTCCAATTGAAATGTTAGGAAACGAATAACTTTTTTTTTTTTACTTTTTTTCACAACTCCACAGTGAACACAATACCGGTTTGTCACATGAAATTAACTGAGTAGAGAACAATGAGTAGCTGTCAAACAATGTATCACGCAGCGGCGCCATCTACTTAAAATATTGGTTTGTAGTACATGCTATGTATCCGAGATGGCGCTCTGTGTGAAAAATGATTTTCCCGCTGTTCTGTTGAAATTTTTCCTGAATTTCCTTTGCTATAAACTTCACGGAGCTCGAGGCCTTTTCAACGAATGCAAAACCGTGGAAATCGGTTCGTACGTTTTGAAGTTATAGTGTCAGGCAGGAAAACCCGACTTATTTTTATATAGTAGATGACTTTTTTCGACAATTTGCATACTTAAGGAGGTACGACCGTCTCAACAATTGTGTCTGTAATGAGTGAACGAATGAACACAGCGCTGTCATGATGATCCCAATCGAAGCGTTTCCATGCAAAATTGAGCGGATTACACTTTCGATGGGATCCGTGCAGCATACGCAATGTTATTGACAATTGTAATTGTTTATAGTGTTCCACTGGGTAAAATATTAAAGTTATCGGTAAACGTCCCAAGAGAAAATTTTTCCTGATATGAAAACACATCTTTTATGTGCAATGACTTTTTTCCATAATTTGCATAATTAAGGAGGTATGGATGTCTGAGCAATTTGAAATACGGGAACAATGCATATCACGAGGGTTGTTCCCTATGCAACAAAGCACATTCAGTATGACGTTTTTCAATATAGGTTAGACCATATGGCGAGTTGAACTAGAATATAGTTGGCGAATGAACATGTCGACAATTGCGGGAAGGATGTCAAAGAGCGGGAAAGAACAGAGGCAGAGAGAAGAAAGGCAGAGAGGGTTACTAGGCGGACGAATTCCAATTGAATATTTTTATGGCTCTTAAAAATCAAACTAAATCGATCGCGTGCAGTAATTATCAGTTGCAAGTTCAATTATTGATATCACTGTTAGGTTTGCTCATCACCATAGTTGCGTTCTTATGCTGTGCTGTAATACCGAATCGGGAGGTTTTTTGCGCCCCGTATGCGGCACACACATTTGCACCCCACTAGTCAAGCAGATAATTATGAATATTTCACTAGCTGCATAGTCAGCGTGAGGACGAGAATTATGCGCGTTACTCTAGTGAGAGTGAGACGCCAATAGGGGTGTGAACGTCCGGGGGTTAACCCCGTCATACCTCCTTAATTATGACAGATATGAAAAAAAGGGATAAAAAATTAAACATGAATTTCCACTTACTGAGCAAATTCTGCTAAATAATTTTTCCGTATCTTTACCTGTTTTTGAAATAGAGCGCTGTAAACAATTCAATTGTTAATAACGACAAATCGGCTTGGTCAAGTTAAACCAAAAAACTAATCAGATCTAAGTTCCATGAAGACGCTCCGAATGAGGCCTCAATGAAACCGATCGTTTAAGCCGTTCGTAAGAAATCGTTAACCAAAAATCCGATTCCACACATATAAAAATATATACACACACACACACAGGCATTTACTCGGAATTGGATGGCAAGCATTTTGATATACTCAAAACGCCAGTTACAAAGTCAAATCAAAAATTCATTTCGGGGTCAAAACAATAACTTCCCGGAGCCGGTCGTATGGTGACAGTAATTGTTTTGAGTCGGTGTCATGCGGACGCATGTCTACCGCTCTCTACAAAATATAAATTCCAAACGTACCGCGCTTACAGTACAGTGAATTTATAAATCTTGTTAAAGTTCCGGCACTAAAGTGTCAAACTTCAAAAATCTCAAACTTTCTCTGGCTCCCAAAAGGAACGCCAAAATGACTCCTCCTGTCGAAGACCCAAAAAAAACCGTTATGAAACCGTCAACTAGTGCGAGCTGTGAACACGCTCGCCTCAACAAACCTTCGAACACTCCTGTCGGGCCACAACAGGCTCAAAAACAAACATCAGTGCCTCCAATAGTTATTGAAAATGACAAATTGGAGATCAAAAAATTAATCAACTTCCTGCAAGTCAACGCCTCGGACAAAAACTTCAGGATGGAATTCAATGGTAGTACCACCATCGTCCATCTACAATCGACGGAGGATTATAATAAAATCGCAAGTATCCTGAAAAGGCAAAATTTACATTTTTACACCTTCGGTCTAAAAAGTGAGCGTCCGAAGAAATTTATCATAAAAGGTCTTCCCGCCAGTTTTACTGAGCACGAGACTGAAGCGGAAATATCCAAACACGGCATAAAGGTATTATCAGTCCGGCAGGTTGTGAAAACAAACAAGGACGGAGACAGTAAAGAGAGTAGGCCACTACCGGTGTTTGCAATTAAGGTTGGGCCTGATGTAACCTTGAGCAGCCTCGCTGCTATTAAAACCATTTTCTATCATACATTTAAGATAGAAAAATACATCAAAATCCAACAACCAACACAGTGCTACCGGTGCCAAAAATTTGGACAGGCCAGTCAGCACTGTAATTTAAATCCCAGATGTGTGAAATGCGCAGGCGATCACGACATCAAAACCTGCACCAGTAACTCCCTGAAGTGCGCAAATTGTGGTTTAGCTCACACTGCGAGCTATCGTGAGTGCGCATCACGAACCAAATTTGTGGGGTACCAGGGTTACTTTTCGTGATCCGCCCACCTCCATGACAGTCCCTAGCCCTATTTGACCCCGGCCTCCTTTCCCACACACCTCTCCCCTACACGTCTCCCAACATACCAGAGCACCCCCAACCCCTCACACTCAGACCCCACTCCCCTACAACACCCATAATCAACAAAATACCCAGACCCTCCCCCAAACCCAACAACCCTACGCCCTCCCTCTCCATCAAACCTTCCCTCTTTCAGCTCCCATACCTACCAATTTCCCACGAGACCCCATAGCCATAACTCAGCATCAACCCTATTACACCCACCCGCTCTATCAAGCCAATCCTGCATTCCCCCCTAACGCCCATTCAACATACCGTGTTGAAACCCCCCTTTTTCCTCAGGCCCAGCTAAGACATTGCGGGACCCCTGCACCACAGCAGGCCCCCGTAATGCCCGAACAACCCCAGCCCCCCTCAGGAGCACCCCCTACCCAACATCATGCCTACTACCACACCCCCATCCCTTCCACCCCTCATCATCCCACAACTTACTCCACGGCCAGACCCACCCACGACGAGGCCCGACCCCCCTACTACTCGTATGCCCAACCGAGTGCATACCCTGACGCCTTCCGCACCACGTTTAGGGACAATTCATCCTTCGAGCCTAGTGCTCGCGAATTGAAGATTAGTGGAGTGTTCAAACGTGAAGGGGTAGTTTACTCGGGCACCAAGACTGAAGACCCCTACGAGTTCCTCGACAGGCTGACGGACTCCGGGTTGAGAAACAACTTGAGCGACAGCGAAGCCGTTAGGGCACTGTCCTCAGCGTTTAAGGGTACCGCTCAGACATGGTACAGGACGGAACAGCCCCACATCAGGACATTCGAAGACATTCGTTCAAAAAGACGTTTTGCCCCCTGGGTCGTGAGGAGAGTATCTGGCAAGATATTCTCCGACGTACCCAAAGCCCTGACGAGTCGGCCCGCGAGTACATCATCTGTATGCGTGGCCTTTTTGCCAACTTGCACCCTCCACCCCCGCTTGAGTCCCAGCTCAACATCGTCCATACCCAGCTTCACCCCAAGTATGCCGAGAGAGTCTGGCGTGGTCGCTTCGTCGATTACGACCAGCTCTTGACGGCGGTCCATGAGGTTGAATCCACACTCCTCAATATCGCCTGGTACCGGCCACCCCCAACCCCTGAAGAGAGTTTTGCCCCAGCTTATGCCTACTCGCCGGCCGCTAACGCAGCCCGCAACAAGCCTCAGAACGCTCCTAAGAATAACGCCTTAGGAGCAGTCCCCCATAGGGCCCTAGAAGTCCCCCAAGCCCAGTATGCCCTCAACCCGTACGCACCACCCCCTGCGTACGCAATAACCTCTCATCCACCACCCAGACCCGCCAACAACCCCCCGCACATGACGGGGCTTTGGCGTAGTGGGTACAGTGTCTGCCTACTATTCTAAAGGTCCCGCGTTCGATTCCCGCTCACTGCAAATATTTTTTCTGAAAAATATTTTCTCACGGACTCCGACCGATGGCAGGAACATTCCGTGTGTGCTATCGGCGGTATCCATGAAGTGAGACCGTGAGCCGGGACCGAACGCGACCCGTCGCGGGGGGGGGGGGGGGGAGGGTTCCATCGTAGACGCCCGCCATCGCATCACAGGGGTTTCTGGAGGTTTACCCTGTGATTAGAAATACGATGAGCTGAAATGGCGAAGTCGGCCCCAGCCGCAATGGGTGGGTACTGTGATCCGTAGTATTGCCCATGAAGTAATGCCTAACAGCGGTTACGTGGGTGAATACGAATAGAGAAAGAGTAGAAAAAAAAAAAAAAAAAAAACCCCCCGCACACGTACGCCGAGGCTATGAGGACGACCCAACCCACTCCATATCCTCGACAAACACCTCCCCCACTCATGAGCATCCCCGTACGCCAACCCGTACGATACCCTCCTCACCAGCTAGAGAATTCCCTATGCTTCAGGTGTAAGCAGCCCGGACATTTCGCCCGGGAGTGTCCCATCTTTCCGCCCAAAATTCCATCCCCCCTACGAACCCCCTTACCCCAATACAACCCCCAGTACAACCCCCAGCTACACGCCCAAGACGTTACCCTAGATTACAGTTACGAGACGGACTACCAACAACAGTCCGAAGGATACCAGACCCAGGGAAACTAAGGACCGGAGGGGTTGAGAACCCACCCCCCCGACGAAGACGACCGAAATCAGACCGACGGGTTAAGCAATGGCCTAACCAGACCACGACCCCCGACCGACCAGAGAACAACGACCCCTCCTCAAATCCCGATGAACAACCGACCCAACACCTTCCTCCCCAATCCCCATCCAGTGACCCTGGTACTTCGGTATCACGAAGGCCCTCCCTCACCCCTACACCCGACACCACACCCACTCCTATTTCCTCCACCTCCTCACCCCCTAAGTCCCAAGAAACGGACCCGCCCCCCCCCCCCCACGTAAGGTTGAAATCGACAGACCCCTCCATCCACAGACCCCTCCAACCCCTAACCAACCCAATCTCACTAAAACCCTAATTCACCCCTCTCAGACGAACCCTACTAACTCTCCCACGACCATTACCTCTATCCAAACCCCTTCAGCCAACGTCTCCTCCCCCACTCCCTCCAATCCCCCTGTATCAAAGCAGGCAGACCCCTTTCCTGAAACCCCAGGAATCCCAATCACTCCAGGGAACCCCGAAATTCCCCTTAACCAAGTCCCAACCCTTATGACCCTCACAGCCAACGACCCCGACAATCCAGACTTCATACCGTACGAAAACTTTTTGACCCTGACTTACGAAAACCCTCAAGAACAGCGGTACTTCGCAGCCCTCGAGCTCGGAGGACACAACTACCGAACGCTCTTGGATACTGGTGCAAACAGGTCATTCATTAGTGTCAGTGTCTGCCCCAGTTTGAGAGACTTCGCTTGTCCAGTAACCGAAGACGTAACCCTCGGAGATGGCACCACCAAATCCCTGGATGGATGCATCGCCATCAGATTGGCCCCTAACGATAAGGCCGAGTTGATCTCGTTTCGTCTCACCGACGCCTTGGAATACGACTGCATTTTGCGGATCGATGCCCTGCATAAACTCGGGATCACCCTAGAATGCCGTCGACCCCATACAGATGACCCGAACCAACCCGTTCTAATAATAAAAGCTCAACCCCTGAAGGTCTGGAAAGGACCCGGTCCCTTCCCAACCATTCCTGTCCCCCTAAACAACCTACCTCCTTGCACTTTGACCCAGCTTGCAGTCGTTTCCCCTGATGAAAAAGAAAAACTCATCAATGAATTCAAAAGTTGGATTGACCCCGCCCCTGAAATCGCGAAGGTTTGCCCCCACCTCACGATGCACATAGATACTCAAGGACACCCCCCCATCCGTGGAGGCACGAGGAGATATGCTCCCCATCTCCTCAAAGCCGCACAGGAGAAGACCCAACAATTATTAGCCGCTGGGATAGTGGAACCCTCCCAAAGTGATTGGTGTAGCTGGCCCGTCCTGGTCAAAAAACCCGACCAAAGCTACCGGCTTTGCATTGACTACCGCCCCCTGAACGCGGTGACCAAGCATTTAGCCCTCCCCATGCAGAATTTGGATGATTTGTTAGACTGTGCCCATGGGGCAGTCTACGTATCGAAGATCGATGTAAGCCAAGCCTTCCATCACATTCCCCTGGACGAGGAAAGCAAGGAGAAAACCGCCTTCGCTGTCCCCGGACTACCCCCTGGGCTATTTCAATATACCCGGATGCCCTTTGGTATGAAGAATGGGCCCCCCACATTTCAGCTTTTGACCGATATGATCATCCCCGCAGAGTGGTCAACCAACGTACGAAAGTACGCCGACGACTTCCTCATTTTCACCCAGACCATTGAAGAGCATAAATGGTTTGTAGCTCAAGTAATCAAGCGACTACAAGACAGTAACTTGACCCTTAACGCCGAGAAATGTGACTTCCTGTGTGACAAGTTGCAGTTTCTTGGTTATTTACTCACCCCTGATGGATTAGAAGCTGACCCTGATAAAGTAGCCCCCATTATGAAGTACCCAGCCCCCACAAATGTTAAAGAGCTTCAGCGCTTCCTGGGAATGGTTGGTTGGTATGCTCGTTTCCTCCCCGCGTTATCGGACGATAAAATCCCCCTCCTCGGACTGATTAAAAAAGACAGAATTTGGGACTGGACTGACGAACATCAACAGGCCTTTGACAAATTACGGAAATCCCTCATCACTACCCCTGTTTTAGCTCGACCCGATTTTTCTAAGCCCTTCACCCTCCAAACAGACGCTAGTGACGTAGCACTCGCAGCCGTGCTCACCCAAGAGTCAGAGTTCGGCTCCAATTGTCAACAGCAGAACTCCCGACTAGGGGCCGACCGCCCAATATATTATGCCAGTCGAGTCCTAACCCCCGCAGAAAGAAATTACACAGTGACGGAACGCGAGTGCCTGGCCGTCCTGTGGGCTACAAGAAAATTTAGACCCTATATCGAAGGCAGTGAATTTCGAGTGATAACAGATCACGCCAGCCTCAAATGGCTGATAAACTTTAAGAATCCCACAGGGCGAGTCGCTCGATGGGCGCTCGAGCTCCAGAACTACAACCCCACGATTATCCATAGAAAAGGATCCCTTCATGTTGTCCCCGACGCCCTGTCCCGTATTTGTCCTTCCGCCCTAGCGGCGTTGGGCATAATTAAATCCTCCCCTGACCGATGGTACCAGAAGAAGAAAAATGATGTCCTACAAACCCCCTCCAAATAGCCCGACTGGACGGTTGAAAACGACACCCTTTTCCACTTACGACCCTGTCCTCAAATTGATCCTACTGTCCCAGACCTCAACCAATGGAAGACCGTTCTACCCCCGGGACTGAGACAAGCCATCATACGTGACGCACATGACAGCCCCTACGCCGCCCATGGCGGCATTGACAAGACCTACCACCGAGTGTCCCTCTACTTCTTCTGGCCTGGTATTTATCAAGACGTGGCAAAATGTGTACGGTCCTGCCCCCAATGTCAAAAGTACAAATCCCTTCAAACAGGCCCCAAGGGCCTTATGAGGGAGAGAACCCCCGCAGAACCCTGGTCGCCGGAGACATCATGGGACCATTCCCCCCCAGTCGTTCCCAACATCGATATCTTCTAGTCCTTCAAGACGTTTTTACCCGATATGTTGAAATCAAACCCCTGAGACAGGCTAATGCGAAGAGCATCTGGAAGGTCTTGGATGAGTCAGTCATCCTTCGCTGGGGAAAACCTCAGTATTTCCTCAGCGATAATGGAACGGAATTTGTTGGTAAAGAGCTAGCCAAACCTCTGGCCCAACTGGGAATCACCCACATTACTACCCCTGCTTACCACCCCCAAAGCAACCCCGTAGAACGCGTAAACCGGTCCCTGAAACCCATGATGGGTATTTATACAGAGGAATGCCATAGGGACTGGGACGCACATACCCAGGAACTCGCATTCGCCCTGAACACCTCCCTGCACACCTCCCTTGGACTTTCCCCCGCCTTTCTGAATATGGGCCGAAGCCCATCCCCCCCCCCCCCCAGCGCCCTAGTCGGACCCCCTAAGACAGAAAACCCCCCACCAGTTATACCCCCGGGACCCTGGAAGACGAGACTTGACAAAATGACCCATTTTTATGACCTTGCGAGAAGGTTTATGGGCGAAGCCTTCTCCAGACAGACAGAATACTATGACAAAGGACGGACAGATAGGAGTTTCGCGGTGGACGCATGTCTACCGCTCTCTGCGAAATATAAATTTCTAACGTACAGCGCTTATAGTACAGTGAAATTCTAAATCGAGTAAAAGTTTTGGCACAAAAATGTCAAACTTAAAAAACCTCAAAATTCCCTTGGCTCCAAAAAGGAAAGCCAAAATGAGTCCTCCCACGGAAGACCCAAAAAAAAAACGAAAAAACCCGTTTCGAAACCTTCGACTAGTGCGAGTTCAGTTCCCGCTCGCCTCGCCAAACCCTCCGACACTTCTGATGGACCTCAAGAGACTCCAAAACAAACTTCTGTCCCTCCATTAATCATCAAGGATGAAAAAATGGAGACAAAAAAATTAATCAATTTTCTGCAGAGCAACGCCACAGATAAAAATTTAAAGATGAAATTTAATGGAAGTACCACGATCGTCCATCTACGAACGCTCGAGGACTACAACAAAATCGCAAGTATCCTGAAAAGGCAAGGTATCAATTTTTTTCACTTTCGGTCTTAAAAGTGAGCGACCGAAAAAATCTATTCTGAAAGGGCTTCTAAGCAGTTTTTCACAAGACGAAATTCAAGCCGAGTTATCAAAACACGGGATCAACGTACTTTCCGTTCGCTAGTTCGCGAAAGTAAACAAAGACGGAGACACCAAAGAAAACAGGCCATTACCGATCTTCGCTATCACGGTTGGCCCGGAAACAACCTTGAGCAGCTTCGCTGAAATCAACCACACATTTAAGGGCGAAAAATATGTAAAATCCCAGCAACCTACCCAATGCTTCAGGTGCCAGAGATTTGGCCACGCAAGCCAACATTGCAACCAGAACCTGAGATGCGTCAAGTGTGCGTCAAACCACGACGTAAAAGTCTGCACTTCCAAAACCCTGAAGTGTGCAAACTGCGGACTCGCCCACACAGCCAGCTATAGAGAGTGTTCCATGCGCCTAAAATTCATGGAAACTCAGAAAAAACGAGGTCAATCGGCCAGGCCCAGCATAGCGCCATTGGAATTGCCCACTACACCTCACTCGGCCACGATCCAGAATCTGGAAAGGAACATCCAGTCCCTCCAGTCTCCTGCAGTCCCAGTGCCAACTCCGAGTTCTACTACCAACACGTCCGGACCCACCTACGCTTCCTTATTCCCGATGGTGGAAACCTCGAGAAGGAATCTTATCGCACCCACTGCTGAACCTAGGACCATCCCAATGGAAACACATGTTCCCGAATCTCATTTAAGTAGAACTATAAACTATGTAATTACAGCAAAGCAAGTCCTTGACGAGCTAACAACCCTTAGAATTCCCGAAATCCTTTCAGAGCTAAAAGAGATGAGCTCTAAACTCCTAACAGCCCTTACACCAATTGATAGGATCACAATCATCGCATCCTATGTCCACCTGTTCTTACCCTCCTCAAACACACCTCCGATTCCCCAGCAAACATAACCAACATATTAGCAATTAATATTTTTGCGCTGAAGCCTAATCTGGACGAGGTATTACACATCGTCCACAGAAATAACATCAAAATTTGTCTGATTTCAGAGACTAAGTTAAACAGCAAAACGAAGCAAATTAACTTCCCAGACTTCTCGCTGATCAGGGAAGACAGAACGGCCAAAGCAGGTGGTGGTGTTGCGGTGGCGATCCACAAAACCTTGTCACATAGAACTCTTCCGCATGATGTCCTGTCGCTCACCGAATACGTGGGAGTAGAGGTCCAAGTAAACAATAAAAAAACGAAGATCTACTCGATCTACAATCCACCGGATGTCTCAATAGATACAAACCTATTGAGGCACCTATTTTCCGATAGTACTCCAACAATTATTGTTGGAGACTTCAATGCGAAGGACACTGCTTGGACCTCTGCTAGGCCAGACGAATCAGGTAAGATTCTCTCAAATTTTTTGAGGGAACAAAAAATTAATCTGCTCTTTCCAGACGTTCCCACACACTACCCTCATAATTCAAACACTCCTAGTACTATTGACCTTTTATTAACTAACAACATCTCTATCATTAAAAATTTCACCACACTTTCCGAATCCCCATCCGATCACCTACCACTGTTTTTCTTCCTATTTGGCAAACCAACCTCCCCAGAATCATCAAAAAATTTAAACTACGCGAAAACCGACGGGAATAAATTCAAGGATACCTTAAATGATGAGATTTATACTCCAAACCCTACTTGTAACAACACTGAAGCAATAGATCAACACATAACACATTTCACTCAAGTCATTCAAACAGCCCTAGATTCCTCCACTCCCATCCGCTCAACCAAATCCACCCACACTCCTATCCCACCCGAAATAGCCTCATTAATAAAACTAAAAAATTACATTAGATCAAGATGGCAAGAAACGCGAAATCGCTACCTTAAATCCGAACTCAATCAGCTGATAAAAGAAATCAGACTTAAATTAACCGACTGGAAACAATCATCTTGGGACAACAAACTCAGAAACATAAACTTAAAAGATCACTCTATTTGGCGCGTAGCAAAATATTTTAATAACACCGGTAAAAGAAAAATCCCCACACTAAAGTCAAACAACACACTCCACACAGAAGACCAGGATAAGGCTAATACACTTTGTATACACTACGCACAAATACACGAATTATCGGCCTCCCGAGGCAACAAATCTTTTGAACAACAAGTCACAGGTCATGTGAGAAAAACTATCCTCAAAGCCCCTATCGAAACTCCCATTAAATCACTTACTAATCCCCGTGAAATCATTTCCGCTATCAAAAAACTAAAAAATAAATCAGCCCCGGGTGTAGATAACATTCCCAATATAGCACTAAAAAACCTCCCAATTAAAGCAATAAGCTTACTAACAAAGATATACAATGCATGCCTCCTCAGACAATATTTCCCGGAACTCTGGAAAGGAGCGGTGGTCATTCGGATTCTAAAGCCCGGTAAGCCCCCGTCGGATCCGGTGAGCTATAGGCCTATTAGCCTCCTACCGGTATTGGCTACACTCTTTGAGCGAATAATTTTAGCTCGTCTCAAAAAACCCATAGAAGAGTTACAACTACTGCCTATCAATCAATTTGGTTTTCGATCAAAACACTCGACCTGCCACCAGCTGGTTAGAATTACGAATGATATAAAATCCGCGAAAGACTGGAAAGAAGATACCGTTCTTCTTCTCCTGGACAGCGAGAAGGCCTTTGAGTCTGTTTGGCCCACAGGCCTTATATACAAACTCGATGGATTAAATGTCCCTAAATATCTATGTAAAATTTTACTATCATATCTCTCAAATAGATATATCCGAGTTCGAGTCGAAACTTCGCTTTCGGATAAAATAGAAATTGTCGCGGGAGTGCCACAAGGGTCTATTCTCTCGCCTGTTTTATTCAACTTGTACATTGCTTCTGTTTTTAGCAGTATTCCGAGAAATGTATCCATTGCAGGCTATGCTGATGACATTGCTTTGTACTCAGCTAGCAAATCGATCAACAAAGCTATTAGAAGAATAGAAAATGCAGCTTCTCTCACAATCAGTGAATTAACGAAATGGAAAATTCAAGTGAATGCTGCTAAAACAGAAGCAATCTTATTTACTAGCTCCAAGGTCAAGCCGACTTTAACTATTCGTAGCGATAAGATCACACCAACCGACTCTGTAAAGTATTTAGGCTTACACATCGATTCCAAACTCCTGTGGAAAAAGCATATATCTGAAATCAAGGTCAAGACTAAAATTATCCTAGTAAGATTGTATAATTTGCTAAAATCACCCGCGCTCAGTCAATCCCTCAAACTTACTCTCTACAAAGGGTTAATTAGGCCCATTATCACCTATGGTTGTCCTGCCTGGCACAATGCAGCGAAAATGCACTTGAATCATCTTCTAGTGATTCAAAATAAATTCCTACGAATAATAGGAAATTTTAAAAGAAGAACGACTATTGTGGAAATACACGAAACGCTCGGCATGACAACCATAGGCGAATTTGTCGATAGAATTAATGAGACATTTGAATTTACGCTACAATCCCATCCTAATCCCCAGCTCCAAAACATCAATATTGACATAAAATCCAATTGGTCCCGCTGACCACCTGTTTTGTCCCACCTTTCCATATATCCTTTTCTCTCCCGCCCCTCATGCACCCATAGGGACATATCGGAACTTATAAGCACTTATAAGCATGCACATATAGGAACTTATAATGTTTTTTAGAAGTCATTTTTCCTTATATCGAGTCATCATGTAAATAATCACAAATATCTGTAATAATGAAAAATTAGGTTACACTTCTTTCAAATTAGATATAAAGCCAACGGCTGGTGATCTAGAGCGTAGCACTTAAGATATTAATACTGTAGATAGTATGTATATATGACAAATGTTAATAAACAATTTTCAAATCAAGTCAAGTCGTATGGTGAAGTAGGTAAGGTGCCCGCCTACGGACCTAGAGGACCTGGGTTCAAGCCCACGTACCGGTGGTTTTTTCTGGGTTAGTTGAGTTAGTCAAATAATGGGCACCACAAATGTAAAAAACGGTTCACCCCCAAAAGTATCAAGACGAGTACCAAAAACTGTTTACAACTGAATGTTCCTACCCTCATTGTAAACGAATAACATCCGTAACTGTGTTACAGTGAAAAAAGTCGTGAGCATCTAACGGCTGTAATAAGTCCAGAGCCGGCGCTAAGAACCCTTGTAGTTGATGCGTCGATCACAAGAAACCGATCAAGATCAATAACTTCCCGAAAATCGGGAAGTTAATAATTGTTATCTGAGGTGATGGTAGCATTTCTGAATGTGATAAAGCTTGGAAAAAAGCGGTCTTTCAGAAGAGCTCTCTCAAGTGTTGTAGCCACCTAGAAGTGCATAAACGTTCATCGACAAATTATGATTGATTATTTAATAATTTCAATTGTCATTATCGAACGTTATCTCGGATGTGAATGTCAATATGGTATTCATTGCTTAGAGTATCAAACTCAAAACTTGGAGTTGATTTTGACAGCTAACCTCAGTCACTCGAGCGCATTTCTCAATTTCCGCCTCTCTCACTTGCCCCTCTTGGCCTTACCCCCACTCCTCGTTCAGCATAGACTCGAGGACTGTAGAACCCATCATTAATAATTGCACTTGACCATAACTAACAAATTTTTTTAGCCTCAATAATATTTTACTATTGTTCACCATTGGATTTTCTATGCAATTAATTTTTTTCAGATTTTTCGCATCAATTCCCCCCGCCAATTGTAGGTCCTTTTTCATAATTTGTTTTGCAAAAACTACGCATACCAGTTTATAAATAACGTACTATTGTTCACCATTGAAGAAGGTAGCGATACTAATATGATTGTTTTAATTATCTTACAACCCCCCGCTAACTATAATGAAGTCATCACATGCGCAGCCCGTTGGACATGGACCCGAAGGCCATCTGGCGCCTTCCTCAGTCCCTAGTTTTTTTAATCGATGTTGGATAACAGACTACTATTTTCTACCATACTGACACTGTTTTATCGGTAAACTGATGACGTCACGCAAGGAGGCCAACTTTCGAACAAAAAACTGACAGAAAATAATCTCGTTTGCGAAAATACATAAAACGATGTGCTGTTATGATCATATCTTTATAAATATCAATTAGAGAAAAGAAATAAAAACGTAAATGGGAAGGCCATACATGAGTTATATGGTAAGAGTAAGGTCAATTTCCCTGTAAACTTGGGCATTTCCATTTTACTGAATTATTCTTGTGGGGAGTAGTGGAGGGGATAGTTGTGTCGTGTATATCTACGCGGCAGCTCTCGGCCAACTTTCCCGGATTTCGGAGATTTTTTGCAAATTGACTTGACCGATACGCTGCCGCGTATCTCGATCCTTCCCGTGCGATTCTGAACGGATTTGTGTGTGTCTGTAACCAAAGCTTTAGCGAACCATTCCTGTCGAACGAAGAGCACGATCAAGGTCATCGACATGGCAAACAAAGCGGCTCCATGCAACTTAGAGGACACTACAATTTTGATAAAATTCATGCGATAATTATGTTGTTATAAACCATTTCAATTATTCATAACGTTCTATCACGAAAACCGTCGGAGATAGGAGAATAAGTATAAAAGTGAAAGTCGTTCCCCACGTCAAAATACATATTTTATGTTTAACGACTTTTGACTGCAACTTGCATAATTAAGGAGGATCGGTCATCTGAATACTAATTATTGTAATAAACGGGATGTGGGTATGACCCTCTACGGGTCGAACCAATAACTTCCCGATCGTTCTGCCGCAATTTCCGTCCATGTCTCAAATCATGGACTTTATAAAATTTTCAAAACTTCTAAATATTGAAAAAAATTATAATTCTTAATATGAAGTAGTTCGATAAACTACTAGATACAATACAATTTGTTGATAATAATCAACTATGGGTGTTGGCAAAAAAGTCAAATGTGTATTTCTACGTGTGGAACGACTTTCATTAGACACTTTGTTTCGCATCTCCAACCGTACTTGCGATAGAGCCATCTAAACAACTGCATTTGTGTATAACTATTAACTATCGATGTTAGCAAAAAAAGTTACACGAGATCAAACATGTATTTTTGTATGTGGAACAATTTTCATCAACTAATTTGTTCCGTATCTTCAACTCTTCTCCTGCCGCTGCGATAGAAACCATCTTTTTTGTTACTAACAATGAACTACGGGTGTTATCAGAAAAAGTCTTATAACGTCAAATGTGTATTTCGTGGGGGGAAACAACTTTCATTTAACACTTTTTTTCGTATCTCAAACCGTTCTTGCGATAGAGCGATGTAAACAATTAAATTTGTTAACAACTATTAACTATCGGTGTTAGCAAAAAAAGTTATACGACATACAATATGTATTTTTGTGTTTGGAACAATTTTCATTAACTCATTTGTTTCGTATCTTCAACCGTTCTCACGCCGCTGCGATATACACAATCTTTTTTGTTACTAACAATTAACTACGGGTGTTATGAAAAAGGGTCATAAAAGGCCAAATGTGTATTTCCTGGCGGAAAACAACTTTCATTCAACCCTTTTTTTCGTATCTCCAACCGTTCTTGCGATAAAGCGATATGAACAATTGATTCGTTAATAACAATTAACTATCCGTGTTAGCAAAAAACGGTATACGGCATAAAATATGTATTTTTGTGTTTGGAAGAATTTCCATCAACTCATTTGTTTCGTATCTTCAACCGTTCCCACGCCGCTGCGATATAAACAAACTTTTTTGTTACTAACAATTAACTACGGGTGTTAACAAAAAAAGTCATAAGGGGTCAAATGTGTATTTAGTGGCGGGAAACAACTTACATTAAACACTTTTCCGTATCTTAAACCATTCTTGCGATAGAGCGATATAAACAATTGAATTTGTTAATAACAATAGAACAAATTATTTTTCGCATAAATCGTTCCTTTCAGACCTGGAGAATAGTACGCCGCGTCGATCAAAAAAAAACGTAAATCGCTACGGTGGTTACTTCGAAACAGTTAAACAAAGTTTTTGTCCACACACACACACACACATACGAACCCTCCTCTGAAATCGTGTCGGCATGATGTGAAACGTCGAGAAATGTGAAAATTTCATCTATCTGACACTTTTCATTTTCGGGGTCATTACAATAACTTCCCTAGATCGGGAAGTTAATAAATGAAGTAAATGACTGAAGTCACCGTCATCATTAAGTTTGTAATCGCCGTATTCGGATGCAGAATAGAGGGTCAAACAGTTGAGATGAAATTGGAGTAGTATCGACATTGTTACTGACAAATTCAATTGTTCATAACGGGCTACTGCATGAACGAATATAGTTAAGGGAAAAGGTATACAAGGAAAGATATTAGCAATGCAGAAATACACATTTTATATTGAACGAGTTTTTTTGCATAAATTACATAATTAAGGAGGTATGGTAGTCTGAGCGGTCATTCATGTAATGAATGAACGTATGAAGTCGTTCGACTTATTGTGATCGATGTACTTCCACGTAAAATAGGGGGTTAAAGCTTTTGCATAAAATGGGAGCAATATATGCATTGTTATTAACAATTGAGTTGTTCACAGCGGAAAAACGTTGAGAAATACAGCCGAAAGTATGGAATGGAACTTGCTCAGTGAATGGAAATGCACATGTTAACATCGGTACCTCATGGGAAGGCAAAGTTAAATTTTTCAAAACTGAATTTTTGGTCCCCTGTGCATCTATATTATCCAATTGGAACCCGTCGAAGACTCTTCCGTCCATCTTGGGTCGAAAAAGTCAAAGTAATTTTTTTCGATTTTGGCCAAATTTACCATGGGGATCTTATGGGGAGGCAAACTTAAATTTTTTAAAATCGCATTTTTGGCCCACTGCGCACCGATACGATATAACTGGAACCCCTAGACGACTCTTCTGCCGATTTTGCGTCGAAAAAGTCGAGTTGATTTTTTTCGATTTTGGCCAAATTTAACATTGGAGTCTTATGAGGAGGCAAACTTGATTTTTTGAAGTGAAACTTCTTATGGGAGGGTTTTGAAATCTCGATCGGCAACCTTTTTGGTGACGCTCGCTCTAACGTAGTAAGTAAGAGTGAGAGGCCTCCGGGAATCGAGCGAGAGTGAGACGGAAGACTTTCTGTCTTTCATGTCATTCTCTGCGTTCAGGCGGCGTCGCGATCGCGGAAAACAACTGTTGGTTTCTAACACAGTGATCGTAAGCAACGTATTTTGGTTTTGTGCGTGTGTTCATTACTTAAATCGAGAGTTTTGTGCAAATATGCTGAAGTCGGGTGCAGAAAGGACAAAAACGTGGCAGGAGAAAAAAAAGAAATGTGTGGTTTTAAGAAACCACGCCGAAAGTGAAACTTTTTGAAGCATTCTGAAAATTTTCGGAAAATTGATCGATTTAAAGTATTGAAATGGCGGTCTTAATCTTAACTTAAAATAATTGGAAAATAGGAACGATAATGGGAAATTAGTAGTAGACAGCATATCCAACTATAAATTTAAATTCAAATCTACGTCCGAGAGTACGGAATACATAACTAGATTTGTGCATTAATCGTTTTTTGATGTGTACATTTATACAATAATCATCGTCTACATTTCGAGGCAGAGTTTGGACCATGTTATTAACATCAATGGGCACATTGATAACTTGTCCAGTGATTCCATATTGTCCTTCGGCGTATCGCAATCGTCGAATTTGCATGAAAGGTAGTCTCGGTGATATTAATCGTTCGGAAACTAAATCCAATTTACATAGATTCGGCTTAGGCGGATATTTAAACCCATTGTACACGGCTAAATTTGGTATTTTTCCCACAACCAACGAGACTTTACAGGTTGCGCACACGAGAATATTTTGAAACGAGACAGTCGGACATCTTTGTCGCAAAATTGCACCGCACGATACAGGCGGACTTTTTAAATCATTCTCGAACCATAGTCTGTCACAAACAGTGCACGCAAACCCAAATGGATTATTCTTAAATAAGTTCTCGAATAAATTATGAGCTCCATTATGTCTTACATACAACGTATAGATCAATGCCGGATCTTTTTCTGCTCGTGTTTTTCGCGCCCTGAGCCTTTCTCGGAACTGACGACCGCGTACCACCAGAGGAGTGTTGGAATTTGCGTCGACAGTTGCATTTTCCTGAGCTTGTGACGAGGATTCATCGTTGGAAAAATCTTGATTATCAGTTGAAGAATATGTGAATTCCTCTGCATCAACAACTAATCCTCGACTTGTGCTTGTATCTCGACTCGTGCTTGTATCTCGACTCGTGCTTGTATCTCGACTCGTGCTTGTATCTCGACTCGTACTCGTATCACTGTCGCTTGTGCCCTGATTAGCACTAGTGCCAGATTTTTGTCGCTTGCTTTTTTGACGATACCTGCGACATCTTTCCGCATTTAGTCGCTTTTGATGGATAATTTTTTCTCCAACAATATTTTCGAATGAAGGCTCGCCAGTTTCAGCGATGAACGTATTATCTCCAGGACTCGACACTGGACCCCTACTAGTACTCGGCATGGCATCTGTTATTAGTTTCCTAATTTTATTCGGCGTCTCAGAGTGTAGTGCGGCTTGTGAAGATGACTGAAAGCCTAAATTAAATTAAATATATTGAATAGACATGATAAAAATTAAAAGACTTCATCGAATATTCATATGAAATCAGTTAACATCAATTCAAGCACTCAAAATTGAAATTAATTCATTCTGATGGAAAGATTTGTAAGTATTCCAAAACATTTATTAGTAGTAAACAAATCATTTATTAGAAACCATTTTTTCCCCAAACCAATATTTTTTACTACAGAAAATTATTGTCAATATTTATTTAATAAATGAAAATCGGATTTATTCACTGGTAACAGATCATTCTCAATAGTGAGAAATATTTGTTTGAGGTTAGAAAATGGTCTCTAATAATTGATTTGTTAACTATTGAAAATGTTTTCAAATACTAACAAATCTTCAGATGGGTGCCTAGACAATAATATGCACCAGTAGACAATTTTTTAAATAATTTTATTAAATTCACTATGAAACTTTAACCAACTCACCAAGAGCCTTTTTCCTCGCCCTGTAAGCACGAACTCTCTCTGTAGTTTGTGTCCTACGGCGTACAATTGCATCATCGTCGGATATTTCAACATCATTCTTGGTTTTTCCCTCGTCGACTGGTTCATTAGATTCACCAGTTTTATCGTTATTCATCACAATCGAGTGGATAAAATGAAAATAAGAAAAAACATTCAAAACCGCGGAACAATTGCACGAATTCACTGAGCAGATAAAAGCAACACGATCAGCTGATGTAAGCTGTGAGTGCCGCCTTGTGGGCTTTGGCTGCACGGACGAGCGCCTTTCACTTTACCCCCACTCCGCGGCCTGTAACGCGACATGCATAACACGAACGAGAAAATTTCAGAACGATCCTATAAAAGTTTCACTTTAAAAACGGACGATTGAAGGAATTGATCAGAATAGAAAACGGAAAAAAAGTAGAACTGAAATTGAACGAGATAGCAGGGAACGGAGGCAAACACGTGCGAACCTCTTACGTGACAGTGTGGACGATAGTGTAAATAATCCAGAGAATGAACTATTAGCAACGACTTCGATTCATCCTCCTCCTGATTGTGATGTACATAGTGGTGATCGATTACAATATTCAGACTTTAATGAGTTTAAAAATGAGTTTATAAATAATCCATTCGGTTTTACGTGTTGTGTATGTGATATATTATGGTTTAAAAATGACTTGAAGACTCTATCCGTTGAAAATGAAATTCGTATTCAGCAAAAATTTCCAGAATTCAGAAGTAATAATGAGCTGGCATGCACCAGCTGTCGCCAGGCTTTGAGGAGAGACAAAATTCCAACATTGTCGAAATTGAATGGCTTTGTATATCCCCCGATCCCTGCACATCTTCCGAAGTTAGATTTAGTGTCCGAGAGACTCATTTCTCCTAGAATTCCATTTATGCAAATTCGCAGATTGCGTCATGTGCATGGACAATTTGGAATTTTGGGGCAGGTGATCAATGTTCCAGTGGATGTCAATACAATGGTCAATCACTTGCCCAAGAACATTGACGACGATCACTGTGTTTACGTTCATATCAAGAGAAAAAAAATTCATCGATCAAGCTACTTGACAGGTTTAATAAACAAGAGAAATATTAAAATATGGCTAAGATGCTTAGTACCGAGTCCATTGTATCAACTGTACGACATCAAAGTTGATGAATCTTTCTTTAATGAGGATTGTGTCGTTCATCAGATACTTATAGATGAACTGAGTGAAGACATCCCCATGGAGGAGAGCCTGTTCGCTCAGCAACACACATTACTCTGGAATGACGATAAATATTTGAGGATTGCTCCTGGAGAAATGAATGTCCCTCACAGTCTATTATTTGATGAGCATGCAGAAGAGTTATCTTACCCTACAATCTATCTCGGACAATTCCGGCGCTTTAGTGAAGATCTCAATCTGACTCCATTCATGATGGCTACCAGTGAGCTAAGGAGATCTGATCGACGTGGCGTTACACCTCATCATTTACTCTATATGGCAATGAAAATTATGAGGTTTAGAGTCCGTGACAGTCTATCCATTGCTTTTAAACACGTAAAGACACAAAAATTACACGTGAACAAATTCAATCAGAGGAGTATATAAATCATTGTATAGAAAGCAACTTGGCTTTTCTACGTTGTATCCCTAACTCGACTTGGTATTGGGCTGAAAGAAAGAGAGACTTATTCGCAATGATCAGAGGAATCGGAAAACCCACGTTATTCCTAACTATGAGTGCTAATGAAGTTGATTGGCCCTCATTATTACAATTATTATATAAATTGAAGAATAATGGAGCAGAAATTACAGAACAAGATGTTCAGGAACACCATTATATTGAAAAGAGCACACTCATCAATGAAGATGCTGTAACATGTGCCATCTATTTTAATAAGCTCATCAATGTTATAATGGACATACTTCAGTCCAAAAAGTCTTCTCCCTTCGGGAAATATCGTGTTGTCTGCTATGGCTTGAGAATGCTCCAGCGGATCCACTAGGTGCTGACCGACTAAAAGCTATTGAACTAGTTGATACATTGATATCAGTGGCCACTCATCAAACTACAGACACATAAGCACACGTTCACATGTTACAAAAAAATAGCTGCGAACGCTCATCAAAAATGCAGATTTGAAGCTCCATTCATGCCATGCAGATACACAACTATACTGACACCAATGCAGAAAGAAGAACCAGGATTCCACACGTATAAACAACATTACAACACGATAAGAACAAACTTAGAAAGCAATGACTATGCTGATATTGATAGTTTCCATCAGGGAAATGGAATACTATCAGATGATTACTACATGAATGTGCTTCGAGCTGGCATCAATCGTCCCAGAGTATTTCTTAAACGTCAACCCATGGAAAAGTGGCATAATCCATTCAACCCATTCATTTTCAGTATTTTGAAATCAAACATGGATGTGCAATTTATCACCGAAGAATACTCATGTGCTGCATACGTAGTGGAATACGTCAATAAAACGAACCGTGGAATTACCAATCTCCAACGTAACATCACTGAAATAATGGATAAACATCCAGAGTTCGATATTGTCGAAATTACTAGGAAAATGAGCGTTGACATGCTAAATACTGTCGAAATTACCAGTCAGGATGCTGCATGGTACCTTCTGCGTGAACCGATGTCAAAGTCTTCTTCAGTTGTTACCTATATTTCAACAATATGGCCGATCGAAAGACAAAGAATTCGAAAAACTCAGAAAGAACTCAATGAAATGGATGCTGATGATGATGCAACATTCATATGGAAAGAAAATTGGTTTGACAAGTACGAAAAGAGACCTGAAGAGCTAGAAGATGTCAATTTGGCCCAGTTTGGTGCTCATTACACACTGAATAATCAGGGGAATTGGACACGAAGGAAAGAACCTCGGATTATTCGGTACAGAAACTACGACATGGCTGATGATTTCAATGAATACAAACAGGAAATGGTGACTTTGTATATTCCATTCCGAGACGAAGAAAATGAAATTCTTGCAGAAACTAAATTCATACAGATTTACGACGACAACGAAATATTGATTTTGGAGCGACATAAAGAATTCTCATCGAATTTAGATATCCAGAAAACCATCGAGATATGCCGAGAGTTGCGTCGTGAAGATGAATTAAATCAAGATGATGATGCTGAAGGAGACAACGTAGGTCGCCTTTTTCCTGAAGCAAATCCTTTTCAAGAATTGTATAACGCTGACCACATAATGAACGACGATCTGCGGTTAGCAACACTTAACAAACTGGGTGCTATGGCAAAGAAGAGGTATAATTTAATGTCTAATGAACAATTTCATGAACTAATGAGAATGGCCAATCAGAGGCAGAAAGCACTCCTGATGCATGTGATTGCTAATCTTCTCTCATCAAACCGATCACCACTCCAAGTTTTCTTCACTGGGTCAGCAGGATGTGGGAAGACATTCCTCATTAGACTCCTCATGGAAATTTACAACCGCTTCACAGATAATGATGGTTTTTGCAATGCTTACATCGCATGTGCATCAACAGGAAAGGCTGCAATAGCAATTGATGGTACGACAATCCACAATGCATTGAAAATATCTGTTTCCAAACTATTACCATTATCAATTGAAGTGGCTCAACAGTACAGAATGCTCTTCAAATACGTCCAAGTTATACTCATCGATGAGGTCAGTATGGTAGGAGCGGAATTGCTGTCTCAAATTGACGCACGGTTAAAACAAATAACAGGAAATTTCCAAGAAAATTTTGGAGGAATGGATATCATTTTCATATGTGATTTGCGTCAGTTACCTCCAGTGCGTGCTACACCCATCTATCAAGCAACAAAACGACGCATAGCAGCACCAACACTTTGGCGTGACTTGAAGTTCTATGAATTGGATAAAGTCATGAGACAAGCGAATGCTGATTTCTCCTCTTTATTAACTAAAATTGGAAATGGCGAAGAATGGGATCAAGAACAGATACACCTAATCGAATCTCGTTTTTATACAAGAGAGGAAGCAGATCGTCTTTGTCCACATGGAATTCGGCGATATTTGACAAATAATGCTGTAAACGAATACAATTTGACAATTCTTAATTCTGCAGAGAATAAAACAGTCTCCATAGCTACTAATGTATTCACCGGCTAGCATAATGCTGAGCAACAATCATTTGTACGACAAAAATTGCATAAAAAAACGGTAATAGACACTGGAGGTCTGCCCTACGAGATAATACTGGTGTTAGATAAATGGTATATAATAACAACCAATCTGGATGTCTCGGATGGTTTAGCAAACGGCGCGGTTGGTAAACTAGTTCATATCGAAACTGATGAGGCAGGGGCAGTAACTCGTGTGTGGCTGGAATTTCCAGATTCACCAAAGACGGGGCAGAAGATCCGGAGAAAAGCTGCTGCGTTCATCCAAGCAAACAACATCAGCCACACGGCAGTTCCCATTGCACGAAGAACTTCTACGATATATATGAACAATAATAAAACGTTTTTCGTCAAAAGAAATCATCTGCCATTGGTATCAGCGTGTGCTATTACTATCCACAAGTCTCAAGGTGGTACGTTTAATCAAATCGTCTATGAATACGAAAAACACATTCACAACAACTCCTTTACGTAGCCTTGTCCCGTGTCACAAGTATACAGGGATTGTACATCGTTGCGAAGGATGGAAAGAACAAATTTTATCATGGACGGAAAAAAGCTCAATCAATGGACAAGCTACAATCAGAATTTAGAAGATTATCAACAAATCCATTGATAACTTTGACTGACATTCTCCGAGAGTTCATCAGCAGACCAGGCTTATCAATAACAACCCTCAATTGCCAAAGCTTAGGAGCTCATAGCGGAGATTTCAATGATCCGGTGATTCTACGGTCTAATATATTGATACTTTCAGGGACGTGGAAGGAAAACGATCAAGAAATTGATGTTCCCAATTTTAATTGTATCGTACAGTTCAAAAGACATAATGTGAAAGCAGGGGGTGTCGCAATACTTTGCAATACTGCTCATGGAACGAACATCATGACACCCAATATGGACCTGAACTTGAAACAACTAGAATCGCTTTCAATTGGGTTGTTATCTGTTGGAGAAATGTGTGCAGCTGAATGTCGCACAGAAAGCGGACAGCGGATTATGCTTATAGTACTCTATATTTCACCAAATCAGAAGATGGCGAAAATAATAGAGTTTATTCACCTTCACTTGCTGCCGTATACTCCAGTGGGGGCTGCAGAAGTTGGAGTAGAGCCGGACAAAATACCTATGATTCTAGGTGGAGATTTTAATGTTAATTTTGCTTCAGAGGATTCCAAGCCATTAATTCAGTTCTTGCAACAGAAATTGTCATTGGAAATGAACAATTCACCAATTGAATCGACTACACGCCATGGTACCACGATCGATGCAGTTTTCTCACGTTACATCGAAAATTTGGAGTCAAGAGTCTTCATTACCTATTTTAGTTACCACACACCTATCATTTCGTTCATGAAGAGTCTACCAGAGAATGAAGGTGAAGCTGATTGAGATTTAATTCATCATATTCATACTAATATTATTGTATCTTGAAAAAAGTATAGTTATTATGATGAATAAATTAATATTTACTATCAAGAATTGTTTGACACGTGATTAAAATGATTCCTCTCCCTCTAAACATAGAAAATTAAATAATCCTTGCCGATCCAATCATTCAGTTTCACTTCTATCGCGTGTCTTCATGACACACCATTTTTTTTTCTTGCAAAAAATGTGTTCAACAGTATGTCACACGTGGACGAAGGTTCGAAACTTTGGCTGCATTTTTACGCCCAGTCCCTGCATTTTTTCACATTTGCCATAAGAACACGGGTGAAATTTCGTTTGTTTAAATAATTTATTCTGCTTGAACCATTTACCTCAGTAATCTGAAATTTTGCCTGTTGCTCCAAAATATATATAAGAATGTACTTGAAAAATTTCACAAAATTGGCTGCATTTTTTTATCTCGTCTGAACATCGTTCAACATCGTTTTTCAATCTGAGAAAGCTGAGATATCTCTACGCGACTTATTCGAACAACCTTCTGAATATTGTTCTTTTTACACTAATTATTACAAAATTATTAAAAATGATTTTTGAATCCTAGAGGGTTGAGAAATCTATAGGAGGATCATTTGAAGGTGTAACAAAAGTTTTCTTCTCTGAAAGTCTTATTGGAAGTGAAGAAGTCCCATGTTCTCCTTCCAGCTGAAAATTCGTTGATAAATTATTGAAAAATTATTTAATAGCTTTGCTTCCCAATTTGTAAGCACTGAGGACACTCCACAGGGCTTATTAAAGGTTCAACTAGTTTTAAGGTACGTACATCTAATTCTTCCTGTGAGTCCATCCCGAGTGAGATAATGATTCTCCCCAAAAAATCCGCATTTGGCTCTGATAATGTCATAAATACGTCTAGCCACAAAATTCTGCCAAATTCCTGGCTTTAAGATAGTCCATGTTCTCCGTCCATGTCGATTATTAATTTGGCAGTTGTAGTCCCTGGTCGCAATCATATTTAACCACTCAGCCATTTCTACCATCAAATCAAATGTGTAGTTATCCTCTTCCACCGACGTGTTTACCGAAATCTCCGGATCCATCAATTCATCAATATTTTCATAGCTTTGTTCAGGATTATCTAAATCCTGTTTCCCGGTCAAAACATCTATGATTTTGTGGGTATTTTGTGCCACCAACGCACGCAATGAGGCTAATTTATATTTACCCCCCAAGTCATCATTCACAATTGTCCACACGGGGTTAGAAACAGCAACTACCCGTCCATTACGAAGCATCATTGTGTCCTTGTATTTTGTAAGAGTGTTCACAAATATTTCCTTCGTCACTAACGGCGGCCTCCCTCCCATTGTGAAAAACACAGTTTTATCATAGAAAATAAAATCGCTTCACTTAATACAATATCAATTATCAACTGATAAGAAAAACTGAAAAAACTAATGCTAAAAAATAATGAACTGATCCTACTAATGAAAGAAACGCAGTGAACAAAACTACATTAAACACAATATCAACTATTCACTAATGAAAACTGAAAAAACTAATCGTAATAAATAATAAACTGATTCAAATAATCGAAGAAAATCAAGAGACAAACACGCTGCTAATAACGAGCTGGACATTCAATGTGAAATTTCGGTGAAGTCCAAGATACACAATAGATGTAAATGGAGGGAAAATAAACCGAACGACCAAAAGAGATTCGCTCTTTGACACGTTTCAACGCCATCTAGCGTACATTTTTTGAAGTATCAACATCCCGCTTCCGTTCAAATCACAGAAGTTTCTCCTCCCGTTTTTTAATCGTTTCCACTGTTCGTTAATGTTTTAATTTTAAAAAAAATTATTTATACCCACGCGCAATTAGAATTTTCCTAAATTAAACCGTAGTTGTGATCAAACAAAAATTCAATGGAAATTTTTAGTGCAACAAAATTTCCCAAGGTGCATGTAAAATGCTGCTGGAAAAAAATTGAATTACAAATGCTTACTTTAGCAATTGAATTTAGGTCTGGAAATTCCAGGACAAACTTCGATTCCATGTCTCAGATACGTAGCAAAATTCAAAGATCAGTGGAAGTGGAAGAGAATATCGATAAATGTCAGAATTACAGTTGGGAAAAAATCTGAATCAGATTGATAACTAATTTCTATTATTGATACTTCTTTTGTTACATTGTTCAACTAAAGAAAAACAGTAAGTTAATGAAATCTTATCTTATCATCTTGATGAATTTCATCGTAAAAATGGGGAGGGAGGGTGGAGTTGCATTATTATTTTTATTCAAGAACTCTCGTAGTCGAGAGAGAGGGAGAGAGAGAGCTACTTTTAATAACGCAAGAACATTCTTAGGGTTGTGAGATGGCTTTCCTTATTTACTATTTTGGTAAAGGCGCGAAGGAGATTAATTCCAATGACCCCGTGTGAAAGTCCACTAAACACCTACCGGACAGAAATGAATGAAAATTGCACAGTATTTTAGAGGAAGAGTCATATTTATTTAAAACTATGTGCGAACAAGTTCAAACGTACCATTTTTCAGAACTCATAAAACATTTTCTTCAGTTTAAGGATATTTATAGATACATATATTTTTATCACAACAACCTCAGTGGACTTTTGCGAAAATTATGAGCTGAATATTAGCTGAAGATGTCGACTTCTTGGAGACTCCAGTGCCTGGTTTTCGATTATCATATTCCTCCCAGTGTCCATCTGCCCTGTACGCTAAAGCCGTATGGTGAACAAACGAATCACTGGACGAGCGTAGGCGTCTGCTGGAGCCCTTTGAGGCGATTGCTCCAATGAGCTGGAGTTTGGTGCTGGGACTTGTCAGGGGAATGACAATGAATGCTGGGATTTGGTTGAGTTTGGTCGTCGAATTCCCTTGGGTTATCAGATCAAAAATAACCAAATCCCCTGAAAAAGAAGCAAAAACAGTTACAAATGATGCTGTGAGGGTAATATTAATGATACGCAGTTGTAATCCAATGAAGGCCGTTAGGACACTTTTTTGCTTTCTACTATTTGAGATATTTCTTCAGAAATATTTGTCTTACTTTTTGCCACTCAATTCTTCTGCCCTCAAAGTTAACTTGAAGGTGGAAAAGTTCCATCCTTCCAGTTGAAAACTAATTTTTAATATATTGTTAGTAATAATATTTTATTAGAAATTATGCAATCACTTTGCTTTTCAACTTGGGAAACTAAGAAATATCACTAAAGATAATCCGAAGGCCCCCATATGGTTACTCCGCCTGAAGGTTTTTCCAAAAATAAGAAATTCACCAGTTATCCTCTGAACATTGATGCAGCAATACAGGAAACAAATTTTCAGCTAGAAGAGTAACTTGGGACTGTCTCATCTTTCGAGCAATCTTCCAGAGAGAAAACTCCAAAGGATCTCTGTGGAGATGTCTTAGCTCTCGAAGATGAAAAAATGAATTATTGAATGATTTTGTATACTTGATTGAGAAACAAATTTCCAATTAAAAGCATGACATGGGACACTTTTATTTTCCTCAGCCTTGTTTTTGATACTAAACTTCATGATCGGGAACAAACCATAAAATAATTTTTTCAATTACCCATTTCTTGATTTTGAATCTCAACACTACTTCCACAAGCTAAACAGCTCTTTCCCATTATATCGGAGATGAGTCTATCTGGGAAAATACTTGTGAAGAAGTGTAAGGAGAATTCTGCAGCATTCACCCCAAGAACAGAAACAGGTCGATTTTCCCTTTTACCGCAGTTGTCATTTCTGCAAAGTCTCAATTCGTTATAGCTTGGGTAGTTCATTAGCAATTTTTTTGCTGCTGAACCGATGTGCATCTGACAATCAACAATGTTGCTCTCGTTGAACGTGTCAAATACGTTGAAAAGTCTCGTCAGCAATGCAGCCCGCACAGCGTAAGATGCTTCACTCAAGCCCTCCGTCAAGGCCACTTTAATGAAAAAGTAGAAGTCTTCTTCTTTGGCTCGAGTTATAACCTGAAAAAAAATTGTATAGATTACAATTTGAATTTTTGAATAGAAATTAAAACGAAATCATTCAAGTGTAACAGTATTCAACGAGGTTTGGTCGGAATCTTCACCGTTTTATAAGTTTTTTTAACGAAATATATGTTCTATTTTGAAGAAAAAAAAATTGTGTATTCTTTCTATATTTCTATAAAATGCGTTTCAAAGTGTCATTCAAAATTTTTTTTTCTTCATTCTACATTTTTTGGTGATTGGAATCGTGTGGAACATCGAATTAAAAAAAATTGAGACTGACGAATAAAAGAAGGGAAATGATAATATTTTTAATAAAAATAAAAACCGTCTCAATTAATAGCCAATATCAATGGGGGGGGGGGGCAAATTTAGAAAAGAAAAATTCTCTGATGCTGAAAGCGTATAAATGTTTCGTTTCTTCTGGTATAATGAATTGAAAATTTGGCGACTGAAAATCTTGAAATGTGGAGTATTTGACTATCATCTGAATGTGGCGGTCAAATTACTTTAATTAGATTAAAAATTAAATCATGTAAATCTTACCATTTCATGTATAACCTCGTAATCGGAAGCACCTGTCAAAATCGACTGGAGAAGACAATCGATTGACCATGTATTATGAAAAAGACAAGACTTATCTCCAAACGGAGATTCTGCTAATATAACTGGAACTTCAGCTACCGGGAATGTATCAGTATTCTCAGGAGCGTGCGTCAATTTTCTCTTTTTGGTAGGTGGCTCCATGGGATCTGTATTAACGCTGGTCTTCAACTTGCTCTTCAATTCGTTGACGAATTCAGGCGTTTCAATCTCATTTTTGGGATCCTCAGTCATCTGTATATCGACGTGAGGTTTTTCTCCTACAGGAACGACGCCCCGTGACCCCTCGTCTGGTGTTACCTCCGTTTTCTCCAGTGCCCCAGTGTGGCCGTCCTTCTTCATAGAATCGTGCTTTGCACCTTCAAGTTTCTCAACCCCAGCCCCAAGTCTTGCCCCAGGGGCCACGCTCCCACCCCTATCCAAGTTTTCGCACTCATTCAGATCCTCGCCCCCATTCATGTTCCCGACTATCAACTTCTCGGCCTCATGTGGATCCTCAAACTGAGGTTGCTGAATTACACCTTCAGGTTTTGTGCTCTGGGCCACGCACTCACTCAGGCATTCATTCAGGCCCCCGCTCTTATTGAAGCCCTCGACTATGGACTGCCTAGTTTCATGTCGATTGTCGGAATGAGGCTCTGGAATTAAAGGATTTACAACCCCAGTTATTGCCTCCTCAGTCATCTGGATATGGAACTCATTGACGTGAGGATTTTCCACCATCGTATTGACATCACGGGACTCTTCGTCTTGTATTCTCCTCATTTCCTCGAGTGCCCCAGTGTGGCTGTCCCCGTCTTTAGGATCACGGTTCTTGTCCGCACGTTTCTCAACCGTATCCTCAGGTTGTGTGTCCTGGGCCACATTTTCATCCCTTTCTAGGTTTCTGTACTCTTTCAGACTCTCGCCCTCATTCGAAACCTCATGTGTCATTTGTTCAGGTTCATATTTATCATCGACCTGAGGCTTCTGAATTACATAATTTATTACCTCAGTTTTTGCGCCTTGAGTCATTTGGGCAATGGAGTTGTCGCCTTGAGATTTTATTACAGCAGTCACTGCCTCCTGTACATCTTTGTTCTGAGTTCCCTCATTTTCCTCGAGTGTCTCAGTCTGGCCATCCTTGTATCCAAGCTTCTCATCCTCCGCCATAGTTTCCTCGTCCTGAGCTGTGCCCGCACTCTCAGCAAGGCCTCTGCCCTCGCCATCATCTGCTGAATGATCAACTTGAGCCTGAATGTTCTTCTTATCAGCCGTTTCCCCTCTCGATTCAGCATTCCCTGGCAGGTCAGCCCCGTCATCAGACGAATCGTCCTTCTCAGTCTCGGTATCGGTCTCATCCACAATTTCACCATCACTTTCTTTATGATTTTTGTACTTGCCCTCAGAATGGCTCTCGTTCTCATCTTGTTCGCCATCAGACAAATCGTCCTCACCCTCCTAACTCTCGGAACCAGTCTCTTCCGCAATTCCACTATCACTTTCATTATGACTTTTGTGCTTGCCCTCGTAATGGTTTTCGTTCTCATCTTCATCATAACTATCAGCAAGTGGCACCGAAAGATTTATCTTCTTATCACGGACGTCCATGTAGAGACTTGCCGGTTGATAGGTTGCCCCGAATGTTTCTTTCACTAAGCATGCGGCCTCTTTCCAAACTTCGTTGCTACGCGGTTTTAATTTTTCCCCTTCATAGAGCGAAAGTGTCCGAAGAACTTGAGCTTTTTGTTCACAAGTGACAAAAACAGGACGTCCTCCAGGCATTTTAAATTATTCGTTGACTATTCAGTCTCTCACGGAATTCCTTGAGGTTAAGTGTCGAACAGAAAAAACGAACTAAGTCGGACTGCGTATGCTGGAGTGGGGATGGACGAATGAGCGCGAAAAAAAATACGAACAGACGCTCGGCTGTGGTTGATTTCTGTGGGCGCTGGTGCTGAACAATAAAGTCTCCGAACGTTTTGGGTACTTCAGGAACCCCGCACATTTTTCCCAACGCAAATCATACCACCAGCGTTTGCATATCTCGGAGATGAGTCTTCGACGTGACATGGTCAAACAGTCAGTAATTTACCTCCAGCGGGTCGAAAATGTCAAAAACTTACTTAACCTCACAAGTTTCTGAGAAGTCATGTGGTATCGTTCAGTTGCCTGCAATTCATCTCTCCCAATAAAAGTGCAAGATTGATAACAAAACAAAAGAGTGATTAATAAATCGGGGAGAGTCAATCATCACGAGGGTCATTTGGGAGAGAGTCATGCATCACAAGTGTTATTTGGGGGAGAGTCCAGCTTCAGGAGAGTTATTTGGGGAAAAGTCAACGTCCGGAGGGTCATTTGGGGGAGAGTTAAGCTTCAGGAGTGTCATTTGGGGGAGAGTCAATCATCAGGAGGGCCATTTGGGGGGAGAGTCAAGCTTCAGGAGAGTCATTTGGGGAGAGTCATTTAGGGAAGAGTCAAGCGTCAGGAGGGTCGTTTAATATATTTTTATTATAAACAATCAATGATATCAAGGAGAATTGTCTACAATGAATCGTGGACAGAACAGTGAGAAAAGAGCAACTCCAAGTGTAAGTAACCTGTGAGCAAACAAAACATTGTTCCAAGAGTTACTAAAAGATGGGGCCACTACGTTTGTGACACGTCAAAAAACCAAAAAGTCTATCGGCCAAGTTACGTAGTTCATGACTGGTCAAAAACCATGTAATTTACCTGAGGTAATTTACTCGCCCAACCCTGCGTACCAGGCATCTACGAATATTAGATTGTCCTATTCGGTTCAATTGAATTGCATTATCGGGTTGTATTTACATTCGCATATCTATTATAGGAATAATCATGCATTGTCCTGGAAAATAAACTTCTCTCAAACAAAAATTTTTTTCAAAAGTTATATAAAAAAAAAAATGAGTGTGTCAAGCCTACGCACGACGGAAGTGAAACTTCTAGTATTCCTCTCTCTCTCTTTTCATTTCATTCTCTTTTTTTCTGTCTTAGGCTAATTTGAAGATTATAGGTTAAATAATTCAACGAGGAAGCATAGATTTTCTCTTTTTAATATTTTCTCATTCATGAATGAATTTCGATATATGTACAGTTCAAAAAATTTTCAATTAATTTACAATTATCCAATACTATTTGCAATTATTCAATTTATTCACAATGTTTTTATCACTTCTATTTCGTCACTATTCATGTTTGACACTAAAATTCTGTTCCGAATCGAATAAACCACAATCAATTGCGTGTTTCAATCGTTGTATTATACTCACGGCGCAGAACACTAACCAAGCAGCTGATGCTTGGCGTGGCGTCGTTGGCTAGAGAGAGAGAGGAAAAGAGAGAAGAGAGAGAGACAATGTTCGTCAGTGGCTCCCTCACCTCAGTATGCGGATCCGGTGAGAGACTGACGGTGAACGTTGAGCGGTGGTGGGGGTCCCGTACCCCCACCACCTCCTGATGCCGGTTTTTCGTGACGGTCTTGAGTCGGTTTTACTCCGGTCGTCGAAAATGCGCGTAAAGAAGTTTCACTTCAAAACTATAATCACTGTTTTACGTTCTTTGATAGTCTCGTTAATTTATAGCTTTAGATTGTAAATTTTAGTCTTATAACGAATCAACATAGAGATGATATCTGAGCATACGAAAGGTTCTGTTAACGTAACGCCACGTATTGGTACGGCACTGGGCTGACCGACATTTGAATCGGCACGTGCGTATCACTCCGCGCTGTGAGCTGCTGAGCATCGAGTGGGGGAAACACTTCTTAATGTAGAGGGCGACATCGATGTGATCAAGATTGAAACCTTTCTCTCTTATGTGATTCGTGACGCAAACGTCAGATTCTTGAATCAAAAATATATTGATAATATTGATTCATTGTAATGGATATCATCGCAACAAATAAATTGATGTAAAGGCAATTACTATTACCGATGGATTGAGTGACGATCCATTTTTAATTAATCAAAGAAAAAACGATTTATCCCCTCTCTACATTTGGGAAATGCGAAAACTTTCTAAGAATTTCCTGAAAAGTAACATTTTCCTGAAGTACAAAATTTTGGAATATTCTTAGCTACGAGACTCAAGTTAACACCGTCACTGAAATGGCATAAGTTTGATTACCAATAAATGCTGATAATTCTGTTTATGGCGGGAACACGAGAAAGCTCCGTACGAATCCGTCAAAGTTTCGATATTTTCTAATCTTTAAAGCTCAAGAGACATATATTAGTTTGAAAGTATTTCTACCTGCAAGACTCAAGTTATCCCTGTAGAAATTCATTTTTATGATTATCTAGACGGTGGGAAACCTTGAGAAGAATCTACTGAGTGCTTCGCTTAAGTTTATGACTTCTCTCATCTTTATAGCTCAAGCTATCACTTCAATTGCTGATTTTTTTTCCTTGTATTAACAATCATTGGAAAAATTGATACTTATCTGTTTTATTTTTGAGAGATGGAATGTCTCAATCGGGAACCCTTCAACGGTTCCCTTAAGATTGAGAATTTTTACATCTTAAGAGTTGAAGCTATCCCTTCAATTGCTGATTTATTATTTAGAAAATTGTTGATAATTCTCTTCGTAAATAAAAGGTCAGAAATATCGGAAGAAGTTTCCTGAGTATCACTTTTTTCACTTATAAAGTTCAAGTTACCTTCTTCAATTTTAGTTTACCGAAAATCATTAGATAGATTATTAATCATTTTCTCCACTTTTAATGGATGAGAAAAAAACGAAGGGTATCCTTTCAAGGTAGCACTGGAGTATTCTCACCTTGGGGATTCAGATTAGCACGTACCATGATTGAAAATTTATATTTTTGAGTATTGAACAATTGCCAAATGTTTTCTTCATATCGGAGGTGAGAAAATTGAGGCAGAATCCGTTGAGTACTTCCTCGAAATAAGAAACTTTTCTCATCTTCGAAACGCAAGCACCTGATGATAGTTTGTGTTCATCAGCGCTCATTAAAGAAGATTATTAATAATCTTTTCTACGTTTGAAGGATGAGAAAAGTCTGTACGGATACTCTCAATACTGAAGTTAGTATCGTAACGAAAAATTCATATGATGATTTGTTGAACATTTGTCAATAATCTACACCACATCTGCAAGACGGAAAAACTGAAGCAAAAATCTCTTGAATTTTTCCTCAAAATTTGAGAGTATTCTCATCATCCATGTTGATATTATCAGCTTAACTGATGATGAGTTTTCGTTAGTTGATAAAACTTAAACAAAATTGTTGATTATTTAGTCACAGCCAAGATATGCTAAAACTCGAAGAGGATGCTCTGAAGGCCACAGTGAAATTTCAGAGTATTCTCACCCTCGGTACTCAAGTTAACATCGCAACTAGAAGTTCATATTATTAGTTATTGAAAAATTGAACATTTTCTTTATATCAGGAAGTTAAGAAAACTCTAAGCGGATTGCCTGAAAGTTATCCCAAATTTTCAGAGTTTTCTCACCCTCGTTACTCAAGTTATAACAGCAATTAACAGTTCTGATTATCATTCATTAACAGATTGTTCATAGTTTTCCTCATATGTGGGAGTTGAGAAAACTCGAAGGGTATTCCCTGAAGATAACCCTAGATTTCTAGAGTTTTCTCACCCTTAGTACGCAAGTTATAACGGCAATTGCAAAATCATATTGTTAATCATTAACAACCTTTCGATAATTTGCATCATATTTGGGAGTTGAGAAAACTCCAAGGGGATCCCCTGAAGGTAACCCTAAATTTTCAGAGTATTCTCACCCTCGATACTCGAGTTATAGCGGCAATTAAAACATCATTTTATTAATGATCAACAAATTGTTGAGAATTTTCATCATATGTGGGAGTTGAGAAAACTCTAGGGGGATCCCTTGAAGATAAGCATAAGTTTTCAGAGTTTTCTCACCCTCAGTACTCGAGTTATAAGGGCAATTAAAAAATCATATTGTTAATGATTAACAAATTGTTGATAATTTTCATCATTGGTGGGAGTTGAGAAAACTCTAGGGGGATCCCCTGAAAATAACCCTAAATTTTCAGAGTTTTCTCACCCTTGATACTCAAGTTCTAACAGCAATTAAAAAATCATTTTATTCATCATCAAGAAATTGTTGATAATTTTCATCATATGTGGGAGTTGAGAAAACTCTAGGGGGATCCCCTGAAGGTAACCCCAAATTTTCAGAGTTTTCTCACCCTCGATAGTCAAGTTATGACCGCAACTAAAAGTTCATACTATTAGTTATAAAAAAATTGGTTATAATTTTCATATCTGCGAGTTGAGAAAACTCTAAGGGGATCCCCTAGAGGTCACCCTAAATTTTCAGAGTTTTCTCACCCTTGAGACTCGAGTTATAACGGCAATTAAAAAATCATTTTATCAATCATCAACAAATTGTTGATAATTTTCATCATATGTGGGAGTTGAGAAAACTCTAGGGGGATCCCCTGAAGGTAACCCTAAATTTTCAGAATTTTCTCACCCTTGATACTCAAGTTATAACAGCAATTAAAAAATCATTTTATTAATCATCAAGAAATGGTTGATAATTTTCATCATATGTGGGAGTTGAGAAAACTCTAGGGAGATCCCCTGAAGATAACCCCAAATTTTCAGAGTTTTCTCACCCTCGATACTCGAGTTATAGCGGCAATTAAAACATCATTTTATTAATCATCAAGAAATGGTTGATAATTTTCATCATATGTGGGAGTTGAGAAAACTCTAGGGAGATCCCCTGAAGATAACCCCAAATTTTCAGAGTTTTCTCACCCTCGATACTCGAGTTATAGCGGCAATTAAAACATCATTTTATTAATCATCAAGAAATGGTTGATAATTTTCATCATATATGGGAGTTGAGAAAACTCTAGGGAGATCCCCCGAAGATAACCCCAAATTTTCAGAGTTTTCTCACCCTCGATACTCGAGTTATAGCGGCAATTAAAACATCATTTTATTAATCATCAACAAATTGTTGATGATTGATAAAATGACGTTTTAATTGCCGCTATAACTCGAGTATCGAGGGTGAGAAAACTCTGAAAATTTGGGGTTATCTTCAGGGGATCTCCCTAGAGTTTTCTCAACTCCCACATATGATGAAAATTATCAACAATTTGTTGATGATTAATAAAATGATGTTTTAATTGCCGCTATAACTCGAGTATCGAGGGTGAGAAAACTCTGAAAATTTGGGGTTATCTTCAGGGGATCTCCCTAGAGTTTTCTCAACTCCCATATATGATGAAAATTATCAACCATTTCTTGATGATTAATAAAATGATTTTTTAATTGCTGTTATAACTTGAGTATCAAGGGTGAGAAAATTCTGAAAATTTAGGGTTACCTTCAGGGGATCCCCCTAGAGTTTTCTCAACTCCCACATATGATGAAAATTATCAACAATTTGTTGATGATTGATAAAATGATTTTTTAATTGCCGTTATAACTCGAGTCTCAAGGGTGAGAAAACTCTGAAAATTTAGGGTGACCTCTAGGGGATCCCCTTACAGTTTTCTCAACTCGCAGATATGAAAATTATAACGAATTTTTTTATAACTAATAGTATGAACTTTTAGTTGCGGTCATAACTTGACTATCGAGGGTGAGAAAACTCTGAAAATTTGGGGTTACCTTCAGGGGATCCCCCTAGAGTTTTCTCAACTCCCACATATGATGAAAATTATCAACAATTTCTTGATGATGAATAAAATGATTTTTTAATTGCTGTTAGAACTTGAGTATCAAGGGTGAGAAAACTCTGAAAATTTAGGGTTATTTTCAGGGGATCCCCCTAGAGTTTTCTCAACTCCCACCAATGATGAAAATTATCAACAATTTGTTAATCATTAACAATATGATTTTTTAATTGCCCTTATAACTCGAGTACTGAGGGTGAGAAAACTCTGAAAACTTATGCTTATCTTCAAGGGATCCCCCTAGAGTTTTCTCAACTCCCACATATGATGAAAATTCTCAACAATTTGTTGATCATTAATAAAATGATGTTTTAATTGCCGCTATAACTCGAGTATCGAGGGTGAGAATACTCTGAAAATTTAGGGTTACCTTCAGGGGATCCCCTTGGAGTTTTCTCAACTCCCAAATATGATGCAAATTATCGAAAGGTTGTTAATGATTAACAATATGATTTTGCAATTGCCGTTATAACTTGCGTACTAAGGGTGAGAAAACTCTAGAAATCTAGGGTTATCTTCAGGGAATACCCTTCGAGTTTTCTCAACTCCCACATATGAGGAAAACTATGAACAATCTGTTAATGAATGATAATCAGAACTGTTAATTGCTGTTATAACTTGAGTAACGATACTCGAGTTATAGCGGCAATTAAAACATCATTTTATTAATCATCAACAAATTGTTGATAATTTTCATCATATGTGGGAGTTGAGAAAACTCTAGGGAGATCCCCCGAAGATAACCCCAAATTTTCAGAGTTTTCTCACCCTCGATACTCGAGTTATAGCGGCAATTAAAACGTCATTTTATCAATCATCAACAAATTGTTGATAATTTTCATCATCTGTGGGAGTTGAGAAAACTCTCGGGGGATCCCCTGGAGGTCACCCAAAACTTTCTCCCAAAGGGATCCCCCAAAGTTTTCTCACCCTCAGTACTCGAGTTATAACGGCAATTAAAAAATCATATTGTTAATGATTAACAAATTGTTGATAATTTTCATCATATGTGGGAGTTGAGAAAACTTTAGGGGGATCCCTTGAAGATAAGCCTAAATTTTCAGAGTTTTCTCACCTTCAGTACTCGAGTTATAACGGCAATTACAAAATCATATTATCAATCATCAACAAATTGTTGATATTGTCATATTGTTAATGATTACCAAATTATTGATAATTTTCATCATATGTGGGAGTTGAGAAAACTCTAACGGGATCCCCTGGAGGTCACCCTAAGTTTTTAGAGTTTTCTCACCCTCCATACTTAAGTTATTATCCGAACTACAAGGTTAAATCCTTAATTATCCAACTTAATTAAACAAATTAATGATTTCGTCTAATTAGTCATTGAGAAAACTCGGAATCAGTATTTCTGAGTTATTTCAGGGCTCAGAAAAAAAAAATAACAAAAACTACCCCTTATTCTTATTGGCTGTGCCAGCTTAAATTTATTCTGGCACAGCCATTAAAAACAAAAAAAAATGAGTTAAAAAATTTTTTTTCTTTTGAATAAATTTGTGAAAAACTAATACTTTTTGGATCACTTGGTCAAATTCGATTGTGCTGTATTGGCTGTGCCAGCTTAAGGTGCCTGACACTCTGGGCAATCCGGGGAATCTTCGTTTTTGAATTTGTGAAAATATTCCGGGAAGCATCCGTGTCCTGAGAGCATCTGACTTAGATAATAGTTAACTTGCCCATGTGATCGGGTAAGCCAAATATCCAGCTTCGGAAGTCGATGGGTCCACCGGCCTTTGTTCGAGGCGCCCCACAGTAGCTGCCATCGCTCAATGCTGTGGACGTTCTTCCGTTCTCAGTTCCGCTTGGCTAAGGTTGGTTGATCTTCTGCGCGTATAAAGGTATCGACGCAAATCTGCTAGCACTTCGAACGGTAGCATCCCAGCAATGACACACACAGCGTCGTTTGATACTGTGCGGTATGCGCTAACCACTCTAAGGGCAGTCAGCCTGTAGACTGGAACAATTTGCCGCCCAGATGCTTGGCTTCGTAATGCATCACTCCATATAGAAATACCATATGTTAACACCGACGTAACAACTGATGATAGCAGAAGCCTTCTCCTCTGTTTTGGCCCTCCAATGTTTGGTATAAGTCTTGCAAGGGCAGTCTTCACTGCTCCTGCCTTATTGCTTGCATGTTGGGCTTGCTATCTAAAACTAAGTCGGGCATCAATCATAATTCCCAGGTACCGTATGTAGGGCTGGGAAGTTATTTCGTGCTCACGGACTTGCAGCATAATTGTCTCCAATTTCTTCCGGCTCGTGATGACTAGTGCCTCAGTCTTATGCTCCGTAAGTTGTAAACCAATCGAGTCCATCCATTGTCGTATATTGTTAAAAACATTCTCGAAAATGCGCTGAAGCGTGCAATGGTGTTTTGTCACGATGATAATGGCCACATCATCCGCAAAAGTAACGAGCTTTGCCCCCGCCGGCAATGCCCGTTTGAGCCGTTCGTCATATACGATATTTGGTTAACTAATTGCCTACCATCTTTTGCAAATATGCCGGTACTTGCAGCTTCGACAATGCCGCCAGGATGGAATCACACCGTACCAAGTTGAAGGCATTCTTGATGTCCAGGATAACAACAATAATGTTTCGTACCTCCTTTCCATCGCCTGCCATCGATTGCTTTCTTAGCTGTTTTGACCACCAGGTCTATAGCATCCAACGGAGATCGTGGTCGTCTGAAGCCGTATTGAGCTCTGGTCAATAGGGGTTCCACCACTGCCTCAATTCTCTGATGTATAATGCGCTCCAGGATCTTGCCCACCGTATCCAGCATACAGAGTCTACGGTATGATGACGGTTCGTCCGGAGGCTTTTTTCCCTTAGGAAGCAGTACGAGTCTCTGCTGCTTCCATCTGTTGCTGAAGATACCTTCCTGAATGCAAGCATTGTACATGTCGAGAAAAATTCCAGGTGCTGCATTAATGGCGGCTTTCAGCGCTATGTTTGGCACACCATCGAGACCAGGGGCTTTGTTGTTGCCCACTCTGCTAGACGCCTACAATATTTCATCAGCTGTAATCGGTGGAATTTCGTCGTTGATATCATTCTTCACATACGTTCCAGTAATAGTCGATTGTTGAGGAAATAAGACAGACACAATCCTCTCCAGGAGCTCAGAGCAGGTCGCTGATGGCATCGGTTGACTCTTAAGCTGCGCCAAAACCACCGTGTACGGTCTGCCCCAAGAATCCTTATCCTCTTCCTCCAAAAGCTCGTGCCAATAGTATCGTTTGCGAAGCTTTATGGCCTTGGTGAGTTTACGCTTAGCGGCTTTATACTTCACTTCCAGGCTTTCAGGGTTGGATGTCTTCCTTGCGCGTTGCCCAGATCTTCTCGCTGCGAAACATTCCCTGCGGAAGGTTGCAATTTCATCGTTACACCAATACATCGGTGGGCGTCGGTTTCCACTAAATGTCCTGGGCATAGTCGCATCAGAGGCGTCGGTGACTCTCCGCATGACTCCGTTTACTTTTTCTGTGGTATTGTTACCGTCTATGGGGTCAGTCTTGAGTGCTCTAAGAAAGGTTGTAATGTCGAATTTTCTTACATTCCAGCCGACTCCGTTTGTCCTTTGCGATGTGGGCGCCGACCTCCCGTCAACAGACACCTCCCGGAGTACCGCTCTATGATCCCTGGCAGTATAGATCTCGGATACCTCCCATGCACAATTTCCTTTGAGCAGGCTACTGCTGACGAACCTGAGCCACATCTAAAGTCAACATGTCTTCCAGTAAAACCCGCCCTTGTTGATTCGTCTCCTTGCTGCCCAGTCGACTGCCTAGGAATTGAAATCTCCCGCGATTGCCACAGGGAAATGCTGTTGCACAGTGAGCAAGTAACACTCGCACTATGGCTTTGGACTGATCTTCTGGAGTGCACCCTGGTAGACTGGACATTTAATGCTACCAGGTACATGGGCATGGTCTTTTGTGGGCTCTAGTTCTACGCATAGAACGCTTTTGGGAGACGCTTTACAATCGGAGCTTCTGTGCCCTTTTTCACCGCATTTATAACACAGGTCTGATCGGTCAATGGAGCTCTTGCGATTAACGGCAAGATGCTCGTACTGCCAACACTTGAAGCATTTTATGGGCCTTACCCTTGTCACGATGCGAGCATATACCAGGCTTATTCGTATTTTACTACCCTTACCCAGTATATGTCTTGCAGTAGCGGCAGGGAGTACCACCATGGCAGGTTGTGTTCCTCTGTATGCCTTGCGAAGAGACTTGATGGCACTCAATGATATATCACTATCTGTACCATCAGCTTTTCTCGGGGCATCAAGTATATCTTCTTTGGTAGTGACGTCATCGAGGTCTTTGATTTCGAGTTCCTGTTGAGGTCCCGTATTAAACACCTTAGCTTCATTTTGGAGGGCTCCAACCAGTGCCTTCTCTAGCTCAACACCTTCATCCTTCTTTCCTCTCGCAAGAATTAGGAGAACATCTCTGGAGGCTGTTTTACGAATTTGGTCCACGCATAAGCTAGCGGTGTAAACACCTTGGTCCTTCTTTATACGTCCTAATATTTCGGAGTTCGTATCCTTCCCCGCCGGACGAATAATTAGCCCATCAGGGCGGATTGCTGCTCTCTTCTTCGACCGAGGTTGATTCTGCGTAGCTCCTGGAAGATTTTGGGCCGGGTTCTGTTTTTTTCCGTCTCGTGGCTTTCTCCCAAGCATTTACATCGTCTTCTGTAACAGAATTCGAGGTTTGCTCCTTGGCCCTGTTTCCGTCTAACCGGGTCCCAATTCTCACCAGCTTCTCCACATGAATGGACGGCGTTGCTGATGCCTCATCTTCGGTACTCTTGCGCTTTTTGCCCGCTGTGTCATCGGGCGGAGTTCTCTCCTTTCTTTTCTCTCGTCTTATCGGCCTTTCATGGGACGTTCCCATTTTTCCATGGCCTTGTGGCCGCTCTCTCGGTTCGCCTGCGACAATCTAGGACCCGCGGGGGGTGAGCCATGCCGCTGCTGGCAACGGTGAATTCGATCCTTCGGTTTCCGTCATGGTTCTTATCCTCTTGGCAGATATTTGATTCTTGCTAGCTAGACTCCGGATCTCTTCGTTGATGGTTCGCCGAGGTTTATCCGTGAGGAAGTTCACCAGCGTTGCCAGATCATTTTCCTGCTGATCCCATGCTGATTTTCCACTACTTTGGAATCCACTTGTAGCATTTGGGGCCAAGTGGGCCACCCGGGGACTATCAAGCGATGGTTTGCTCTTCCCACAATCCGAGGAACCAGCGCCGACCATCAGGGCTTTCACCGACGATATGACAGTGTTATCATCACTGATCATACTTGCTTCATAGGCTGTTATAGGGAGCCCACCCTTGGCACCCTTGATTTCGGGAGTGAGATTTCTCCCATATGTTTGTGTGTGTGTGTTTTTTTTTTCTACTCTTGCTCTATTCATATTCACCCACGTAACCGCTGTTAGGCATTACTTCATGGGCAATACTACGGATCAGAGTACCCACCGATTGCGGCTGGGGCCGACTTCGCCATTTCAGCTCATCGTATTTCTAATCACAGGGTAAACCTCCAGAAACCCCTGTGATACGATGGCGGGCGTCTACGATGGAACCCTCCCTTCCCCCCCGCGCGACGGGTCGCGTTCGGTCCCGGCTCACGGTCTCACTTCATGGATACCGCCGATAGCACACACGGAATGTTCCTGCCATCGGTCGGAGTCCGTGAGGAAATATTTTTCAGAAAAAATATTTGCAGTGAGCGGGACCTTTAGAATAGTAGGCAGACACTCTACCCACTACGTCAAAGCCCCGTCTATGTGTGTGTGTGTGTATGTATGTATGTATTAAACCTTGTCAAAAAAAACAATATTTTTTTTCTACCTCGCACCCTTGAAAGATGTATATTATGGGGTTAAGAGTCATATCTACCAGTATGGGTAAGGTACGATTTTTTTAACGCTACTCATCGAGAAAATCGGTTTTCCATTTGATTAATTTAATTAATTCGATTAATTTGGTTATTGTACATGTCTAGTGACCGAAAATTTTCAAATAATTTTGTTAATTTTTTTCAATAGTTCACATGGCTATTCCGTGCTTCAAATTAGGGATATTCTGAAATTATCCTGCATAATGCGGACGATTGGATATGTAATGATTTTCAGATGCTCATTGGATGGAAACAATGTGAAATTAGTAGTGTGCAAACATGTGTGCCCGATACGGGGCACAAACAAAACTTTCCGATTTGCTATTTTGGCACAGAATAAGAACGCAACCATGGTGAATTTTACCTGATTCGTTTGGCCTAGCACAGTTCCAAGCAGTGTCCTCTGCATTGAAGTCTCCAACAATAATTGTTGGAGTACTATCGGAGAGTAGCTGCCTCAATAGATTTGTATCTAGTGAGACATTCGGTGGATTGTATCTCGAGAAGATCCTCGTTATTGTATTGTGTACTTGGAACTCTACCCCGACGTATTCGCTGAGCGACAGGAGATCGTGCGGGAGAGTTATATACCTGAAGCACTTGTGGATCGCTACCGCGACACCACCACCTGCTTTAGCCGTTCTGTCTTCCCTGATCAGCAAGAAGTCTGGAAAGTTTATTTTCTTCGTTTTGCTGTTTAGCTTAGTCTCTGAAATCAGACAAAAATTTAATGTTATTACTATGAATGATGTGTAATAGCTCGTCCAGATTGGGCTTGAGTGCAAAAATATTAATTGCTAATATATTGGTTATGTTTGTGGGGGAATCGTAGATGTATCTGAGGAGGATGAGAACAAGCGAGCGTAGGATGCGATGATTGTGATCCTATCGATGGGGGTGTTAGCTTGCTGGAGTTTAGAGATCATATATTTAAGCCCTGCGAGGATGTCGGGAATTCTAAGGGTTTTTAGCGCGTCTAGGACTTGCTTCGCTGCGTTTATATAATTTTTAGTGCTACTTAAATAAGATTCCGGAACATGTGTTTCCATTGGGATGGTCCTAGGTTCAGCAGTGGGTGCGACAACATTCCTTCTCGAGGTTTCCACCGTTGGAAAGAAAGAAGCGTGGGTGGGCCTGGACGTGTTGGCAGTAGAAATCGGATTTGGCACTGGGACTGCAGGAGACTGGAGGAAATGGATGTTCCTTTCCAGATTCTGGATCCTGGCCGAGTGAGGTGTGGCAGGCAACTGAGGTATAGCGGGCAATTCCAATGGCGCTATGCTGGGCCTGGCCGACTGTGATCTTTTTTTTTAGTTTCCCTGAATTTTAGGCGCATGTAACACTCTTTATAACTGGCCGTGAGGGCTAGGCCGCAGTTCGCGCACTTAAGAGTTTTCGAAGTGCAGACTATGACGTCATGGTTTGGCGCACACTTTTCACAAACTGACGAACGGAAAGTACGTTGCTGCCGTGTTTTCATAACTCGGCATCAATTTCGTCTTCAAAATATATTTTTTTGGTCACTCACTTTTGAGACCGAAAGTGAAAAAATTGATGTTTCGCCTTTTCAGGATACTTGCCATTTTGTTGTAGTCCTCGATCGTTCGTAGATGGACGATCGTGGTACTTCCATTAAATTTCATCTTGACATTTTTATCTGCGGCGTTGCTTTGCAGACAATTGATTGATTTTTTTGTCTCCAGTTTTTCATTCTCGATGATTATTGGAGGGACAAAAGTTTGTTTTGGAACCTCTTGACATCCATCAGAAGTGTCGGAAGGTTTGGCGAGGCGAGCGGGAACTGAACTCGCACTACTCGAAGGTTTCGTAACGGCTATTTTGGTTTTTTTTCGGATCTTCCATCGAAGGACTCATTTTGGCTTTCCTTTTTGGGGCCAAGGGAATTTTAAGGTTTTTTAATTTTGACCCTTTTGTGTCAAAACTTCTACTCGATTTAGAATTTCACTGTACTATAAACACTGTACGTTTGAAATTTATATTTCGCAGAGAGCGGTAGACATGCGTCCGCACGACACCGACTCGCTAAATATTTTGAACCTTTCCTGCAAGGGCCTATACTAACGGGTGACCCGCGTCTACTTGCCTCGTCGATTAGCTTATGGTATCTCATCTCTAGCGAAGAAATAGACTATTTCTTCCGTTTTGACATACACGAGTCCGCAGGTGCGTACTTCGTACGCGCATTTCCTCCTTCCGGACTGACTGGTGTTGCGTGGGTTTTCGTCTTATGGCGTTACGGTCTTACTTTTAACTATAGGATAAGATTACAATCTGGCAGTGACTAGTCTGCTACAGGAAATTCCTATCTTGGATTGACCGTAGATGTACGGTAAAGCTAGATGTATGCCACAAGCATGGAGATATTTACCACGGCCGTGAAGAATAGAGACCAGGAGGCCGAACTGTAATAAGGGATCCGGCAGAGAATGCGGCCAAACAGTGTTCCGTGTACTCATTGCCGTATTATAGAAGGTGGCGCTGTTTTGCCTCTACGCGATTAGGGGGCGAAACCTCTTATGGGAGAGCTTTGTCGTTAGATCGCCGATATTGAACGCCTGGGGCGCTGTAATCAGTAGATGCAGTAGTAGTAGTAGTGGGGAGAAGTGAACTGAAAGAGGGGCAACGGCGCCATGGACTTCAAACGTAGAATAAAATGCGCCTAATTAAACAAACCATTTTATATATTGTATATTAACACCAATTATGAAAATATTTTGGCGTCGCCAGGGTTGGGCAGGTATAATACCGTCGGTAGAATATTAAGTTTTCTCAAATTTCTCAAGTGCCATGGGTGCCATGGGTGTCAAGGGGGTCCAAAAAATTAAATTAAAGATAGATCGAAAATTTAAGAGAAAAAAATCCCGATAGTCCCAGTCGGGATTCGAACCCGTGACTCCCAGTTACGCGTCGGGCACTTTTCCAACTAAGCTACCGGGCATATAGAGACTTTCCATTCTCAAATTCGATCAGTAACCACCACCGCCCCGTCTGAAGGCGTTTATTAAATTAAATTAAAGATAGATCGAAAATTTAAGAGAAAAAAAGGCAGTCCAAGGCCGTCCAAGGCCGTCCAAGGGCGCCAAGGGTGCCAAGGGTGCCAAGGGTGCCAAGGGTGCCAAGGGTGCCAAGGGTGCCAAGGGTGTCAAGGGTGCCAAGGGTGTCCAAGGGTGCCAAGGGTGTCCAAGGGTGCCAAGGGTGTCCAAGGGTGCCAAGGGTGTCCAAGGGTGCCAAGGGTGTCCAAGGGTGCCAAGGGTGTCCAAGGGTGCCAAGGGTGTCCAAGGGTGCCAAGGGTGTCCAAGGGTGCCAAGGGTGTCCAAGGGTGCCAAGGGTGTCCAAGGGTGCCAAGGGTGTCCAAGGGTGCCAAGGGTGTCCAAGGGTGCCAAGGGTGTCCAAGGGTGCCAAGGGTGTCCAAGGGTGCCAAGGGTGTCCAAGGGTGCCAAGGGTGTCCAAGGGTGTCCAGAGTGTCAAGAGTGTCAAGGGTGTCCAGAATGTCAAGGGTGTCCAAGGGTGTCAAGGGGGTCCAAGGGTGTCAAGGGTGTCTAAGGGTCTCTAAGGTAGGGTGTACAACATATTCAAGGAATGAAGCAAAGAATGATCGCTAGAAAATGCAATTTAAATTCCTTTCGGACACCCTCGCCCCTACACCTCCAACAACATTAGCATATATTCCTTGGTGAACCTCTTGTTATCCTTTAAACTTCAATCCCATAACAAAATAGAGCATTTTGATGTGGGCGTCATCACAGCAACAATTTTTTTAGTAAATTCTCGCGGTAAAATTTATCCGTAAATTTTCAGTAAAATTTATGCGCAAATTTTCGATAAAACTTATCCGAAAATGTTCGTTACAACTTATCCGACAATGTTCGATAACACTCATCCGAAAATGTTCGGAAAAAGCTATCTAATCAGTTTTCCGGAAATTTGGAGTTTACTTTCTGATTTACTGACCCGAAAAATTAAGGGCGAAACTTCCATGCAAGTTTACTCCTAAATTTTACAGATAATTTCCCGAAACACCTTTCTGTTGATTTGCAGATTGATGATCAATTTATCTCCTAAGTTTGTCGTCAGTTTGTCGATGAAATGTTGACATAAATTATCTGTAAATTCACGGATAAAAAATTCGATAAGTTACTAGGTTATTCGATCGTTTTATTGCCTGGGTGGTGACCCCGCAAGAACAATATTTTTTAATTTCTGTTTGTTCAACTGTTGAAATAGACCAATTAAGAAGAAAAAACGCAACCCGGCAGTCACATGTTTCTCACGTGTTCAACATAACCTCACGTGATAAAATCAACGTAAGTAATCAAACTTAACTTTTACTCACTCACACGCTGAATGGTATAAAAACAACATAAAAATATAAAAGGAAGACCCCGATTTAATTTTTTTCAGTACAAAACGAAATTTAACCACAAAGTACAGAAAACCGGGCAATCTAAAACTATGGGCATGCCGATCAACAGCATAATTGTTTTTTTTTTTTGATGATGTTATTTAACGTCGCTGTGGATCATAAGCGACGCCTCTGGGGTCATAAGCAACGGCTCTGGACTTATTGTAACTTAGTGTAACTCAAAGTTACGGATGTCATTTGTTCACATTGAGGGTAGGATCTTTCGATTGTAAACTGTTTTTTTTAACTCTTATTTTGCCGTTTGCGATGCACTTGTTTACTGTCACTGTTAACTTTTTCGGTTCATGGGTTCGACTCGAGCAAAGTGAGGAAAATTTGTTTCGAAAAAATTTTCGCTCTATGCCGGATTCGAAAGCATGATCCTAGGATTGATGTGGACTAGGCAGAGCACTTTAGCCCACTGCGCTAAACCGGCCCCTTAGCATAATTTTTATCCTTGAGAAACTTGCTAAAAGTTATTAATTTATTAATTAACAGTGATACCTATCTAATTTATATTTTATTATATAAAATATATCTAATTTATCTATTTAAAAAACCGTAAAAATGAAAAAATTGAAATCTAGAAAATGAATAATGCGATTGAATCGCCATTCAATAGGGTGTTTCGCCGTAACAAAAGGAACTTCTGTTCCAAATTTCAAGTTTTTATCACAATTTTTGCGGACGCTAGAGTGCGAACAAACACAAAAAGTGAAACCAAAGTCAAAAGTTAAACTAGTGGTGTGCAAATGTGTGTGCCCCATACGGGGCACAAACAAAACTTCGCGATTTGGTATGTCAGCACAGCATAAGCATGCAACCATGGTGATGAAAAAACTCAACGGTGATATCAATAATTCAACTTGCGACTAATAATTACTGCACGCGATCGATTTAGTTTGATTTCTAAGCCGCATAAAAATATTCAACTGGAATTCGTCCGCCTAGTTACCCTCTGTACGTTCCTAATTATCCCGCTCTGTGACATCCTTCCCGCAATTCTCGACATATTCATACACCAAGTATATTCTAGTTCAACTTGTGATATGTTTTAACCTATATTGAAAAAATTCATACTGACTGTGCATTTTTAACTTCCCGATCCAGGGAAGTTATTGTAATGACCCCGAAAATGAAAGTGTCAGATCGATGAAATTCGCACATTTCTGGACGTTTCACATCATGCCGACACGATTTCAGAGGAGTGGTCGTAAGTGTGTGTGTGTGTCTGTGTGAGTGTGGACATAAACTTTGTTTAACGGTTCCGAAATAACCACCGTAGCGATTTACGTTTTTTTTTATCGACGCGCCGTACTGTTCTCCAGGTCTGAAAGGAACGATTTATGCGAAAAATAATTTGTTCTACTGTTATTAACAAATTCAATTGTTTATATCGCTCTATCGCAAGAATGGTTTAAGATACGAAAAAAAGGGTTGAATGTAAGTTATTTCCCGCCAGGAAATACACATTTGACCTTCTATGACCCTTTTCATAACACCCGTAGTTAATTGTTAGTAACAAAAAAGATTGTTTATATCGCAGCGGCGTGAGAACGGTTGAAGATACGAAACAAATGAGTCGATGAAAATTGTTCCAAACACGAAAATACATAATGTATGCCGTATAACTTTTTTTGCCAACACCGATAGTTAATAGTTATTAACAAATTTAATTGTTTACATCGCTCTATCGCAAGAACGGCTTGAGATACGAAAAAAAGTGTCAAATGAAAGTTGTTTCCCCCCCACGAAATACACATTTGACGTTTTAAGACTTTTTCTGATAACACCCGTAGTTCATTGTTAGTAACAAAAAAGATGGTTTCTATCGCAGCGGCGGGAGAACAGTTGAAGATACGGAACAAATTAGTTGATGAAAATTGTTCCACATACAAAAATACATGTTTGATCTCGTATAACTTTTTTTGCTAACACCGATAGTTAATCGTTCTTGACAAATTCAATTGTTTAGATCGCTCTATTGCAAATACGGTTGGAGATGCGAAACAAAGTGTCTAATGAAAGTCGTTCCACGCGTAGAAATACACATTTGACGTTCCATGACTTTTTTGCCAACACCCATAGTTGATTATTATCAACAAATTCTATTTTATCTAGTAGTTTATCTAACTACTTCATATTAAGAATTATAATTTTTCTTCAAATTTAGAAGTTTTGAAAACTTTATAAAGTCCATGATTTGAGACGTGGGCGGAAATTGTTGATATAACATATGCGGCGGAACGATCGGAAAGTTATTGGTTCGACCCGTAGAGGGTCATATCCACATCCCGTTTATTGTATAAGGAACGACCCTGGTGATATGCATTGTTCCCGTATTTCAAATTGCTTGGACGACCATACCTCCTTAACTGTGCAAATTATGGAAAAAAATCATTTCACGTAAAAGATGTGTTTTCATATTAGAAATAGTTTTCTTCAGATAAGTGTCCCGCTAACTTCAATATTTTACGCAGTGGAATCCTATAAAAAATTGCAATTGTTCATAACATTGCATGTACTGCACGAAGGCCATCCAAAATATAATCCGCTCCATTCTGAACGGAAAGGTTTCGATTGAGAACTTCATGACAGCGCTGAGTTCATTCATTTACTTATTACATACATAATTGTTGAGACGGCCATACCCCCTTAATTATGCAATTTATGGAAAAAAGTCATTCAGGATAAAATGCGTATTTTCATATAAGGAATAGTTTTCTTTAGATAAGTTTACCGCTAACTTTAATATTTTACCCAGTGGAACCGTATAAACAATTGCAATTGTTAATAACATAGCATATATACTCCACGAATGTCTCAAAAATGCAATCCGCTCGATTCTGAATGGAAAGGTTCCGATTGAGAAGTTTATGACAGCGCTGGGTTCATTCGTTCACTCACTACAGAAATAATTGTTGAGACGGTCATACCTCCTTAATTATGCAAATTTTATATTTAATTATGCAGAAAAATCATTCTACATAAATCACGCATTTTTATTACGGAGAACAACTCTAATAGTTTATGCAACAGAACGTGATAAACAATTAAAATTGTTAATAACAATATACATACTACTCCAATTTCACCCAAAATCTAATCCCCTCTAAGTTACATGAAAATGCTTCGATTCCAATATTGACGGTCTCGATAGCTTGATTCGTTCGTGAGAAACCTAGGATCAAAATTTCGGAAACACACATACATACAGACATACCCACACACACACACAGAGACATCGATTCCAAATTTGTTGGCCATCATTTTGGTATACTTAAAACCCCAGTCGCAGGATGAAAGGAAATATATCGATTTCGGGGTCGTTACAATAATTTCCCGAATATTCGGGAAGTTAAAGAAGCCGATTTCTAAGAAACTTACGAACAGATTTCACTGAAATTGCGCCCACAGCTATATGTGATTTTATTCTTAAAATTTAGTGCGTTTTGTGTTAAATTTTGTAAGTGAACATTTTCAAAAAAAAAATTGATACATACAGACACTATGCTCAAACTTCGTATGTTTACGTTTAAAACCATTATATATCGTTTACAAACATAATTAGCGAAAGTGAAAATGGACCGATTGTAATGTTTCCGTTCGGAAGCAAAAAACAGATTTTTACGCACCTTTCAATAGAGGCATTTTGTTTTCTATCCGTAATGAAAATTCCGAAAAGTAAAAATTCATAAATAGTGACATAATCGAATGTGATATAAATAAAAAAAATAATCGTGTGTCTTCACTCTCGGTGCATTGCTGGGCACCCATGAACGCTGTGTCCCACTGAAAAATTAACATTAATTCGTAACAATTGAATTAACTGACTGTACGTGCATATTCTACTCTAGTGAAGTGCGCACACCTTTTTTTTCTCTCCTTCAAATTTCCGAAAGTTTCTTTTTTTCCGAAATTCCCCCACACAAAACCGACAAGTTTATGTACAAAATGGCAGAACCCCCCCTTCTCAGCATCAACGACAGCACCCAGGAAAACAACCCTCAACGCCAGTCCCACAACGAACTCGAAAACCTGCAAGCTGCCCTCGGACGCATCACAGCCAGGACCCCAAACTTCTGGCCTGATCAGCCGAGATGTGGTTCCTCCAACTAGAAGCCCAATTTCAATTGTCAGTAATCAGCTCTGAGATGATGAAATATCGTTGGGTAATGAGTAACCTCGAAGCAAGGTATGCCTCAGAAGTTTTTGATCTAATCGCAACCGAACCCACTGAGAACCCTTTTACTACAATTCGCTCAGCTCTTATAGCTAGACTTACTCAGTCACGACAAGTGCACTTACCTCAATTAATTGCAGGTCAGGAATTAGGAGACAGACGACCCTCACAGATGTTAAGACATTTCCGTGCACTAGATCCTCTAGTTTCCGAAGACGTGGTAAAAACTGTCTAGTTAGACCATCTCCCGGAAATTGTCCGAGCCGCTGTGGTAGCGCAGCTTTCTCTGCCGATGGAGCAACTAGGGCAAATGCTGGACGGCATCTACGAGAATAGGCGGTGCGCGTATAGCAATGGTCGCAGAAGCTCCTAGCCAAGCACAGCCGCGTCCTGTACAAGTACCTCTAAACTCGTCAAATTTAGTGGCGCTACAGCCGCCTAACGAAGAGCAGATTTCTGCTCGCAGCACCGGACCCCGCAAATAGCCCAATTAGAAGGCCTTGTTCGTGATCCGGCCCGACAAGTGGATTCATTGTCATCCCGTTTCAATCAACGTGGTGGGCAACAGCGTTCTCGTTCCTGATCGGGAACTAGGGGTCGCGTGGTTAGGAGTAATGAGAATAGGCTCTGTTGGTACCATAGTCGTTTTGGGGAGAGGGCAAATGAATGTGTCGATCCGTGTAATTGGGGAGGAGCAACTAGCAGACACCAAGGAAACTCCCATTAGGAATGTCAGCGGCGGTTAACATTCCCGTTCCTAATTCAAGCCACCTCTTCGTAAGCGATCGTACTTGTAGAATCAAATTTTTAATAAATACGGATTCAGATCTCTGTGTTTTTCCCAAACAGCTAGTACGAGGCAAGGTTCAAAAATGCGATTGTTCGCTATACGCGGCAAACGGATCGTTAATTTCGATATTTGGATGTATTTTTCTAGAGCTTGATTTCGGTCTGCGTCGTAATTTTACATGGCGGTGCGTAGTAGCAGATATCGGTACACCTATTATCGGAGCGGATTTTCTTACCTATTTTGGTTTATTACTAGATTTGCGAAGCCACAAACTCCTCGACGCTAGAACAGGTTTAATTGCTGAGTGCAGACCATTTCAGGCAGCCCATATTTCTTCAGTTATGGCCACTTTTGGTGACTTTCCTTATTCGCAACTACTTTCAGAATCTCACCACATAACGAAACCAGAACGTATACTAAAACAATGCAAACACGGAACACAACATCATATCGTAACCACAGCTGGACTTCCGATTTAAGCCAAAGCGCCACGTTTATTGCCAGGTAAGCTTAATATTGCAAAAAACGAGTTCCAAAAGATGATAGCAGTAGGGTTATGCCGCGCTTCGAGTAGTCCGGGGTCATCCTCGCTACACTTGACTCCTAAAAAGGGTGGTGATTGGCGACCCTGTGGGGACTATCGAGCACTCAATGCTAGGACAATCCCCGATAAATACCCAGTGCGTATGCTCGAGGATTCTGGAGCACATTTGAACGGAAAAACTATTTCTTCAACTATCGATCTAGTTCGCGCATTTAACCAAATTCCTATGGCATCTGAAGATATTCCAAAAACGGCTATAATCACACCTTTCAAATTATTTGAATTTCCTTACATGACCTTTGGTTTTAGGAACGCTCGTCAAACCTTTCAGTGATTCATGTACGAAATGACTCGAGATCTAGATTTTGTTTTCCCCTACATAGATGATTTGCTGATAGTATCTACCAATGAAAGAGAAGATCGAGAGCACCTTAGAGATATTTTTGAAAGGCTTGCCGAATCGGGCATGGTAATAAACGTCTCTAAATCCCATTTTGGGACATCCGAGGTACAGTTTTTGGGCTACTTAGTTTCGTCTACGGGAATTGTTCCCCTCCACGAAAAAGTAGAAGCTATCCGTCAATTTACTGAGCCGAACACAGTCAAACAATTGCGGAGATTTTTGGGAATGATAAATTTTTATCGGCGTTTTACCCGTAATGCTGCGAAATTTCAGGCTCCTTTGAATGATGCCCTGAAAAGTCCACAGGTACGCGGTTCCCATCCCGTCAATTGGACGCTCGATTTAGTAAAATCTTTCGACGAATGTAAAGCAAGTCTAGCATAAGCGGCGCTACTTGCCCATCCCGACAATTCTGCTCCTTGGGCCATTTTCACGGATGCGTCTGATCTTGCAGTAGGGGCTGTGTTGCAACAATTGATTAACGGTGTTTGGCAACCCTTAGCGCTTTTCAGTAAAAAACTTGCGGACAAGGAAAAAAACTTTGTCCTTATGATCGGGAGCTTCAAGCGGTGTATGAAGCAGTAAACAAATCTTGGCACATCTTCGAAAGTAAACATATCACCATTTTTACGGACCACAAACCACTGTTTCATGCATTTTGCCAAAGCCTTGAGCTAATTATCCAATTCACAACTGACATTAAACATGTCGCGGGCTCTGAAAACGTTGTTGCGGATGCCTTATCTAGGGTAGAATATATCTCACCAACTGTTCCTATGTCTGAGCTTGCAAAAGCTCAAGCAACTGATCAGCAAATTGACGAACTTTCCAAAGACCCCGGAGCACTCCAGTTTATACGCATCTATCTTCCCGATTGTGCATTACCGTCGCTCTGTGATGTTGCTACGGTCTCGGCTCGACTTTTAGTACCAGGAAGGGTACGCTTCGAAATTTTTCAGTTCCTTTATTGTACGGCTCACCCCGGAAACAAAGGATCTGTGAAATTGATTTCAGAGCGTTTTGTTTGGCCACTCATGGCACAACACTGCAGACAATGGGCCCGTCCATGCATTGCCTGCCAAAAATCTAAAGTTTCTAGACACGTGTCTACCGCTATCAATAGGTTTGAATTACCGCAAAGTCGTTTCGATCACGTCCATATTGATCTCGTAGGTCCGCTTCCTATTTCCCGCCACTATCAGTACTGCCTGACGATGATAGATCGATTTTCCAGATGCATTGAGGTTGTACCGTCAGAAGATATTACAGTCAATACTGTCGCGAAAAATCGATACTCTGGTTCGATCGCCCGTTATGGCGTACCACTAAGGATCACTACAAATCGAGGCAGGCAGTTTGAATCTGATCTGTTCAGATCGCTAGCTGAGGTTTGTGGGTCACATCATTTAAAAACGACAGCATATAATCCGGAAGCGAATGGATTAATAGAACGCGTCCGCCGGCAATTAAATGCAGCGATCATGTGTCATTCGTCAAATTCCTGGTACGATGCATTACCTACAATTCTTCTAGGTTTTAGAGGTGCCTGGAGGGAGGATTTAAATGCCACTACCGCTGAACTCGTATATGGACAACCTATACGGTTGCCAGGTGAGTTTTCGCAACCCTGTACGAAATTTTGTGCTGACCCCGTGAGAGCAGTTACAGAGCTCAGAAAGCTATTTACTGAGATTTCCCCTAGACCCATGTTCAGACATGGTAGTCGGACTAGACTGAGCTGGCACTAATTTTTTTTTGTTCTTTTTTTTTGTTCTTTTTTTTTGTGTCTTCCATCAGAGGACTCATTTTGGCTTTCCTTTTTGGAGGCAAACGAAGTGTGAGAAATTTTAAGTTCGACACTTTGATGCCAGAACTTTAGCAAGACTTAAATTCACTGTAAACGCCATACTCTGAAATTGATATTTCGTAGAGAGCGGTAGCCATGTGTCCGCACGGCAGCGACTCAAAATAAATACTCTCCTGAATAACTATTGCTTGTTGAACTTTGGTGATAGGGCGATTATATGCAATTTTGTTTCTCAATCCAAAATTTGGGTCAAGATACGCTGCAAGTTCAGAAGAAAAGTTTGTAATCATTTTGGTTATAAGAAAAATAATTGTTCCAAAAATGAAAATTTTGAAAGACTTGGATGACTTTGAATGACGTCAAAAACTGGATTTGCAGCGCCCCCTCGCGGCTAATGCGTTCATTGACATGTTGAGAATGGGAGTGGTACTGAAACTGATGACAAAAGTTGATCACTTCTCGTGGGGCCTACGCACTAGAAACATTCTGTGCTCGGTTGTTCGAATACATGAGTGAAAAACAGCAGTTAAATTGTCGATTGTGTACAGCTATCACAACTCTATTTTTCCAAACAATGGTAGTCGAAAACAAGCAGGCGGTCCTCGGGACCCCCATCCAGATGTATCAACTATGTAATGGTTTTTATTATTGCCACCAATTGCACTGATGGTACGCTTCCGAATGGTCCGACTGAACACAAAATGAAAATAGTGGTGTGCAAATGTATGTGCGCCATACGAGGCACAAACAAAACTTCCCGATCTGGTATTTCAGCACAGCGTAAGAACGCAACCATGCTGATGAGCAAACCCAACGGTTATCAATAATTGAACTTGCAACTAATAATTACTGCACGCGATCGACTTAGTTTGATTTTTAAGTCCCGTAAAAGTATGGAACTGGAAGTCGTCCGCCTAGTTACCGTCTCTACCTCTGTACTCTCCCGCTCTTCATCCTTCCCGCAATTGTCGACATATTCATTCGCCCACTACATTCTAGTTCAACTCGCGATATGTTCTAACCTATATTGAAAAATGTTATACTGAACCTGCATTTTTCTATAAGGTGCAATCCTGGTGATATGCATTGTTCCCGCATTTCAAATGGCTCAGAAAACCATACCTCCTGAATTATGCAAATTATGGAAAAAAGTCATTATATATAAAATGTGTATTTTCATATAAGGAATAGTTTTCTTCAGATAAGTTTCCCGCTAATTTCAATATTATGCCCAGTGGACACGGATAAACAATTGCAGTTGTTAATAACATCGCATATGTACTCAACGAATGTCATCCGAAATGCAATCCGCTCGATTCTGAACGGAAATGCTTTGATTGATACCTTCATGACAGCGCTGTGTTCATTCGTCCACTTACTACAGACAGAATTGTTGAGACGGTCATACCTCCTTAATTATGCCAATTTGCGAAAAAAGTCATCCTACATAAAATACGCATGTTTATATGGGGAACAATTTTTCTCACATAAATTTTGCACTAACTCTAATGGTTTATGCAATAGAACGTGATAAACAATCAAAATTGTTGATAACAATATACATACTACATCAATTTCACCCAAAATCTAGTCCCCTCTAAGTTATATGAAACTGCTTCGATTCCAATATTGACGGTCTCGATAGCTTCATTCGTTCGTGAGAAGCCTAGGATCAAAGTTTCGGGAACACACATACATACAGACATACACCCACACACACAAACAGAGACATCGATTCAAAATTTCTTAGCATCATTTTGGTATACTTAAACCCCTAGTCACAGGATGAAAGGAAAAATATCGAATTCGGGCTCATTACAATAACTTCCCGAATAATCGTCATTTCATCGTCATTTAATCGTCAATTCTTGTCATCTGAGGTGATATTTAGTCTCTCGACTGTGACAAAACTTCTAAAAACTGGGTGGACCTTCATTAAAAATCATGATTAATTAATTAACAATTTCCATTTTCATCTAAGGTGATGATGGGTTTCCTGAATGTGACAAAACTTGGACAAAATAGGTGGACCTTCAGAAAGGGCTCTCTAGAGTTTTGTCGCCACGTAGAAGTGCACAAAAGTTAATTAGCAAATCATCAATAATTAATTACCAATTTGAATTGTTCTCTGAGGTGATGGTAGCATTTCCGAATATGCTCGAGCAGGAAAAAAATAGGTGGACCTTCAGAAGGCCACTCTAGAGTTTCGTCACCACCTAGAAGTGCCCAAACGTTAATCAACAAATTATTTATTTATTTATTGTAACGCCAATCGGCTTTATGCAAACGGAAAAATTATAATTCATGTATTTCTTTGTAGTTTTTTATATAATTGTTACTGATAATGTACGATATAACGGAGTTGTAACCTTATAATTGCACGTGAGTCACTTCAGATTATCACAGTCTTTGAACTGAGATGCAACATTCGACGCAAAAGTTTGATATGAACACCCAAAAAGATTTAGTGACATACAATAATCATTTACTGATCCAGCGATTCCATTACCCGGGCTTTTTTGGATATAATTTTTACTAGTTCTTACAGTATGAAGTAAACGGATATTATTATTTCTTAATCCAGGCCTTGGACAGCAGAAACCCACACTATGAAGTATCTCAGGAGATTCGATCAGTCCGTTTACCACTTTGTAGAAAAACGACAGATCATTTCGTAGACGTCGACAAGTCAGGCTATTCAGTTGAAGATCATGAAGTAACTCTCCCTTAGATGACTCTTGTCATCTTCGTCGAAGCCACGATAGCAGATGATGGCAGAATTTGTTCTGTACTTTCTCGAGTCTCTTGATAATTACAGCAGTATGGGGACACCATACAATCGTGCAATATTCCAAGATCGGTCTAATGAGGGTCGAGTAACGTCGAACTAGTGTATGGGGAATGGTGAACTCTCCCTTCCAGAGCGAGGAACTAGACCAAGTATACGATACACTTTAGTGATAGTCTTATCAATATATTCAGCGAATTTGAGTTTGTTGTCTATAATAATCCCCAAATCGTTAATAGTCTCAACAATTAGAAGAGGTTGGTCTCGTAAGAAATACTCAGCAGGCCTGGAAGATCGAGATCGAGATTGCGAGAAACACATACTGGCACATTTATTGATGTTCAGATTAAGACTAGTTGCTAAGCAAGAATTATGCAGCTCATTCAGGTCTGATTGCAATATACGGCCATCTTCTTCTCTTGCAATTTCCCGATAGATTTTTAAATGATCAGCATACATGAAAAGCATGAGTCCTAGGTGTGACCCTTGCGGCATGCCAGATGTGACCTCAAACTCTTAAGAGACATAAGCATTTGCCCTAACTTGACGTCTTCTATCAGACAAATATGATTCTTCTGAGGGTCCACCTATTTTTTCCAAGCTTTGTCACATTCAGAAAGGCCACCATTTGCTCAGATGATAATAATAATTGTTGATTAATTAATTGTGGTTTGTTAATCAACGTTTGTGCGCTTGTAGGTAGTGACGAAAATCCAGAGAGCCTTTTCTGAAGGTCCACCTATTTTTTTCAAGTTTTGTCACATTCAGGAAACCAATCATCACCTTAGATGACAATGGAAATTGTTAATTAATTAATCATGATTTTTAATGAAGGTCCACCCAGTTTTGAGAAGTTTTGCCACACTCGGGAGACCAATCATCACCTTAGATGAGAATAATAATTGTTGATTCAACAATTATGGTTTCTTCATCAACTTTTGTGTACTTCTATGTCGTGAGGAAAACTCACCATCACTTCAGATGACAATGAAAATTATTAATTAATTAATCATGATTTGTTAATTAATTTGTGTGCAATTTCGAAGTGGTGACGAAACTCCACAGTGGCTTTCTGAAGGACCACTCATTTTTTTCAAGTTTTGTCACATTCAAAAAGGTCACCATCACCTCATATGACAATTAAAATTGTCAATAAATTAATCATGCTTTTCTAATTAACTTTTGTATACTTCTAGATGGTGACAAGACTCCGGAGTGGCCGGGGCTTCCGTTTCCGGTGTGAAAAGTGTCGGGTGCGTGAGTTTAGGAAGATGAGATTTTTTTGGCGTTTTCATGCAGAAAAATCACGGAAAAGGCAAGGGAGTGGGTGGTTTTTTCTCAGGAGGGTGAGAGTAAAGATAGCGTAGAGAAGTGCATGAGTAAAGGGTGGAGAGTGAAATAGGAGGTACGAGAAGAGTGAGGTTAGAAAGATAAGAGGGAGTGTGGTGTGGAGGTGAGGAAGGTGAGGGTGTGAGTGTAAGTGAGTGAGTACGCATGGGGTGTATGCGTGTTGCGCAAAAGGCGACATCGGAAGTAGGTGGGAAAAAAGGGAAATTCCAAGGAAGGTTGGGTAGGGTAATGTTGAGTGGGTAGGAATAGGTGAGGGTTATAGGAGAGTGGGGAAGGCAGATGGGACGAATGAAAGTTCGATGGGGGGGGGGGTTGACTGTGTGGCTAGGAGAGGGAAAAAAACAAATGTGGAAAGCTTGAAATTGGATGCGGCGAGGTGGTAGTCGATGTCAAATCTTACCCCGTGGAGAGCAGGTGGCTCAGGAAGCGAGGAAGAGTCAGGAGGGGAGGAGAAACAGAAAAGGGAAAGGGAGTTGATAGAAGGGGGTGAGGAGGGGAAAGGGGGAGGGCGGTCTGAGAGTGGAAAAAAGGTAAAGAGAACTCCGGAGCGAATGAGGAAGAAAGAGGTAGAAAAGGAACGGGGTGAAATAGAGATAGATGAGGTGGCATCGATGATCAGTTCACTAAAAAAGCAGGTGATGGGATGTTTGAGCGAGATACAAGAGCAAAGAGAGGAAATTAAAGATGGGATAAGGGGAATGTATGAGGAGATGAGTAAATGGCGAGAAGAATGGAAGGAGGAGAAAAAGAGGATATGGCAGAAGATAGGGGAGATCGGTGAGAGTGACAGGATGAAGGAAGCAGAGAGGAGAGAGGAAGTAAAAGAGATTGAAGAGAGGTTAGGAAGGTTGGAGGTACTATTGGATGAGAAGGTGGGTGGAGATAAAGGGGACTCCCAAGGGCAAGAGGATGCTGTGGAATGGAGAAAGAGAGTGGGGTTGTCCGAGGATAAACAGCAGATGGATGAGAGAGATAAGAGGAAGAGGAACGTGATAATAAGGGGGATGTCTGTGGTGAGTATGAGTGGTAGAGAAGAGGTGCGGGGGCTGTTGAGCTCGTTAGGAGTGGAGGGAGTGACTGAGGACACAAGAGCATTAGGGAATGGGGATGGAAGGAATGAGAGGAAGTTAGTGTGGGTGAGACTGCAAAATATGGATGCGAAGAGGGAAGTGATGTTAGAAAAGAGAAAGCTGAAGGGGAGAAAAGAAAGAATTGAAAACGACCTGACATGTAGGGAGAGGAAGATAAAATGGGCAATAGGACGGAAGGTGAGGGAAGGGAGAGCAAAAGGAAAAGTGGTAAGGTATACAGGGGAGAGAGTATGGATTGAGGTGGAAGTATGGACGTGGTGCGAATTGAAAGCGTGCTTGGTCAATGAAGGACGCAAAGTGGGGCGGGAAGGGGATAGAGGAGGGAGAATAACAGATAAGAATGGAGGAGTGAAAAAGGAATCGATAGAGGTAGGGGGCAGAAGAGGAATGGGGTACAGCAGGAGGATGTAGGTTTGGGGAGAGGACGCGAGGGTTGGCGAGTTAGAGGGGCGCGTGGGTGGGAATCGAAGGGGAAGTTTGTGTAAAAGAACACGAGGAGCACGGAAACGGAGCCGCCCCCCCCCCTGATTCCCTGACTCATTATTATTACAAAGTAAGGTGGAGGTTAAGCTTAGATTAAGGTTGCCCTTTGTAAATGTTTTGTAAAGGGAACGGAAGCCCTAAAAGTCCGTAAAAGGAAATAAATATATTAATGAATGAACTCCAGAGTGGCGGTTTGAATGACCACCGATTTTTTCCAAGTTTTGTTACATTCAGAAATGCTACCATCACCTCAGATAACAATTAAAATTGTCATTTAACTCATGAGGATTTCCTCTCCCCCCTCCTACGCGTATATTCCATTGAATCTGTAAAAATGGTTCAACGTTATCTCAGATTTGAATGTGAATATGGTATTTATTGTTTAACGCATCAAACTCCAAATTTGGAGTTGATTTTCACAGCTAACCTCTGTCGCTCGAGCGCATTTTCGGATTTCCGCCTCTCTCATTTGGCCTTACCCCCACTCCTCGTTCAGCATAGACTCCGAAACTGGAAAACCCATCAGTAAAAATTGCACTTGGCCATAGTTAACTATTTTTTTAGCGTTAATAATATTTTACAATTGTGTACCATTGAATTCTCTACACAACTAATTTTTTCAGATTTTTTGCCTCAATCCCCCCGCTAACTATAAGTCATTTTTTCATAAATTGTTTTTGCAAAAGCTACACATACCAAAAATTTATAAATAACGTACCATTGTTCACCATTGAAAAAGGAAGAGATACCAATATGATTGTTTTAATTATCTTCCAACCAAGGTGGGGTTGTACCCCCCTTTTATCATTGTAACGCTCTGGCGATAGAATCTGAAAGGTCTCCTGCGAAACTCCCTAACTCACACCTAAGGATTGTAGGTAGACAATTGAAAATCGTCAGTTAAGAATTGGTAATTGACAAGTGAAGATTGCAAATTGCTAATTAAACATAGATGATGGAAAATTCACAATTAAAGCTCGAATGTTGACAATTTTGAATTGATAAATGAGAATTCAAAATCGCTTGTCAACTGTAAATTTTCCATTGTTAATAGTCAGTGGCAATGTTCATAAGTTTCAATTGTCAATTTCCAATGAGTGATTTGCAATTGTCAATTTCCAATCTTCAATATTCAATTTTCGAGTTTATTCGATTGTTCATTAGCAATCGACAATTGTGAATTTTTATCTTCCTAATCTTTAATTGTCAATTTTCAGTTTTCAATTGCTAGTTTGGAATGGCCAATTTATACTCGATCATTTCAATCATCAATGCTTAGTCGCCAATTTGTAATTGTAAATTGTCGAGTTTTCGTTGTCAAATTTCACTTGCAGTTGGTCAACCAATAATTTTCACATTTCGATTCGAGTTGTTGATTTCCAATTTTCAATATTTTAGGTTTAGTCATCAATTACCAATTGTCAATCACCAACATTTAATTGCTGATTTCCATTTGTCAATTTGTAATCTTCAAACGTCAATTCTCAATTGTGAGCACGCAAGTTTTAATTGTCTATTTTTCATTTTTAATTTTTAATCACTGGTGTTCAACTGAAAATTGACAGTTACCAAGTTGATAGGTAGAAAGATAACAATTAAAATTTCCCGCTGAAAGCTGGTAATTTAAAATTGGCAATTAAGCCGAAAGATTGGAAACGGATATCTCAAAATTAAGAACTCCAAATGGACAATTAAAAATTGATAGTTCTAAATTAAAAATTGGCTATGCTAAATCGGTAAGTAAGAACGGTAGATTGAAAAATGACAGTTGAATACTGACAATCGGAAATCAATATTTAAAAAATGAAGATTGGAAATTCAAAGTTGACAACGGTAAGTAAGAACGTAATTTAAACTGGGGAATGATACTTGAGCACTGAAGATTAACAATCCTGCAACTTTCAACTGACAATGTTCAATTGTTAATTTTCAATTGCAGTTATCAATTGCCAAGTTTTATTGGTAAATTTTTAATTGTTGGATTTGAACTGTCAATTATCAGATGTCGATTTTTAGTTGCCAATTAATTATACTTAGCAACTTTTAATGATCCATTTTGAATTATGAGCAGTCAATTTCCAATTGTAAATTTTAATTGTCAATTTTCAATCTTCAATTCTCAATTGTCGATTTTTAATTTCCAATTTTCAATTCTTAGTGGTTCTTTTTCATAACTCTTAATTGCCAAGTTCTGAGTGACAATTTTCAAACTTCAATTTTTAGTTGCCAATTCTTAATCGTTAAATTATCGTAATTCCCAATTTCTAATTGTGAAATTGTAATTGTAAATTATCAATTTTCTAATTTTCAATTTAAATCGTCAATGTTTGGTTTTTAGTTGTTGATTTCCAGTCAGCAATTTTTAATTGTTAACTTTCCATTTTCATCATGTTTGATTGGCAATTTATCATAATTAATTGATAATCACAAATCGACAACTGGAAATTGAAGATTGTGAATTTCAAATTCAATTTGTTAGTAAAAAGTTACATCATGTATGAAACGGTCATTACTATATACTGTGAAATGATGACGTGGAAGCAGAACGCTTTTAATCACTCAAAGGCGAAAAAATTAGTGAAATCAGAAACAAGCAGGGGGCCGACTCTATTTGGTAGGAGCCATTTGAGTTGTCTCTTCATATATCTTCATTTTCTGTTGATCTGTTTTTGCTACCAATTTCATTGGTAGTAAGCTTCCGAACGAACCCATAGGTATTTCACGGATAGATAATGTAATAACATGTAATTCAATGTCGATGTTATTGAATTATCTATCTATGACTGATCAATTAAACAAACATACGTAAGGAAACATGTATATTTCTTCATAGAAAACCAAAATTCGAGTGCTATTACGGGACGAAGTAGCAGGCAGGAAATTCCATCAGCGAAAAATTCTTGTTAGCTGTTGGCTCAAGCGGATTGTAATTGAGCCTAATTATAATACGAATCGTCTCTTCCGTACGACGAAAATTCTGGCTGAAGATGAAATAAATATAATTTATTTTGGCAAGTATTCTCTGTATCAAAAAGAAAATTGTAAAAACAGTAATTGTTTGATGATAATATTCAACCGAATAGTCATAAGGTAAACCGAAAATGTTTAAAACAAGGGCAAGAATTGCTTTGAGTGAGACAACAATAGAATTTTTAATCAATTTGAATTGAATCAAGGGAAGAAAGTTATTTGTCATTCCAACTGATGATATGAGTGAAAACAAATCAATAATTTTAACTGAAAAATTTATTGTTCTTTATCAAATTCCCCCGGAAGTACAAGAAGACGATTCAAAATTTGAAACTATGAAAGATCGAAATGTTTTTGGAAAATATTGATAGCATTTCAAGGAAACGATCGATCCATCATTTTCTAGTAGAAGCTAACTACTGTGGACAGACGCATTACAAAATATTGTAATTGAAAATTGGAAAAAAACATAAAGTTGAAGTAGATGTCATCTTCCAATTGCCTACCTCATTTCATCAATGAACGGTTGGATACAATGGAAAATAACTGAAAAGGGGAATGCATTTCGGTTCATCTGAGGAGGTGAGCTGTAATCGAGGGAGGAGGTGAGCATCAAGATAAGGCAATAGTCATAAAAAAGAAGTTATTTTTTCAAGAATTTCATAACCAATTTGATACCAATTGGCTTTCGAGTGGATTCGTCACCGCAGCCTGCAGAAAACATGAATATTATTTTTTTGTATGTAATGACTTGATGAGTATATTTCAAAATAATTTATTTTTATATAACTCATAATTTTGATTTGTTCATTTATTCATTTTTTTTGGATTCCCAATCTTGGTTCATCTGAATTCCTCTTAAATGTAATTGTCATCGTCTTTAGCTCGCAATTTCCAATATCTGATATTTGAATAAAGGATATCAAAATTCAACAATATTTTGTCCTCAGAATTGTCCTCATGGAACGACGCCTTCGGATTCCTCGTCTTCCCTTATTTCTACAAATAATGGAATTGTATTTTTAATATTCATAATTATATAGAAAAAAGGGTTTGAGTTTTTAGATGACGGAATCTATGAATTCGCATTTTCTGTTGAAAATTTCTCATTCTCATTCTTACCGAATTTTCAATTTCAGTTTTAGGAATTATATTTTTGTGTTTAGAATGAGAATTTGAATTTTAAAAATCGTTTGTGTGAATTCTCAGGAATTATTTAGAAAAGTCGGGGAACAAATACCGGCTACTTTTGACAATTAAAAATTTCAAACAAAAATGTAAGATGAAAAAATTTTCGATTTTTTTCAATGAAATTTTAAATGAATTATTCTTCAGAGAAGAGGAGAATTCTTCATTCTCTATTTTTTCTATTTTTTCTATCCAAGGAAAAATTCGCTATGAATGAATATGAAAAATTTAGAAAGCTTTTCGCCGGAAAGCGCAGAAAATATAAAACTTATCAATAAAAAAAAAAAACAAAATGCAGAATTTTCCTCTTCGCTGAAAAATAATTGATTCAAAATTCGATTGAAAAAAATCTCGGAAACGATTCCTAATTCTAAAAACATACTTCAATTTTTAGAGAAATTTTCAAGTCTAAGAAGAGAATGGACTGCTGGGTTAACAGAAATCTCCATAAGGGTCATCCCAGCAATTACCAACCGATCATTTTGCGCCAAGTCTGGGATTTCTACCAACTTTTGGTATATCTTTATTCTTGATAAGAAGTGACTTCACCTAAAATTTCAGCACTCTGACAATAAGTCTGGGATTTCTACCAACTTTTGGTATATCTTTATACTTGATAAGAAGTGACTTCACCTAACATTTTAGCACTCAACTTCCTTCCCAGATATGCGGAAATTGAGTTTTTTTGTGTTTCTTCAAAGAAAAATTCTCGGGACTTCCAGATGGCTCAAAAATTTATCTGACAAAGCATTTTTCGTCGGAAAAATTCTAATTTTCCGAAAAAAAATGAATTTCTAAACTCCAACATGTTTTTAATAGAGAAAACACCTTTTTTATCAAAAAATAAGTGAAATATAAGGTTTTGGACCCTGTTCCCCAGAACTTTTTCCATTTTTTATTCTCTCCATTAAAAAAGACAGTGAGTTGGCATCACAATCTGGAAGAAAAAAATACTCTCTGAAATTCTATCTATTTGTTCATAAAAATGTATCATTGTTCATAAGGCAATAATTTAAAAACTAATAGAGATACCGAAAAAATGGTTAAAATAAAAATCTTTGTTTTAAAAAAATACACATTTTTTGTATGACATTTTTTTCTCATATCTATAATAGATGAAGAGATATTGAGAGTTGCAATGTATTTGAGCCGCTCATTCAGAAACGCAGGAAGATAGGACAAAGTGACTCCAATAAAAAATGTTCCGTGCATGGAAATACACATTTTTTATGTTATGACTTTTTCTCGTAACTGCGATAGATAAACAGATATTGTGGGTGAGGGCACAATCGATAGCCTAATGCTTCCCTAATTTGGCATTCAATGACGATGTCTTAGCAGAACCCAGTTAGTAGAAATCCCAGACTTGGTGCAAAATCATCGGTTGGTAATTGGTGGAATGACCCATGAATATTGGAATTGATAAACATGAAATATTGAAGTACCAGGGAAATTTCCGTAATTATTGAATAAATATAGCAAAAAGATTCATTTCAAAACAATATGATCGTGGCGAACAATCCCATATTCTGATTATTTAAAACATTAAAATTGTTTCAAATTCATGAAAAGCCATGTGATCTAACGCAGCAAAAAAAAATATTCTCCATGGTTGTCACTCAAAAAGTTGATGGGTTCGTAAATTTTGGATGAATATTCCCATAGATATTCACCGCCCAACGTTCTGCTTCTTCCCTTGATCCTTCCTACATTCATTTCCGGTTCCTTCGATGGACAAGCTTGGTTTAGTTCGTGGAACATCTCTATTGACATTACTCTCCCTTTCCATTCGTCTTTTCTCACACACCAAACGATTACTTCCGTTTTCTAGCCTCTCCCAAAACCAAACTTCTTCGAAGTGAACTCCATCCCTCTCATTTCGGAGCGTTGTATCATATCATCAGCATTTTTCGGTTACTTGCCGTTACCCGCTTCCTTTGCTCAATGATGCCTTTCGATAACCTTATTTCATCAGACCTTTGAAGATCAAGAATGTTTGATATGACATCTAGTGTCTTCTTTTTCTCGGTTGAATTGATCATTCATTTTTTACGTTCTAATTATCAATGAATTTATGTTCATTGAATGCTGTATTCATCGTATAAAATGATGGTTTATAAAAAACATACTTGGAGAAATACAAATTTCAAAGTTTGAGAAAATTTTCCAGAATTGTGTAATTTTTCATTCCAAATTTTTCGTTTCTGCAGTATTTCAATTGTGAAATTTTGAGGAAATCATACATTCAAGAAAAGCAGGCAGAAGGACGACCTCACGAATATTTGCGGCCGTGGTGTTAATATTTCGAAATATTGAGATGATATTGAGAAACATAGTTCAATAAAATAACAATGAGAGATTTTTTGCTTCCCAATGGGAAGTTTTGTAATGGGTCATTTTGACGATTTCGTAATTTTGCTCGGAAATGATGTAGAGTGTCATGAAACGCCGAGAAAATATGTTTTTAGAAAGTGTATGTATGTAAATCCAATTTTCGGGGTGGAAATTTTCCCAATTTTTTAAATGAACAAACAAATAAAGGACCAAACTTGCAGGTAGAAGTCTGGAATTTTCTCACATAATTGGTACTACGTCAAAGCATTTCTGTGCTAAATTTCAACTCAATCGGTCCTGCAGTTTTTGAGATACAGGGATTTTCTAAAAAAAATTTTCGTGCAAAATCTCGAGAACTACTGGACTGAATTCAATTTTTCTTAAACCAAAATCTTCGTCATGATTATAGCACTCGGTCTCGGCTCATGCTATGAACTCCCCACATACTGAGAATCACTCTTCCGGCGAGTATTCATAAAATACAATGGAAATCAAACGGATGATTATGAATGTGATTGGAGTTGATTACGAATAATTTCATTAGAGAATAATGTAACACGAATAAAGAAATTAACATTATAAAAATTTAGGAATGACGGTTTTGGTGGACCTATTGGGAAGCTAATTACTAATGGAATGGGTAGAGAAGAAAAGACAAAAAAGAGTACTATCTAAAATATAACGAAGGCATCAATTCTGCCGAATAGAGTTTCAACCCTGCTTTTTTCTTGTTGTATTCATTCTCATAAATTGATGAATTTCTGAGAGGAAAATAATGTAGAGAGTAGAATTTTTAAAAACTTCTGGCAAAAAAGAGATACTTGTTTGCAAGAGAATGAACTCTTCTCTTCGATTTAGCAATGACGGTGAAGGATATGAGTTATTTTACTTCTTGAGGAATTATTGATTGTGCACTGACTTGATGATAGGGACATAACGACAAGTATTAAAAAGGAACACTCACCGACAATTCCAATGCCAAACATTATCCGTCGGAAAGTTTAACTTAGAAAAAATGGGTGGTGAGTCCGTCAGAATTACTTTTTGGTAGATAATTAAGGGATGCAGTTGCGTCCCTAATCAATTGCTTTGATTACCTAAACTAACGCAAACGTCTCAAACGACTCGCTGCGCTCGCTCACCCCCTGGGTCGGTCAGTAGTGGAGGAGCTTTGTTGTTCACTCGCTACGCCCGCTCACACTTTGGGTCGGTAGCAAATCGATTCATGTGGATCTGCGCCGTCGATGGGTCACGCTAACAACACCCCGATGTTCTCACGTGCACACCACCCTACTTTGTATCATATTCATTCACTATTCATCACGGGGAATTCTTTACCCTTTCAAAATAATAGGATATGATGAGAAGAAAAGTTTTTTGATGATATCTCGAACCCTTTTGGAGATGGATAAAACTTGATAAGGACCTGTTTTGTAGAACAGGATGAGATCTACAAATAGGTAATGATAGAAAATTTAACATGATAGAAATTTACGAATAACGATTTTGACAGACTCATTGGGAAGATAATTACCAATGGAATTGATCGGAAAAACCAAAAGTAATATAATTTAGAATGTAACAAAGGCATCAATTCTGGTGAATAGGATTTCAATCTTGCTTGTTTATTCATTTAACCCTCCATCACTCGCTACCTTTCTAGTATTTCGCTCACACTACAGTATATCGGCGCGAGTCATCGTATGATCGCAAGTGTCAGTGGGAATTCACTAATGAGTTCTCCGAAGATCCAGGGATGTGCAATACAGCGGCAGACACATAAGTAATATATAAGTTGAAATAATTGAAGATTCGGTCTGCTAAACTTCTCATGATTTATTCCCTTAGCGAATCATCTCAACGAATTTAGAATTATGTACAGTGATAGTTTTCTATTATTGGCAATATAGTTGTACTATAAGAATAATACAGTGTATGATTAGTAAATATAATACACTATTCACATGTACAACATGGGAATGTGATTCGACACTCCTCTAATCGTTACTCATGTAAGTTCTGAAACTCGATGGTATTTTCTCGCACATACACACATAAATGTGGGCAGATATATTCCTTCAGATCTACTGCCATGATTTTATTCGGGAACAAATCGTCTATCTTGGTCCGTTCATTATTTTTGAAGATGTAAGCATTATAATGGCCGATGGCAACATCATTGAGTATAGTGGGATTGAGATAATTCGATATGCAAACTAATTTATACTTCATGTTTTTTATGTTCAATTCCTCTGGAATATCATGCAGTGATACATCCAAATTATGATCAGTGGGGCATTCAATGCAAAGGCAATCATGAAACATAATAGATTGGCTCACGCCACTATGATTCTCACTACACGAACAGATTTCATCTTCAATTTTTTGAATTGTGATGTACAGGATGATGATGAAGTTGCTGTAACCATACTCGTACATTGCCTCAATATCTGGTGAAATCATTAACTCTTGTATAATTATATTTCCACATGTGGGACAATTCAAGTGCACTGAATAACTTCCTTCTCCATGAAGTACTTTTCTACATAACGCAATTATGTTTTTGCCAACGTTTAGAACTGTTTGACTACCATATGATTCTTCTCGTTCGATGAAAAATTCTACATGTTCTAAAAATATATTCAATCTCATTCTATAAATGGTAGAGGCATCTCGATTCCCAATATCGTTAGCGTATTTCACCAACTTGAACGTCCCGTTATCTGATGTGTACATCCACTGTTTCACATTCAAATTTGTTTCATATGCGGAAATAATGATTTGCACTAAACTGTCAAAACCACAAGTATTATATAGCTTGAATGACTGATCTCTTTGATGAATAACACCTGATATATTTCCATTCACCAGAACTATCACTCTTTTTACAACTTCGTTCTCGCTTTGGTCGTCATTAGTGTAGCGTTTGAATCTTTTGTTTCTTCCAAGAATTATATCTGAAATTATCTTCGGTTTATTTGATTATGGACAAAATATGGGGCTCAGCTTTGGTCTGGTTTCCTGTGCCATCTTATTATTGAGTCGAATCTTCTGATCGGTTTCGTGTTGGTCTATTCCATCATTCTTATCACAAAGTGCAATGAAAATGGGTTTATGATCCGCGAAATATGGTGCATATGTGCCACAAAGATGATTCGCTACATTACTAACAAATATGATGTCTATTTGTGTATTGCAATCCGTTCTTGCAATAAGAAGGGACAGTGCACGTTTGAAATGGCACGTCTTCATTCGTTGCTCGAATGCACTATTGGGGTCGTACACATCATTGTTGAAGTCACCTATCAATATACGTTTCGCACAGGTATTTGTTCCTCTGATAATTTTATCCAAGTTATCCATGAATGTTGAATTTTTGAATGACGGTGATTTGTATCCTGTCAGTACTTCTACATCATTGAATTTCATGAGAATCATATCTAGATGAGTTTGGTTTTGTCCTTTTACTTTCACATAATTGAAAACAGTGTATCCAATATCGGTGTTGCTTCTCATGAATACTAGGAGACCATTTGCATGTGATTTGATGGGTGAGTCTGTTCTGGATACTAGCATGAAGTCTTCGAGTACTATATCTTCGTCCAGTTGTGTGAATGATTCAGACAGGACGAGGCAATCTGCTTGCTTGTACCAGTGGTCACATTCCAGATGTTTCTTATTCTTATTGATGATCGTATATTTTGGTAAATTATTTTCAGCCCATGAGTATCGAAGTGGTTAATAAATGATCATTTTAATCTCTTCTTATCAAGTCGCACATATTCCTTAGTCAAGGGATCATGTACTGATGGTTTTGACGGTGGCAGAAAAGTTCCCAAAATGTACAAATTTTTCAAACTGCATACCCCGCTCAATGCTACATATAGCAGTGCACGAGTTAATGTTCGGGAATTGGGTGTAAGGGTGATGCAAATTTCATCATATGTTTGTCCTTGGCTCTCGTGGATAGTCATCGCTTCTGCAGGTGCTAACGGAAACTGTGTCCGTAGTACTTGGTAGGTATGAGCCTTATTACTAGAAACTTTGAGAGCTAATCTGTTAATTGGCGTCAAATTTTGATCAATCCCGTTTTCGCCCATGTAGCGTAGAACTAGTTGTCTCTGTTTCACGCCAATAATTGGGTTATTGAAATTTATCCACAATTTATCTATTTCGTCCTCGTTAGTAAATGTTATTCTTTCCAACCTGCCACAAGCACCGTTCACAAGACCATCGCCAACATTTATATTGGATGTAACCATGTATTTGATCCCAACTTTGAGCTCGATTTTTTATTTCAACATTTTTACTTCTTTATTTGTAGTGTCGCCCCGCTTGAGAGACTTCAGTATTTTCTTCTTCATGATGTCTGATACTTCCCCCAAAACGTCATCTCTGGCGATAGCGTGAAAACATTGCCCAGGATGTTTGTTTATTTTCGAATCATTATGCTTGTTAACACTGTCGTTGTCATAGTATAATCTGATAGCTGTATCGGGTACCTTATTCGCTGCAACCTGTCGACTTCGTATGAGAGCTATATCTTCGGCAGCCATTGTTCCTAACGATAAGTGATAGAGAGCTTCTATGAATGCTTTCTTGTCTTTTTGTCTCATCACTTCTGTTAGTTCAAAAAATTCAAATTCGTCCCATAATATAGTATCCGCCAATGCATTTAAAGCTCCCCAAGTCGGCCGATGGTACACTGATCTGTCTTTAACTGGCGGTAATTGATGTAAATCGCCAATGAGTATCACCGAAAGCCCTCCAAAACTTGCATTTTTACCCATTATTTGACGGAGACGAGTATCAACACGTGCCAGTGTATTCGATCCTACCATAGATCCTTCGTCTATGATCAATAGTTTCAAGTCCAATAATTGACATCGAATTGAGTTCCCTATGTCGGCTGATAACTGTGGCATTTGACCACCAAATTCTGTGACCGGTAGGGCAAATGCAGTGTGCAATGTGACACCTCTTATGAAGTGTGCTGCTTTACCACTCGGCGCACATAGTAGGATATATGGTAAATCTCTCTTTTGACTTGATGTAGAATTGAAGTACGAAGATAATAATTGGTAGATGCAATTGATCACTTTTGTTTTCCCAACACCAGCAGAACCACTAATGAATATCCTCAATGGCAACTCTTGAGTTTTGAAACTTTTTAGGATGTGCATGACAATTACCCTCTGTAGAGTATTCAAATTATCCAATATTTCCAGAATTTCAACCTTGGACACTGTTTCAGGCTTTGTGAATCATATTTGCGATTTTTTACTGCTATCTTCGAGACCTGCTTGACCAAAAATATCCACCTCTTCATCTGCCCCGATTTTGCTTCAGGTGAATTTCATATTCTCTTCATCGTGTTTCTTCTGGTTATCTTCCATCGCGTTTTTGATCGCTTCATCAACGATTTCATCTCCAAGGATACAATACTTTTTTCGATTTTCTTCAATTACTTCAAAATGTTGATTGTATAACATCATGCAGTCGACATTTTCGATATCATTTGTTTCATTCCTCCAAGGATAAAATAGTGTTACTTGTTCTCTATAGCAATTATACTCATCTTTTTGGATTGTGTACCGAACATATCGGATAATCTGCATTTTTTTCTCTTTCCCTGGCTGCTTCCCCCTTCCGCGATCGCTATTAACATACTTTTCTTCATTACTGCTGTTTTCGCCATCAACATTATCAGCATCACAGTCATCTTTATTATGATCGTTTCCATTACTCTTCGTTGCTTCCATGTGACCCAATGCGACAAAATCAGCTAAGCAGATGTCTTTCAATTGGGATGGTCTTCGTTCGTATTTTTCGAACAGATTCTGGTTATAGATATCCATAGAATCATCATCTAATGCGGATATTGCTGTGATCGTCTTCAGCATTCGCACCCTTTCATTTTTGGGAGATGTATTGATAAAAGCGACTGATCGACTTGCTTCACAGAGTGATAGTCCCAACACAGGATAGGCTACTTTCTGCGCAGACATTGCGTTACCGTTCATGAAAATATTACCATATTTCCTCAATTTTTGCCGTAAAGCTAGATTGTTATTTGCCATTTCATTCGCTGCTTCTCGTAATAATCTCGAGAAACCCACATCAATTTTGGAAATATAATTGATTATATATTGGGCGCAAGCATAGGGATCGAGAACGGATTGTATGTCCATATTGGCTTCCATCAGATTCAAAATTGTTGGATTGTAATTGTTCATTCTGACGCCACATGGTCGTCTTCTTATGAAAAGTTTATCCTTGTCTAATGTTCTCCTGATGGCAGTAATATATTCTTCTTCAGTTAGCCCCAGAGTTTCCAACATTTCATCAAAGGTTACTTGTGAATCGTTTTTAGAATACTCATCCATCAATTTTTTTATTTTTTATATATTTTCTCTCTCCTTTTTTGTTCTTTCATTTTGGTTTAATGGTGTCAAAATTCTGGTCGCACGGTCGGTAATTCAGCAAACTGTGCTCTCACGCTCCGACGGTACTCACAGAGTTACCGCACTCGTGCGTAACACTGCTGAACCATCCAATCGTGTTTTAATTCATTCTGTCGCGGTTTCCTGAATCGAACTGCGTAATAGCATGTTGTGACACGAGTGTAGGAACTAGTTATTGATGAACATGAGTGTTGCAGAATGAGCCGAGAGCAAAGGCCGCAATCACACTCGTTGTACAGTACTTTCTGTAACGTGCGAAATTCGATCAGGCTGGCAAAAGAAACACGTTCTAGCGTATGAAGACTGCAAAAGAGAGTATCCTCTTTATTTTGTATCACAAAAAATTTAGGAAATCTGTTCAACGGCGGTTGCGGAGAGAATAGACGAAATTGATTCAAACTGAATGGCACTTAGTTTCGACTTCTATGTGGATGTACACATATTGTTGTAATAAAGTGAGCGGGATCGAGAAAAATAGATATACATTTAGACAACTAGCACGGTTTATTCAGGACAATACTCCGAAGAGTTCAAATGAGACTGGTTACAATACGTTTGTGTTTTCCTTTTATAGGTTCGTTTTCGTACACAGGTACTCGTCAAGTCAATTCTAAATTATCGGTGTCTACTACGTTACAATCCTCCCTTCCAAGACAATTAATTACTTGTCACAAATTCAGTCGGTTAATCGGTTTTTTCACACGTTTAGACCTTCGACGGAGGTTTTCTCCGATTTCATTCGCACACATCCCATTCTTACTTATTGCAGTAGCGGTAACTAAAGATTCATCTTCGTTAACAGAATTGTTCACAACGTCAATTACCTTACGACTAGGAATATCGCGAAAACTAATCGCAGGATCTAACTTGGAACTTACTTCTGTTAGAACTAGGGTTGGTCTGCTGACCTCAGGATTCAACTTCGCACTTGATTCCTGTTTACAATAAGTATTGTCTTTTAATTGACTGTATTCTTGCTCGTACAGAGTACCTATTTTCATCAATTGCTCTACATGTCGTTTCCATTCCACCTTTTCATTTTCTAAAGGAGAACACACATAAATATACTGCCCAAGTTTGTTTCTCACAATTGCTCTCTGCCATGTCGGTTTTGTTGTATTTCTATAATCTCTTGCGTAAACCACTTCGCCCTCCTCAAAGTTTACCATACGTTTTCCATGGAAAAATTGTACTTGTCTTTCCACCATCTTATCTACGGTAGGTTTCGTCAAATAACTCAATCTAGTTCTAATTTCTCTGTCAAACATCATTTCCGAGGGCTTCTTCCCTGTAGTTGCATGAGGAGTATTCCGGTAACAATACAGAAAACGATCCAACAAAATTGACACGTCTTTTTCGGCATCACTTCCATAAATCAGTTTCTCGATACCTCGTTTTACTGATGCTACCATGTTTTCTGCTAAACCATTCGTTGCAGGATGGTAAGGTGGCGATGTCCTGTGTTCTATAAGATTATCTTTACAAAATTTCGCGAACTTCTCCGAAGTGAATTGTGGACCGTTATCACTAATAATCTTCCTCGGCAACCCAAAACGAGCTATCGAGTGTCTGAGCTCATTCAATGTACTCTCACTGTCGGTTTTGCTCATTATAGATACCTCTGGCCATTTCGAGTAGGCATCTATAATAACGAGCAGGGTTTTACCTCTGAACGGACCTAAGAAATCCATATGAATACGCTCAAATACATAATTTGCTTCTGGAAATTTAATTAGTGGTGATTTATTCGGTTGTTTTGCTACTGATCTGCACGCATCGCAATTTTTTGCGAATCTCTCGATTTGTAAATCTAATCCCGGCCACCAAAAATACTGTCTAGCTAAACTCTTCATTTTATTTGCTCCCATGTGGGCTCCATGAATCTCCTCCATCAATTGACTTCTCAAACTACCGGGAACAATTACCCTATACCCCCACATAACAATATCGTTTTCCAAATAAATTTCATTCATCCTCTCTTTAAAAGGTTTTATCTCTGGTTCAATTTGCACTGGCCATTCGTCCCGTAAATACCTTACAATTCTACCCAGAATGGGATCTTTCCGAGTTTCCACTCTCAATTTCTCCGCTGACACAGGTAATTTATCCTCCACGATGAAATTAAAATAATCACCCGTAACAGTCTTTACGGTATCATTTCCAATGGGTAATCGGGATAGACCATCTGCTCCGCCATTATTTTCTCCTTTAATATACTGGAATTCATAATCAAACCCACTAAGATACAAAGCCCATCGCTGTAATCTCCCCGCTGCTAATTGAGGAATGCTCTTTTTCTCCCCAAATAGCGCTTCCAAGGGTTTGTGATCTGAACATAGAATGAATTTTTGTCCCATTAAATACTGATAAAATATACTGATACTCCAGTATATCGCGAGAGCTTCCTTATGAATCACTGAATAATTCAATTCTGATTTTCTCAAAACCCGTGAGGCGAAACAAATAGGCCTTTCCGACATGTCCGGAAGAATGTGTAGCAATACCGCCCCTATTCCAATTTTGGATGCATCGCATACTAATTTGAGTGGCAAATCCGGATTAAAGTGAACTAAAAATCGATCGGATGACATTTCTTCCTTAATTCCGCGAAATGCTGCTTCACATTCTTTCGTCCACACAAAGGTTTTCGTTTTCAATGTTTGGTAAATAGGACTCAAGGTGTCAGCAATTTTCGGGACAAACTTCGAATAATAATTCACCATCCCCACGAATGCTTGTACTTCTGCAACATTGGTGGGGCGTGGTGCTTCCAGCATTGCTTGAACTTTCTCGGGATCCTTGTGAAGACCATCTTTATCAATAATGTGACCTAAATATCGAATTTCTTTTTGAAAAAATTTACATTTCTTCAAATTTAGTTTAAATCCCGCATCTCTCAGCCTCACGAAGACCCCTCTCAAGTTCCCCAGATGCTGTTTTTTGTCTTTTCCGGTAATTATTATATCATCCAAAAAACTGACTGCACCCTGGGTACCTAGTAGAACTTTCTCCATTACTCTTTGGAAAATTGCACAAGCAGGTTTAATTCCAAAAGGTAATCTATTCAGAAAGTAAATTCCTTTATGGGTGCTCCATGCAAGTTTTTCCCGTGAATCTTCAGTCAATTCCAACTGATTGTAAGCGGAAATTAAATCTAACTTCGTGAACCGCTCTCCCCCACTAAGGTTCGTAAATATTTCTTCAATTCGTGGAAAAGGATGTTTGTCGTCTTCGATGACTGGATTAACCGTGATTTTGTAATCTGCACAAATTCGAATGTCTCCATCTTCTTTAATTACTGGTACTAGAGGAGTACCCCATTTACTATTACTCATCAAGGTTATGACTCCATCCTGTTCCATTTTTAACAATTTTTCTTCAATCTTCTTTTTGAAAGCTAAGGGGAGTGGTCTTGGTTTGCAAAATACAGGTCTAACATCCTTGATCAACTTAATCTCGACTTGTTCCTCCTTATATTTACCCAATTGACCGTCGAACAAATCTGAAAACTCCTCAATTAAACTCTTGACTGGATTACCTGTATCAGCGTAATTCATACTCTCTATTCTAAAACCAAGCATCTTCATCAAGTCTCTTCCCAAAAGGGGTCGTGCGCCGTTACGCACAATGATAAATCGTCCTTTCGCTTCCAAATTGCCCTTTCGCACATTCACCGAAATTTCGCCAATTGGCATGATAATATTTCCGGTGTACATTTTCAATTGAACATTTGTGCTCAGAAGTTTACATTGCGAAAAAAATTGATTATAAATAGCCTCGGGGATAACAGATCGACCTGCACCAGAATCAATTTCCACATTCAAATTTTTACCCTCAATTTCTATCTGAACTATCTCTGGTTCAACAAAATCATTTTCGGAACTCAAGCAATACATTTCACAAACTTCAGTCAATCTATCATTCTCCTCGGTTTCTTCAACGTAGTGAGCATTTAAAATCTTTTTTTTACAAACTTTGGCCAAATGCCCAATTTGATGACAAATACTACACTTGAAACTTTTGTATTTACATTTAGAAAAATTGTGACGCGTATTACCACAGGTATTACAAGAAGGTTCTTTTGTATTACTACTGGTCGCTTTCGCTGTAAACCTCGCCTTGGGATGATCCTTGTTGTGGTCGTTGTAATTATTGCTTTTCCCGCTGCTAGCACGATTATAATACGGGTGAGCAAAATGGATCGTCTCAACGCTGTCCCTTCTCGATGATTGCCTCAGCGTAGCCTCTCTGGTTCGCGCCTTTTCGACAATGTCGTTCAGGTTCATTGTCACCTCCTGCTCACATAATTTGTCCAAAATTGGACCTTTGGCTAATCCGGTCACGAATTTGTCCTTAATTTTATCATCCAAGCTTGTACCAAATTTGCAATGAATTGCCTTATTTTTAATTCGGGCAAACCACTCGTTTATCGATTCACTGTCTTTCTGATATAAATTATAAAACACAACACGTTCCTTAAAAGCAGACACTTTTGGAGCGAATTGATTCTTCAAAATTTCACACAATTGTTCGAAAGTTTTTGATGCCGGTTTCACTGGATCACATAAGTCCCTCAATATTTGATACGCTTCTGTACCAACTTTTGTGATCAACACTGCTACCCATCGTTCATTTGGCACATTATTAGCAATAAAAAATTGGTCGAGACGTTCGGCATAAATGTCCCAATCTTCACCTATGTGATACTCGGCCAATGAAGAAACAGCCACGCAATAATCTCGGTCACTCATATTGTTTATATTCGTTTCAATTTCGGGGCGGTCACCAAAATCACCGTCGTCGTCAAGACTTGTGTTGAGCGCGTCGTTAATATTTACTTCCGACAGGTTGATATTTTTCGAGCTCCCAGAAACTTGCTGTTCTTCCTCTAATTTAATACCGTTCGATTTCAAGAATTCACTGGAAATATTCAAATGGTGCTTATCTTGTTCAATCTTCGCTCTACAAGCCACAACAGAGTCTCTCTGAATTTGTAATTCACTTGTAGCTTTAGAAATAAGTTCACTTTCAGCAATCAATTGCTTTCTTTTCTGAGCCAAAATTTTTTGTTGCTGCGCTAATGAATAGCTTTCCTGAAATATTAGTTGTCGTAGAAAATCAACTCGTTCTCTTTCTTTGTCTAACTCGATTCGATCATCAATAATGCATCGACGCTCAACTAAACGTTTTTTTCGGGCACTCGAAACGATTTTTTCAGCCGAAGTACGTTTCATTACTTATTTAAGTCAATCGATATTCACATTACTTGAATTGATTGACCCGATTTTTACCTCGTCGCCATTGTAATAAAGTGAGCGGGATCGAGAAAAATAGATATACATTTAGACAACTAGCACGGTTTATTCAGGACAATACTCCGAAGAGTTCAAATGAGACTGGTTACAATACGTTTGTGTTTTCCTTTTATAGGTTCGTTTTCGTACACAGGTACTCGTCAAGTCAATTCTAAATTATCGGTGTCTACTACGTTACAATTGTCTTTTAGATAATTTCATGTAAACAAATTACCTCCAAAGCTACTGAGGTATATCGTGTACGCCCTTTCAATCAGGCGAAACTTTCATGGATGGCGAATCGAAGCAGTATTATTTTTCTCCAATTGACGAATTGACTGCACCCGATCTGAATTTGTGAGGCAATGATAGAGTATTTATTATCATGAAACATCCTTTGGTGGATTATTCCTGTACCTCCGGAGTAAACTTGTTGTAGAAACTGGAGATTGAAACGTCTGGGTTGATTTTACTTCACAGAAGTCTTTCCGATGAAATGGAATGATCATCAACTGGACTAAATAGAACATTGGAATATTCAAAATAGTTTGCAATAGTTTACTGTAGATGTCATATTTTTTTATAAAGCATCTGATAAATAACATTACTTTTATCGGTACTTCAATCAGTCTATTCCCAGGTGTTTAGAATGAGTGACCAATCACTGAGCAGGAACGCCTCTACTCGATGAGTTGATAATCGATTGGGTGCTATCAAGTTTATAAAACTGAGTTATCACTCATCAACAATCGACTCCATGAGGAATTTATATACCTTTAGAGCTAACTGCTTATTAGTGGAAACGCCAATCAGACTCCCTTGAGAGATTGTCCTTGGTGTCAAACGTATAGACGACAAATGTTCACTTTACTTCAGTTGCTTTTTATCATATTCCGAGCTTTTCTATTTTAACTGGCTAATCAGCCCGGGGAGGGGGATCTGGATCAGTCGATGAGCTGGAATTCTTCTTCACGTGATGAATCCTGAATCGATTGGGTGTTATCCAAGTCTATGAAACTGGGTTATCACTTGGCACCAAAAAGGTCTGTGTGGAATTTATATACCTTTCAAGCTAACCGCCGATTGGAGTGGTCGGCAATCAGACACTTCGAGAGATCGCACTTCTTATCAAGCGTCTAGATGGCTAATGTTCCTTTCAGTTATGGAATGGAGGGAAGACAATCTTTTTTCTTAATCAAATTCCAACTCTCCTCTAACTCGCTAATCGGTCCGGGAAGAATATCTATTGCAGAAGGAGCACCAATAAAGAAAGATTGTTTAGAACCCTTCTCCCAGTTCCCCGCTATTTTTCATTTGACCGAAATAAATCTAGTATTAGAAATATTGTTTTCGACGAAGACATGATATTGTTCACGGCGAACTGCAGAATGACATTCCTCCGATTGCTGAGAAATGGCCAAATTATGTTTGTATGAGATGTAAAATGTTCCACATTTTAATTTTCAAACAAACGAATATAGTTTAAAAAATCAATGAAACTCGATAGAAGAACACAACGTTACAATGCACATCCGTGCCTGAATGGTCAGATTTCTTTGTTCTGTTCCTCAAAACGGGACTTTTTGAGGAGCTAGTATCATTCGAAACTAGTGCAGCTTTGTTAGTTCAGTAGTGGAGGAGCTTTGTTGCTCGCTCGCTGCGTTCGCTCACACTTTGGGTGGGTTGGTAGCAAATGTATTCACTAATAACTTCCCGATGTTCTAATGCCCACAGCATTCTACATTGAATTATATTCCTTCAATATTCATGATGGAAAATTCTTTACCCTCTTTTAAAATTAAGATATTTATAGCTATATAACCGAGAGGCGTAAGCACCAAAATGTGCCATTTACAGAAACAGAGTGGCGTATTTCCTAAAAATGTATGATTCAGGCTCTACATTGAGAAAACAATCAGAATGAGAGGTTCAGCCATTTTTATAATAGACAATCGTATCTCCAATTTTTTTAATATGGGGCAGGCGTATCTCCCACTTACGTCACTCTGTTACGGATGGAATCTAAACTATCAAATCATTGAAAAATTGAAACTTGAGAGATACGCCTCTGTGTTATAAATTTAAAACATACAGACGAAGGCCCAAAATTCTATTAGAAATTGTTTAAGGAGTGATTTTTCAATTTCGAAGCGCTGTAGCAACTCGGCCAGAGCAGAATTGTGTTTGCTCACCCCAGGAAAGTCGATTTTCAAATAATTTTTGAATATTTTTCGAGTTTCAAGAGGTGAGCAAAATCGACGACGGTACGCTTGAGTTTGCTCACCCCCAGGAAAGTCGATTTTCAAAAAAATTTATTCCACTCGGATACCCTTTCGGGTTTTTACGAATTGTTCCCATCCCACCCCCTCGACACAAACAGTGAAACTGTGAGATTAGAGCGCTGAAAATTTTGACTGCCGGCGCCCGGGATCGAACCCGGACACACTCCTAAATATTCAAAAGTCAAGATCTACGACTCTGATATGATCCATCATTGTTTATTTCAAAATTTCAATTCTCTTATTCAGATTTCACAAAGTTTTCATTCTATTCTTTTACTCTCCTCATTCCCTATTTATTGTGTCCAATGATTCATTCGCTAGGTTCCTAAATGTATAGCTATCTTTTTGGGACCTAAAGGTCATCTCCAGTGTCCTTACGGTACGACTTTTCCGATTCTCAAATTCAAACGTGGATCAAGGCCGCGTAACTCTCTTTTTAATTTCGACTTAAATTCTTTTATTCAACATTCTTTATTTTCACAATTTAATCCGGGTATCAAATTCTCTGGAATCAGTGTTGCCGAAGATCGGAGTAGACCACTGATCTTTTTCCAGGTGTTTTTGGGGTTTCAAAAAATGTCGGAACGAGCTTCTCTAAAGAGCCGAATATCTCGAGTCTTTTTCTGATTTACTAACATGGGGGTAAGTCACCCCTGCATGCTTTCTTATCATTCGGACTCTTTAATGTATATGCAAAAGATATCGGACTCAAAGTGTCTATTCCCTGATATATTCAAAATAACATGAATTCTATGGTACACCGGAGGAGCCTGATCCTTTTTAATTCAAAATTTAATTCAGTAATTCTCAATAATTCAATCATTAACTCCATTTTCTATTTAATTATCAATTCTACTCCAAATTTGTTTAACATTTCCCTCATTTCCTATTGTTTCTTTTATTTCTTCCTCTTGCATTAAGTCTTTTAATTAATAAGAAGAAGATTCCTCAGAGTGGATGGGTGACATAAATCACTCACTTTCCGTCATCAGCGGGATCATAACTTCTTTGGTTATGTTTATTAATATTCCAAACAAAAAAAACATCTTTATTTCACAAAGAAAATACAAAGTAAAGCAAACTAGGATTATACTCAAAATTTCTTCCCGTTTACCCATTAAGGACAATTGGAGTTTTTAAATTCTTATTTAATTCAACATTCAAATACCTTAGTCACGGTGTTTAATTCAAAGATTTAATTCGAGATGCAAAACTTCTCCCTTCTTGGTGTCGTCGGTAAGTTACCCCGAGGCGGTATCCTCGTGCCCACAACACCTATTTCTTCTCAGGTTACACTGACTGTGACAGTAGAACGAGAGTCAGCTGATTTCCCCCCTGCACCATATAATTCAAAGTCCCACCCCCTCAAGACTCGACTTCGCGGGCAATCCTTCCCCTCGCGAGAATCTAACGGGAGAAATAGCCAATCCCTCCACCAAACTGAGACTCTATTGGCTTCGATGCCTCTCAAACCTATCCTTCATGACTATGGCTAGTCATCAAGTGTCTGTCCGCAAAACTCTACGGGAATTACCTGATAGAGAGGGTAAATATTTACCTCAAAATATTTACCTCAGTAGTAATTCGGGGTGAGTACGGCTTCGAAAAGCTGCCAATTTTGATTTCTCCTCGTCTCTTTAACTACTCCAGTCGATCTTTTGACTTGGGGAAAGTTTGCGCCACCTAGCGGATACTGCGGAACTATCCCCTGTAATTCTCTTTCGTCGCTCTCTCTCTCTCTCTCTCTTGCACCGATTCACCGGATAAGTTCAAAATTAAGGCATTCCATAACTTTAGATTCTTCTTTTCTTTCACAAAAATCATCAAATGATAAAATCATTTATAAACTTCCAACTTGAAATTATGTTTAAAGTTCGTGTGGTTCCTCACAGCAGAAGAAATGATAATAGAACCTGAATAACTAAACTTCCTAGATATTTCATTTATCATAAGGATTGCTGTAATAAGTTATCTCTAGATACAGAAAATTATAATAATGTAATACTAGGAAATAATATGAAAAAGTAATTGTTCGAACTATCTCGAGCAGTAACTTGCTTCTCTTTCTCTGGATACGAGATCGTCTGCGTGTTCTATGCACGCGCCTTCTCGTCTTCTCGTGTCGCGTTACTTCGTTCTTTTCTCTGCTTAAAAATTGCGCAGACCCCAACTATTTTGCACCACTTAATGTCCCGATTCGATGATGTTTCTAGGTTACCTCCCAATCCCTCAAGAATGCTTCGACGTGATTTAAATCGGGAAACACTTTCATTGATGAATTTTTGGCCTAAATAGCCCAAATTTTGAATTTGTTCGGAACGGACATGGTAGAATTGGGAATTTTCTGAATTCCTATGAATTACTTCCGCATTCCTGAATTTCCTGTGATGGCTCTTCAAATTCTGCACAAAATTCTCCCCAAAACTCTGTCTCTATCTCTCCCTCTCTCTCTCTCTCTCTCTCTCTCTTTTTCTCTCTCTTTCCCTCTTTCTTTCTCTGTCCCTCTATACTAATTCGTAAATGCACATGGGCGGGGGGGGGGGGGGGGGGGGGAGGATGACAAGGTTTGTTCTTCGGAAACTCCCAAACATGGTAATTACCTAAATTTCTTGTTACGTCTTTATCCAAATTAATTGTTTGGACTGAACTATGATACCTTAGGGAGTGATCAGTCAATCCGTTTGTCACAACTTGTATTTTGTATTAATTCCACCATCCAAGGGTGTTTGATTCCTTTACGTCGTCTCGAATTTACGGATATAGATGGACGGTCGAGGATCCTCTA